>JAYXIM010033932.1:0-352817 GCA_037575425.1 Anastrepha fraterculus | reverse complement strand
CCCGGCCCCCTTCGCTGGGCACACTAAAATAGAATAGATATGGTTTAGAACAGAAAATATATGGTTTTCATATTATTTATTTCTTTATTCTTTATTCAAGCGCTTTGGCATAAACAATATTTTTTGTTTTTCTATTTGTTTTTGAGTAAATATAAAATATAAATTGAAAATCAGGAAAAAAGATTGTTTTTAAATTTCAAATCAACGCATATGAATAAACAATCGTCTTTTTTCCTGATCATCCATGAATTTTTCGTTTCAATTTATATGTTTTATTAAGCATTGAAGCATTGTTTTTTCCACGAACACATAATTTCATTCGGATTCCACATTAAATTCTCAAATTTCGTAAGAAATTATTCACTGTTCCAAAATCCACTCCAAAAAAATTCACAAACAATTTTTACATGTTGCACTCACGTTTTTTCCTTATGGCATCCAAATCAGAAAGAAATATTGACACATTGCAACTCACACTGTCAATTTGACAGTTCAGTTCCGCCCCAAGCGTTAAAAAAGTAAGCGACATTATGGCTGGTTCAAAAGAACGCTGTGCCCGTTGCCAGTGCTCCGAATTACAACCAAACTTTACGAAACCCATTTTCAATACTTACTTAACTATGTGCGTAAGTTTGGTTTAATTCGGTGCAAAGACACGGCGGGTCCACGTTTTGGCATATATTTCCAGACCCTAGTCATCAATAGGTATGAAAATGACCCCGTATTAAAGCACTTATCAACAGCTTTCATTTGATACCCATATTGTACATACACAACCAAAGGTTACCCGGGTCCACGTTTTGACCTATATCTCGAGACCCCAGTCACTTAGCGGCATGAAAAATACTCTGTACTAAGGCACTCACCAACAGCTTCAATTTGATATCCATATTGTACAAACACATTCTAGGCTCCACATTTTGGTCTCTATCTTGAGACCCTAGTCACGGAGCGGCATGAAAAATACTCTGAACTAAAGCATTCACCAAGAGCCTCCATTTGATACCCGTATTGTACATACACGTCCGTAGGTTACCCGGGTCCACGTTTTGACCTATATCTCGAGACCCTATCTACCAATAGGTATTCAAACTATACGGAAATCATCTTCAATACCCACTTAACAATGTGTGTAAGTTTGGTTTAACTCGGTTCAAAGACACGGCGGGTCCACGTTTTGGCATATATTTGGAGACCCTAGTCATCAATAGGTATGAAAATTACCCCGTATTAAAGCACTTATCAACAGCTTTCATTTGATATCCATATTGTACAAACACATTCTAGGGTCCACGTTTTGGTCTCTATCTCGAGACCCTAGTCACGGAGCGGATGGAAATACTCTGAACTAAAGCATTCACCAACAGCTTCCATTTGATACCCATATTGTACATACACATCCGAAGGTTACCCGGGTCCACTTTTTGACCTATATCTCGAGACCCTATCTACCAATAGGTATCCAAACTATACGGAAACCATCTTCAATACCTCCTTAACAATGTGTGTAAGTTTGGTTTAATTCGGTGCAAAGACACGACGGGTCCACGTTTTGGCATATATTTCCAGACCCTAGTCATCAATAGGTATGAAAATTACCCCGTATTAAAGCACTTATCAACAGCTTTCATTTGATACCCATATTGTACATACACAACCAAAGGTTACCCGGGTCCACGTTTTGACCTATATCTCGAGACCCCAATCACGGAGAGGCATGAAAAATACTCTGTACTAAAGCATTCACCAACAACTTCAATTTGATATCCATATTGTACAAACACATTCTAGGGTCCACGTTTTGGTCTCTATCTCGAGACCCTAGTCACGGAGCGGCATGAGAAATACTCTGAACTAAAGCATTCACCAACAGCTTCCATTTGATACCCATATTGTACATACGCATCCGAAGGTTACCCGGGTCCACGTTTTGACCTATATCTCGAGCCCTATCCACCAATAGGTATCCAAACTATACGGAAACCATCTTCAATACCTTCTTAACAATGTGTGTAAGTTTGGTTTAATTCGGTGCAGACACGGCCGGTTAGCGAACACACACAAAAAATTGTCTTTATTTTATATATAAGATTTTTTTCAGTTTGTGTCCGAAAAATCCAAATATCTTACGGAACCCTATTTTTTTCCAAAATAAAATGTAACCCATGTTACTCTTGGATAATGTAGTTTTCGAATGGTGAAAGAATTTTTAAAATCGGTCCAGTAGTTTTTGAGCCTATTCGTTACAAACAAACAAACAAACAAACAAACAAACAAACAAACAAACAAAGTTTTCCTCTTTATAATATTAGTATAGATAAACATAATTTTTACACAAAATATTTGATGTGATCGTAGGAGTAATGCTCATATCCTTGACAGTATTATCAGCGATTGTATTGCCGTTGATGCATGAATGCCCTGGTACCCACATAATTTTGATATTATGAGGGTGAGAAATCAGGATATATCTTATGGTTCCAATAATGGGGTTGGTGTTATTATAGTTCTTTATGGCCTGAAAGCAGGACATACTGTCTGTGCCTATGATGTATTTCCCCTTCGATTTTGACGAATACTGCATGGCGTAGAGAACTGCTGTTGCTTCAGCGGTGAAAATTGAACAAAACGGAAGTAGTAGTCCATACGATATAGGCTCTCCATTCTCTTTCACGACAGTAAAGGAAGTGTAATTCGCTTTGGAACCATCAGTGAAGATTAGCTGCCAACTAGTGCTTTTAAAGCGAGATGAAATTTCTAAAAAATGTGCGCAATACTCTGCCGATGTCGATTAGATTTTTGCATGTAACTTAAGTCGTTTATAAAAGATGATTTTTTCAGCACCCATGGCGGGTGATGGCCATGTCTCGTGCATAATAGTCTTAAGGGCAGTCCATTGTCTTTTGCAAAAAAGGCGCATTTGGAAATTTATGAAGCTATCTTAGGAGTCCGTGCACGCACAGCTGCTTAGAATAAAGTTTCCTTATATTGTCCTCCACATTGTCGATTAGTGATGGTAGACCTGATTCTGCCAAGATGTTTTTTATTGGCGAAGTAGGAAATGCACGTAAAGATCGTCGGACAGCAGTATGGTAAGGAGACGCTAGGAGCTTGATGTTATTTTTAGCATGTTGGCCATATATTTCTACGCCATAATTGATAGAGGATAAGAGGAGCGCCTTTGTAACGTTGACCAGCAATTCAGAGTTGATAAGCGAGCGTTTGCAAAAAAAATATTTCACAATGTTTAACTTAAGAAATAGTTTATCTCTAACGTATTTACAGTGATGTTTAAAGGAATACTTAGAATCTAATACTATACCTAGAAACTTATGACTATCTGTACAAGTAATATTTGTATTGTTAAATGTAAACGTAAGTATATTACAGTTTTGTTTCTTACAAATATGTAGTAGTTTAGTTTTATTTGGAGAGATTGAAACGCCTGAAGAAAGGGACCATGAGGAAATGCGGGATAGGATGTCTGTGAAGGTAGCCATAACGACATTTAGGTTGGGAATTTTAGAAAATAGAAGCACATCTTCTGCATACATTTGGTGGGAAATGTTAGGGAAATGGGAAAAAATTGTACTAAGCTCATCAAAAGCTATAGTGAAGAGGATAACGGATAGGGGTGAACCTTGCGGGGTACCATTGTCTAGGGGAAACATAGGGGATCGGACGTTGGAAATAAGAACACTAAGCTTACGAGAGGATAGGAAAGATATAATAAAATTGTAGATTCTTGGCCCAACTTTCCACTTGTCGTGCTGCCTTAAAAAGACCTGTATACCTATGCGATCAAAAGATTCGGCAAAATCCAATGAGAGGAGCGAAATATGATTTCTCCTTGACAGAGCTTCGGAAACGAAGTGATCCAGATATAGTAGAGGATCAACCGTACCATGTCCCTTCTTGAAGGCAACTTGATTGTGGTGGATGAGCTTATTTGCCTGCACATACCATGATAGTCTAGTAGCAATGATTTTTTCCATTAATTTCCCTAAGCAGGGAAGAAGAGATATAGGACGGTAGCTGTTTACCTCGCATTGTGGTTTGCCAGGCTTTAGAATAGGTACGACGGAACTAGTCTTCCAAAGGATGGGATAATTACCGGTTGAGAAGATGTTGTTGTAATGATTAAGGAGGCGAAATAAAAGAGACAAAGGGAGATGTTTTATAATGGGATAGGATATTTTATCAAATCCAGGGGTTCTACCTTTAACAGCTAAGAGAGCGAAATGGAGTTGCTGTAGAGATAAATCAGCATCCAATTGCTTAGAAGAAGAAGATAGTCTTGAAGGAATGGGACGATTAGATTGGAGTTGGGAAAGTTTGCAAGCGGAAAATTCGGGAGGAAAGTTGGAATCAGAAGAGGCATTAGAGAAGTGGACGGCTAACTCTAAGTCTATATCATGGGGATATAGTAGATTGCCTTGGGATGACTTAAGGGAAGTAATAGCAGAGTGGGAGGAAAAACCATTACGTTTTTTTATGTAATCCCATATCCTTTTTGAGTCGGATGACGAAGAAATACTGCTGGTAAATTTTTGGAAGCAGCGGATCTTAGACTTTTTGGCACTGCGCCGAAAAAGGGCATTGCATTTTTTATACAAGATAAGGTTTGATTGGGTCTGACTGCGCTTGAAATCATGCCAAGCGTTCTGCTTCTTAGTTCTTAATGTTGAAAGATCGCTGTTCCACCACAAAGGAGCAGGCTTGATCGGCTTTGTTGTAGAAAGTGGGATGGATTGATTTGCTGAGGAACGGATTATTTTTTGCATGTTAGAAGTTTCTTGGTTGATGTTAGATAAAATAGGGAAAGAACAAGAGAGAGTTTCGCAAGCAGTCTCAAATTTGGACCAGTCCGCTCGGTTAGTTTTGAAATAGATTCTGGGTTTGAAAAGGGTTTGGGGCGGGATAATTGGATTTTGGAGAGGATAGGGAAATGATCACTGCCATGAAGATCGTCAATACAAATCCATGATACTTTGGAAGAGAGGGGTGCAGAACAAAGGGTAAGGTCAATATGTGTAAAGGATGGATGAGTGGAAAAGTGGGTGGGAGATCCATTATTTGGGATAACGATGTTAGAAATTAGAATGGAATCTTCAATTGTTCGACCTTTTGAGTTGGAGGAAATAGACTCCCAGAGAGGGCCCCAAGCATTAAAATCACCCGCTACAATAAAGGGGTGGGTAGAGAAAGGAATTAAGTTGTTAAAATCTGTTGCGCAAATCGATTGATTAGGAGGGGAATAACCGCACACTATTGTGATTTTGTTGGAAGTTTGTATAGTTCAATGGCTAGAGAAGCAATATTGGATTGGGGAAGAGAGGATAGGTGAGGTGGGTTTCATTTGACAAGGATGCCAATGCCCTGTTTGTTAGACGTATTATGTGGATGATTATAAAAATGACCAACATAAGCTTTTGGGAAATAAGGAGTGACGTTGTGGGCAAGGTGAGTTTCATTTAATAGGATGACGGAGGGGTTTTGATTTTTGATTAAAATTTCCAAGTCAATATAATTATTAAAGTAGCCATTCATATTCCATTGCAGAATAGATAGCATATTGAGACTATAAAAGAAAAAAATGGGTAAATTAATATAAAGGGATAAGATCTTAGAATTAGGGAGGGAGGATCGGTACTTCAGGTTCTGAAAAAAGTGGAGAAAGGGTGGATATACCCATATCCTAAGGGGGATCGGAGGGGGATAATCCAATCAATGAGAGAGGGGGAGAGAAGGGGCGAGAGGAGATTCGGGAGGAGATTGAATGGTGAGAGGATACACTTTATTTGGCGTAAAAGTTTTATTTTGAGATATACTTGTAGTTTCTTTAATATTGTTATTTGAAGCTTTTGCTACACTTGCAAACGAATTTGGGTTCGGAGTAGGAGGAATTTGATCATTATATTTTTTTGATTGCGTCGCGCATACTGCATTTATTTATGGTTTTAATTTTAAGTATTTCTTTGCTTTGTTGAAACTTAGGAAGAGAGGAGCTGATTGGCAGTTAGAGCACATAACCCTAGTGCATTCGGAAGGAGAGTGTGGGGGGAGGTTGCACGTGGCACAAATTGCTGAGTTGCGACAATTTTTAGCAGTGTGGCCAAGAATCTGACAAACCTTGCAACGCATGGAATTCCGCCAATACGGGCGGACGGATAAAGTTCTCCAAGCGGCTTCAATTTTGTCTGGAAGGTTGTATTTATCAAATGTTAGTAGGATGGCGCCAGTGTATTTGCGAACGCCCGCGCTGATCTTGGAGAATTTGAATGCTGATTTAACACCATTTTCTTGAAGTCCTTCAACGATCTCTTCTTCGGACAAGTGAGAAATAAAAGGAGCATATATTGTACCTTTGACGCAGTTAAGAGATTCATGCAATTTAACTGTAATATCTGTAACGCCCGGCAATTTGTTGGCAACTAGGAATTTGTCAGCGATTTTCTTATTTTTAACAAGTAACAGCAGAGAACCGTCGCGAAGCTCAGTAATATTGTTGACTTCTTTACTTATTGCTTGTATGCCCTTGTAGACAGCAAAACAGGATAAATTTGTTAGCGGTTTCTTTTCATCCAGGGCTCTGATAACCAAGAACCGGGGGTCATCCGTTTTGGTGATTGGAAGTTCAGGAAATATATTCAGTGGAGAATTTTCAGGTTTTTTGCGTTTGGTTTTAGGCGACGGAGACAACAGGGCGAACCTGTTGTTTCTAAAGTTAGTGGCCCCAGGTGCCATTGTAAGAAATCAGTAATTAAATTTTATCAAATTTTCAATAATATGCACTAACTAAACAAAAGAACAAGCGGCCGAAAATAACAGGAAAAAATATAACTGTACAAATGCGGTCGCTGGTTAAACACACTCAAAGAGAAAGCTCGAAATATCACGGCGGAACGAAAAAAGCGACTGTACACTGCGAGAGTTCGTTGGTGACTGTTTTCGATAATTATTGTTCTTGATAACTCTATTCTGAATTTCTTTCATCGCCCCGTCAACATTATGTATGTACGTCATGCAATCATCGCAGAAAAATTAAATCACGTTTGTTTCATTTAACACTTTATGGCTGTATTGGTGAACTCCGATGCATTTCATTACATGGTGGTACACCTTTCTACATACATATGTATCCCTTCGCACATTATTCCCGTCTCTCCGTATATAGTGCCTTTGCACTTGTCGTACTCCGTCTGTTAACACTTAGCAGTTGTTTTGTTTTGTTACGAATTTGTTTGTATTATAATGCTAATCCAATTGTCTTTCGGATTAGGTTAATATATTCCCCTTTTTTGGTTTTGTACACTGTGTTAAATCTTGAAATTTATTTATTTATTTCACCAATGATACAGAGTCTCTATCTCTATTTAAGTATCAATTGTGGATACAACCTCCACTTTATCAATTTTAAGTACAGCGATCTAAAACTCGTCCATTTTGCTTCACATATAATCTATACTAATATTATAAAGAGGAAAACTTTGTTTGTTTGTTTGTTTGTTTGTTTGTTTGTTTGTTTGTTTGTTTGTAACGAATAGGCTCAAAAACTACTGGACCGATTTTAAAAATTCTTTCACCATTCGAAAACTACATTATCCAAGAGTAACATGGGTTACATTTTATTTTGGAAAAAAATAGGGTTCCGTAAGATATTTGGATTTTTCGGACACAAACTGAAAAAAATCTTATATATAAAATAAAGACAATTTTTTGTGTGTGTTCGCTAACCGGCCGTGTCTGCACCGAATTGAGCCAAACTTACACACATTGTTAAGAAGGTATTGAAGATGGTTTCCGTATAGTTTGGATACCTATTGGTGGATAGGGCTCGAGATATAGGTCAAAACGTGGACCCGGGTAACCTTCGGATGCGTATGTACAATATGGGTATCAAATGGAAGCTGTTGGTGAATGCTTTAGTTCAGAGTATTTCTCATGCCGCTCCGTGACTAGGGTCTCGAGATAGAGACCAAAACGTGGACCCTAGAATGTGTTTGTACAATATGGATATCAAATTGAAGTTGTTGGTGAATGCTTTAGTACAGAGTATTTTTCATGCCTCTCCGTGATTGGGGTCTCGAGATATAGGTCAAAACGTGGACCCGGGTAACCTTTGGTTGTGTATGTACAATATGGGTATCAAATGAAAGCTGTTGATAAGTGCTTTAATACGGGGTAATTTTCATACCTATTGATGACTAGGGTCTGGAAATATATGCCAAAACGTGGACCCGTCGTGTCTTTGCACCGAATTAAACCAAACTTACACACATTGTTAAGGAGGTATTGAAGATGGTTTCCGTATAGTTTGGATACCTATTGGTAGATAGGGTCTCGAGATATAGGTCAAAAAGTGGACCCGGGTAACCTTCGGATGTGTATGTACAATATGGGTATCAAATGGAAGCTGTTGGTGAATGCTTTAGTTCAGAGTATTTCCATCCGCTCCGTGACTAGGGTCTCGAGATAGAGACCAAAACGTGGACCCTAGAATGTGTTTGTACAATATGGATATCAAATGAAAGCTGTTGATAAGTGCTTTAATACGGGGTAATTTTCATACCTATTGATGACTAGGGTCTCCAAATATATGCCAAAACGTGGACCCGCCGTGTCTTTGAACCGAGTTAAACCAAACTTACACACATTGTTAAGTGGGTATTGAAGATGATTTCCGTATAGTTTGAATACCTATTGGTAGATAGGGTCTCGAGATATAGGTCAAAACGTGGACCCGGGTAACCTACGGACGTGTATGTACAATACGGGTATCAAATGGAGGCTCTTGGTGAATGCTTTAGTTCAGAGTATTTTTCATGCCGCTCCGTGACTAGGGTCTCAAGATAGAGACCAAAATGTGGAGCCTAGAATGTGTTTGTACAATATGGATATCAAATTGAAGCTGTTGGTGAGTGCCTTAGTACAGAGTATTTTTCATGCCGCTAAGTGACTGGGGTCTCGAGATATAGGTCAAAACGTGGACCCGGGTAACCTTTGGTTGTGTATGTACAATATGGGTATCAAATGAAAGCTGTTGATAAGTGCTTTAATACGGGGTCATTTTCATACCTATTGATGACTAGGGTCTGGAAATATATGCCAAAACGTGGACCCGCCGTGTCTTTGCACCGAATTAAACCAAACTTACGCACATAGTTAAGTAAGTATTGAAAATGGGTTTCGTAAAGTTTGGTTGTAATTCGGAGCACTGGCAACGGGCACAGCGTTCTTTTGAACCAGCCATAATGTCGCTTACTTTTTTAACGCTTGGGGCGGAACTGAACTGTCAAATTGACAGTGTGAGTTGCAATGTGTCAATATTTCTTTCTGATTTGGATGCCATAAGGAAAAAACGTGAGTGCAACATGTAAAAATTGTTTGTGAATTTTTTTGGAGTGGATTTTGGAACAGTGAATAATTTCTTACGAAATTTGAGAATTTAATGTGGAATCCGAATGAAATTATGTGTTCGTGGAAAAAACAATGCTTCAATGCTTAATAAAACATATAAATTGAAACGAAAAATTCATGGATGATCAGGAAAAAAGACGATTGTTTATTCATATGCGTTGATTTGAAATTTAAAAACAATCTTTTTTCCTGATTTTCAATTTATATTTTATATTTACTCAAAAACAAATAGAAAAACAAAAAATATTGTTTATGCCAAAGCGCTTGAATAAAGAATAAAGAAATAAATAATATGAAAACCATATATTTTCTGTTCTAAACCATATCTATTCTATTTTAGTGTGCCCAGCGAAGGGGGCCGGGTTTGCTAGTCGGTAAATAAAATGATTAATGAAATTTATGGATTGGGTATGGGAATAAGTTTCTGTCTTTCTTAGCCAAAACGCAAGTAAACAGTTAAATAATACAGGATATTATGTGAAGTATGCGCCATTTGAAGCTACAACTTTACTCCATCTTTCATGCAGCATACGAATTCCTCTGACGAAAACCTCGAGTTCTTTTGACTTTATCCATACATTGAGTCAGTTTTCGATGCTCTCGTAAGAAGTGACCCACTCTCCAATAAGGACTGACTGCATTGATCGAAACAGATGGTAATCCGAAGGTGCAATGTCTGGGAAATACGGCGGGTGGGGCAAGATTTCCCAATTCAGTCGCTCTAAATATTTCTTGACCGATTTAGCAAAGTGTGGTTGCCTTGTTTTCAGAGATCGATTCAAACGTATTAGGTGCAGTCGGAAACTATCGCCAATGATTGTTTGAGATGGTTTAAGTAGTTCCTAATATATGATAATACTCTTCTGATCCCACCAGATGCCCAACATACACTTTGAAGCATGCATTTTTTTCGCTGTCGATAGACCGGGTTAACCTGGCAGGCTCTAATTTTTTCGACACTTGGGGTTATTATAATAGATCCATATTTCATCGCCAGTGACGATGCGATGAAGGGAACCTTTTCTTTTCTGCTGTTCAAGAAGTATCTCACACGTCACCAAACGTCTCTCGATATCCCTCTCCTTCAATTGATGTGGCACCCAGTTACCTGCTTTCTGGACCATTCCCATCGCATGCAAACGTTTACCGACGGTTGATTTGTCAACATCCAACTCTTTAGACATATCATCAAGGGTTCGACATGCGTCTTCATCCAATAATTGTTGTTGTTGAGTATCTTAGAATTTTTTTCGGCGCTCCTTCGCGACCTTTATCACTCACGACGAAATGGGTACTTTGGAATTGTATTGTATTTGATGGAGCCTGATTACCGTAAATATTAATCAATATACGACACGTTTCAGCTGCAATTTTCTTTAAAAGGTAATAATGAAGCATGACGTCCCACAAATGCTGTTTTTCGGGACGAGCGAAGACATTTTTGACGCCAGATAAAAAAGGATCTTTACGCTTCAAACAATTGCCAACTACTCACATATACACCTTCAAATCACCAGTATATTACTAGAGCGAACACAAGAATATTATTAAAACCTAAACATAGTTATTTTTTATGTATGTGTCTACGTTAACCGTACTCGTACTCAGTGCTTGAATTAAAACTAAGCCAGGTGGCATTTGCTTCGATTGCTCGGTACTTTCTCAGCGGGCGAAAATCCAAAAATTTGTTATCCTAATTATAAACGTACCAAATACGTTGTAATGCTTGAGAAAAAAAAAATTATATTAGTCTTAATTTCATAAAAAATATAAAACTATTCAAAAACAAAAAAAGCGCTGAATCAAGGTGTAATTCGACCCATGCCGAGGATCTGTCAGCTGAGGGCACTTTTAAAAAGTAAATCAGTCCGAAACGTAGCTTACGGATATCTGGCGCCGTCCGTAATAGCTGCCTTTACCAGTGTACTTGAAGCTATGTGTAGACGGGTTTCACCTTCTCCAAAACCCGTTGGTCTAAAAATTAAGAAAAATATACCCTCGATGGAGACCGGTTTCTATGCTAAAGGACCGGAAGGAGCTTCCAGCTCTTTAAAAGGGACAGCATCTTTGACGAGTTCCTCTTCACCCACTATTGCAACGAAGACCAAGCCTCATCAAAATTTGATGGCTACTAAATCCACGGCAGGTAATTTGGCCAAACTAATCAAGTAAAAAGATGGATAAAAGGAAAGGCGTAACGCAGCCAGGGTACTGACTAGGGTAGATTAAAGTCCAGTGCGTCTGGATACCTAGCCTACAAAGAGCTTGTTCCACCACAACTGTTAGTCGAACTGGTAGCAGATAGCGAAGACCCCAATTGCAGACTAATACTGGGGGGCGACGCAAATGCGCACAATCTTATTTGTGGCAGTACAGACATGAACGAACGTGGTGAGTTACTTTTGAATTACATCTTATGTACTAAATTGTTATTATTTAATAGTGGGAATGACCATATTTTCGTAACCAGAAATCGTCGGAAAGTCCATGACGTCACACTAGTCTCAGATTGCTTAATAAACAAGGTGGTTCAGTGGAGAGTATTAGAAAAGCACTCTTTCTCAGACAATCGCTACATTGAATAGAAGAGAAAATGCGTCGACCAATTATATTTAGGAATTTCAGGAAGGTTAACTGGCAACCGATAAGTGCTGCAAAGCGCTAAATAAATCTTGGATCCTTGTCAGACACAAGACCCCATGATGGTCCTCAGAACTTAGCCTTCATAAAATTATGTGTAGAGCTTTATTTAACATATCATATCAAAAGATGGTTAGTAAACATAATCAAACAAGCATGCTCGTAAATTCGATGCTAAGATCCTCGGTTTTGCACAGATGTCAAAAGTGATATACCCCAAGGGGGGACACCGCCTTCTTCTGTGAAATCTAGTGATAAAAAAGTTGTACATAGCTATTTGGCCCAAAACAAGTGGTTTAAGCCTCAATGCGCCCAAGACTGAACTAGCCGTCGAACTGTTCTGCCGGTTGATGACAAGGCAAGCTACCTAGGCAGGAAACTGAATGTCGAGGATAGAGTAAAGAAGGTTGATACAGCGCTTTACTCATGTAAAAAAACTGTGGGCTTAAAATATGACTTAGCCCCTAAAATAGATCACTGGCTTTTTATCGCTACTGTCAGACCAATTACGAGCTATGGAGTTCTGGTCTAGTGGCCAATCATTGATAAGAAAACGTCAAACGGCTTGGTAGTATTTAAAGAGCGACTAGCCTTACTGAAGTGCTCAAAACAACCCCAACTTCGGCTCTAAATTTTGCTGCATTTATAGCCAATTGAAGACAACTAGCCGCCAAATCGGCGCTAAAATTGAAGGAATCATCGATGCTCAAGACAAATAAGCAGGGACACTCAAGCACACTTTCGTGACTCAGTGAATACATACCTAAACAGGCCTTATACAATACATTTTCCATCGAGAGAGGACTGGGAAAATGGTGTAACCAATAATGAAAACGGCGTAAGCAGCGTATTCTAAGCCAAAACCTTGGCAATCGCAGAAAGCCTTTTAGCACTAAGTAAAAGCATAGTAACAGTTAGCAAAATCTTCATTTACTCCAATAGACAGGCAGCTCTGAAATCACTTCTATGAAGTAAAAACTGGACTAAGACAGGAAAAGAGTGTAGGAAATTATTAAAAATACTTGCACAGTATTTTTTTATTGATCTACTCTGGGTGAGAGGACAAAGTAACTTTAAAGGTAACTGTAAAGCAGATGAGTTAACTAGATAAGGCTGCTCGCTCCAAATTAGTACGGACAAGGTCGACATACCTATGCCCTTGATAACATGTAAACATTTAATAGATAGACACACCATTACTGTTGCAAATTCCAACTGGAGATTGCTCGGTCTCGCTTTTCTGGACGACATTGTGAAAGTTGCGAATCTCAAACTAACTAGTGTACCTAGATTTTTAAAAGCCACACAATAGTTAAGAGAGGATCAAGGAGAGTAGGGATAGGATAGTTCCGGTGGTATTTCACGAGCTCAACGAAAACAACAAAGAACGTCGCCTTCAAATTGCTTATCAGCGCTTTTTGTACCGAATCGTCACGGAAGATGAGAAACTGTGCCTATACATCAATATGAAGTAAAGAAAGGAGTGGGTGACTCCAGGAGATACGCCAAAGTCGAGAGTCAAGCCAGATCGTCATCCAAAGAAGATCATTATATGTGTTTGGTGGGAGTGGGAGGGCATGGGGAACTGGGAAATGCTCGAAAATCTTTTACGCTTTTTTCCGCATAACTCAATAGGGATGAGTTATAGGGCCAATACATATTATTTGACTCCGAAATGCTATTGGGTGAGGAAATTCCGAACAATAATAGAAGAAGACGGATAAAAAAGAGGAATGAAACCTAGCCCCAATACGCTTAAAATATTTCTGGCGGCTCGAAACTATTAGACGGAGTAGGTGCAAGAATTTATTGCGCTGAGCTAGTAATCAGACAGCCGTTTAAGTTACCTGATCAATGCAGTATCTTTCAAGCAGAAGTCTGTGCTGCTCACAAATACATCGAGTAACTACAACATAAATATATGTGTTGACAGCTAAGCAGCGATAAAGCAATATACTCATATAAAATTTCATTTAAAAACGTTCCTCAAAGCAAGGAAGCCATAGAGAAATTGACCGCAGACAGACGGCTGCACATGGTACCCGGACATAAGACCACTGCAGGAAATGAAATTGTAGATGAGATTGACAAGAGTGCAGTTTACATGCGATTTGAAGAAGAAAACGACACGTATTAAAACCATTAAAGACGATCCATAATAGCCTCGTTGCGGGCATGAAAGGACGCCAGATTCGTATTATCTATATCTAGAAAAGAAAGCAGGACTATCAGGTATACTGACAGGCCACAATTTGTGAGTGACACACGCACACAAGAAAGGAATTACAAGCAATGATAACTGTAGATTTTCCAATGAACTGAAAGAGAGGGATATTTTAGAACACTTTCCATGTTCGTGCCTTGCATTGGCTAGAACACAAATTAAATGCCTAGGAGCTTCACAATATGAGAAGATGGAATATATTTCGGGGTTGGAGCTTCAGAGTTTACTTATATTCGCAAAAGACGTAAACTTAGTACAAGATGTCTTCTATAAAGAAACGTAAAAGTCTAGCTCCATCTGGTACCACGAAGGAGCCAACCAAGTCAACCTAACCTAAAATATCAAGAAATAATAATATTTGTGGGTTGAAAAAAATTGTGAATAGCAAAATGAAATAGCAAACGAACTTCTTACCTATTTTTTTCACGTTGCCAACAGTTAGGTGATATGTGCTCTAAGTAAGTAAGTTTTTCGCATTTTGCACAATAATATAGACTCATACACTTCAACTACACCTTAGCACGGATCGCAGAAGTCGTATCTGATGTTTTGCTCTTTTTTATACTTGGAACTCACGAACTTTTTTTTGCATATGTGACCATTCTTTCAAACGAATGGTGCACCAATCGCTACATAAGTCCTTGTTTAATCTCTTGATAAATTCTCTTCTTGTTATTGGCTTGATTTTCAAAACTTCACAATTGGAAAGACTGATTGTATAGCTGTTGAGTAGAGCCATATTCAACATTCTGTAAAATATGTAAAGTGGCCAAAACTTGGTTTTATGGTTACAGCTTAAGTGACCACACATCTGATCGAATAAGTCCACAGCACCTTCTGTTTCGCTATTATTACTGACTTACCGGATACGGAGCAACGGAAGGCTCGTCATGCATCGTGGAAAACAAAAGAACAGTATTTTAAGGCTTTGGCTTGTAGCTAATAAGAGTGAGATTTTCGTGGAATCCAAAAAGAAATATCCTAACATGATGTGCTGAATTATGTTTGAACTCTACAGGAATTTCTTGTTAATTACTTCAAATGGTTTCAATAAGAGTTAAGTTGTACGATGATTTAATCAATTGTTAAGCTAGCGGTATAGAAGTAAACCAGTTATCGGCAGTTAAATTGCGATTGGTCCCATGTATAGCAGCTTTTAATAGTAAGACCCCAATAGTTAATTTATGGTTGTACCGGAGTTTTTTCTCAAATATGGTCAGGCACCAATCATATACTTCTATCTTACATCGCACACTAAACCGATATTTGGCCGGTTTCTTAAGTAAATATAAGAACATGAGGAATGGACAACGTCCCCTGAACGCCAAAAGTTGTTCATCTATTGCCACGATTGGTTTATACAGATCTCTACATGGTTTGACACAACTTTCCCAAATATTTCGGATAGGCGCAAACTTATCTGTTTTTTCCTGTCGTCTCGAGTGTTACGATCAAGCAATGCGAACACTTGACAAGGAACTCAAATCGCTTATAACTCATAGTAGCTAAAACAATAGCAGCTCAACAAACCGTAAGATCAAACCGCTCTTTACTTGACAAATGATTATTTTTCAATGCGCCGCTCAAGACAAATATACCAATAAAAGCACGAAGCTCCTCTTTTGTGACCTGAGATTTAGTGGTATTCTAAATTGTGTACTTCGTAGCTGCTTGGTCAATATATCTGTTAGTGCGCAACAATACCTCACCCATCAATTCTGAAGTCAAACAAAGTTCAAAACACTTGACTCCTTCTTTTTACTCTAACATAATATGGATTACGTTTCTCGAAGAAGTTCTGTTCGATACTTTTTTTGACGAAGTCGGTTCAGAGGACCAAATATAACTGTTTTTGTAATTATCCGCCAGCCAGTTGCTCTCTTTTTTGCGACGTGCCTGTAGCTACGCTTCCTGAACATAAGTTGCCGTAGATTGTTCGTTGACATAAATTGAACTATAAAACAACACACAAGACCACAAACTTTTAACGACTAATACAAACACATTCAGGAACAAAAACCTACAAAGAAAATTACCTTTACTATTATATTTCAGCGGCTGCCGTAGCCTAATGGTTTGGTGCGTGACTACCATTCGGAAGACGTAGGTTCGAATCTCCATGAAACACCAAAATGAAGAAAAACTTTTTTCTTATAGCGGTCGCCCCTCGGCAGTCAAAGGCAAACCTCCGAGAGTGTTTCTGCCATAAAAAAACTCCTCATAAAAATATTTGCCGTACGGAGTCGGCTTAAAACTGTAGGTCCCTCCATTTGTGGAACAAATCAAGACGCACGAAACAAATAGCAGGGCGAGCTCAGCTAATCACCAAAAAAGGATGTAAGCGGCAATCATATACAATATACATATATTATATTTCAGCAACGCAACGAAGGAAAACAAAACACTACCACACACAAGCTCGTACAACACTTACCTGTGTTGGCACACACTCTTTGATATGAGTGAGCGACCTGGAAATATCGCAAAAACAAAAATTGCGATGTTTACCACTCTATAGCTAGCAAACATATAACACTAAGTCCCGCTTTACACGAGGAGACATCTGGAAGGGAGACACTGGAAATTCTCTTTTGATGTTTCATTCGCGTACACACGGGCAAAAATGTTTCCGAGACATTTTGACATTTAATACTTTAGCATCGTCTGGTTCGGATGTATTCTAGCACGCGCTTACATGTAAAGCAGAGAGCGTTCAACAACAGTTTCTTAAATACATGAATGAAAAATGCAAACTGGTTAAATAATAAATAATTTGTTGATTTTTTTATTGAAATGTATTTATAAATTCTTATACTTGAATAAAAAAATTAAATTAAAAATACTTCATATGTAAATAATTTACTTAAAATTAACTTGAGTATCTAGAAATGCAGGGAAAAATTAGAAATCAACATAAACATGTCCCATAACTATTTTAAATTATACCTACTTTACTAGCAAAAATAATCGTGCATTTCCCAAGCAGCGTTCGGATGTTTATCTTCGTTGTCATCTTCCGTTTGATTGAAAACCAACACATAACTTAGAACTTTCTTCCACAAAAGAAGAAAACGAATGAAGCAACTGTCAAAAATTGCTTTAAGATTGGAAATACGAATAAGAAGAGCAAAGCGTGTCGCCGAGTACGGGAGACAAAATCCCTTCTCTCTTCCCCGACCGTCCTTCGCCCTTGTACAAAATGTTTCCCTTCCAGATGTCTCCTCGTGTAAATCGGGTCTAAGTGTAGACGCTTCAGGTGAGGGACTAGGATGTGTATTAATTCAAGAAAAGAGACCAGGGACACATAGCTCTAGTGCTTTAACATAGACTGAAAAAAATTACAGTCAAATAGAAGAATAGAGTTTATAGATTGTATTTATATATGTGGCAGCACCACAAGCTTTTACATCTTTCATACATACGCAGATGCAACCATGCGTTAGTTTTTGACATTTGCTTTATAATTGCATTTTCATTTTATTTTATTGTATTTGTTTTCGCTTAACCTAATAAAAGTAAAATTTGGTTCCACCCTTTTTACTTTGGACCTCATAGAGTAAACACGTTTGTTAGAGACTCACTACCAAAGTACTATAAATGGTGACCCCAGACGGTAAGTGAAATGGCGCTTAACGATAGCTTGGCAGTATCTGGTGGCACACACCATGAGGAGTTCAATAATACTTCTACAACATTTCCACGAATCCCGCTTCCATCGATGTCAGAGGATAATATCGAGGCTTATTTTTACTCCCTCAACTTTTGGTTCGAGGCATCGGGTGTCACAACAGACGCGGCAAAGTTCAACATAGTTGCCGCTAGCATACCACAGGCCAATCTTATGAAATTGCGTTCCATCAGTGATGCTGCTCCCGTTACAGGGCGATACAAATACATCCAGACAAAATTGACGGAAAATTTTACCGAGAGTGAACAACGCCGCCTGCAACGCGTATTACGCGATATGCCATTAGGTGACCGCCGGCGGAGCGACCTGTTCAACGAAATGAAGCGCGCTGCTGGATCCACATTAAGTGAAAGTATTTTACATGATTTGTGGGTCAATCGTTTACCCCCATATGCAAGCAGCCATCTTCGCAACGAACGTACCAATCCTGGACAAATTAAAAATCGCTGATTCCATATCAGAATCAATGCAGTTGCGTGAGGGGCGGTTATACGAAGAAGGCGCACCAAATCATACTACAGACAACGATCTGAAGGCCGAAATAGCTGAACTCCCGAGCGCGCAGATCAAGAACACCGGCGCGACCTTATAACACAAATGCAGCTGACCTGTGCTGGTATCATGCCAAATTCCGAACAGAAGCTGAGAAATGTCGCCAACCGTGTAAATTCACTCAACAATCATCGCAAAACAACAAACAATAGGGGTGCTCCGCTAACGGCATTTCAGAGATCGGCAAACGCTCTGAAATGTCTTCGAACTGTCGCTTACGAATATTCGACACATCAACTAAAATAACTTTTCTTATAGACTCTGGCGCTGATGTGTCAGTAGTGCCAAAATGTTCGAAAATGACGCGAGTATCCCCATCGGATATGCGATTGTTTGCCGCAAATAATTCACCAATACAAGTTTTTGGGGAAGTCATGCTTCGCCTTAACCTAAATTTGCGCAGGGATTTTGTATGGAGCTTTGTGATTGCAGATGTATCACAGGCTATTATCGGAGCTTACTTTTTATCACACTATGATCTCCTTCCTGACCTCAACGGAAGATGTTTGCTCGACCGCAAAACAGCAATTAAGTCAGTTTGCACAGTGGCACGTTTTGAAGCATCAAGCATATCAACCATAACTTTTGCTTCTGCTTTTTCAAACTTGTTGCGAGAATTTAATGACATGACTTGACTTGACCACCGCCTCCAGACTATACGCCGAAGTCTACAGTGGTTCACCGTATTATCACGAGCGGTCAGCCTGTTTTCGCTCGGCCTAGACGGCTAATGATGAGACTTGACATATGTCGGCCGTCCAGCAGTAACTGGGCAAGTCCGTTACATATGGTGCGCAAGGCGGATGGATCGTGGAGACCATGCGGCGATTATCGCGCACTTAACGCTGTTACCGTTCCCGACAGATATCCTTTGCCATTTCTTCACGATTTTAGTCATATTCTGTCCGGCAAAACAATTTTTTCAAAAACCGATCTGCAGAGGGCCTTCCACCAGATCCCAATCGATCCCGAGGACATATGTAAAACGGCGATAACGACCCCCTTTGGGTCGTACGAGTTTACACACATGACTTTTGGGTTGCGCAATGCAGCGCAAGCCTTTCAGAGAGTCATCAACGAAGTTTTTCGAGGTGTAGATAATGTTTTCGTCTACTTGGATGATATATTGTGAAGTAAAGCAGGATCATCAAAGTAAAAGAGCTATTAATTTACGGAAGAGCTTTAGGGCAAACCTGCCGACTAAAGATTCCTTTGAGAATAAAAGATTTTTTTTTGAGTTAGGGCAAACGACTGCCTTCCAACTATCAGGACTGAGCTGACTGAGCTGCTTGAGCTGACTGAGCTGACTTCTGATAGAATGGCTTTATTTTTATACTTTCTTTTTGCCTTGTCATCAATAGAATATACATAATTACAATCAAACGTTGTTACAAGTAACAAATCAATAACAAAGTTGTAAACACTTAAAATACTATACAAATGAAATTCTGCTTAGGTTGACTTAAATTTTGTTCAGGGTTAGCTTACTTCACAGTGAGTTATGGCTTTGCTTTGGAGTGGGGTATCATGTGACAAAAAGTGTATTTGGTGTGTGCCATGTGTTTACTTATGTTTCGGGTTTCAAAGAAAAGGGCAAAGGGCTTATGTCATTGAAATTGAAAAGAATTATGTCATTAAAGTGGAGTAAATTGAAATGAAAAGAATTATGTCATTGAAATTGAAAGTAGAGTGAATTGAAGTGGTTTACATAATTTGAGTTTGAGTATTAGGAATATTTGGAAGTGAAGTGGAGGTACTCTACACCCCTATGGTTAAGATTGAAAATTACTGTGCTAAGAAATTTGTTTAAATTTTGCAAGTACAGTGGTTTTCAATAAAAATAATTTTATGACTTTAAAAGTTTCTTAGTATATCTAAATCTATTTTTAATTCTATGTTTTATAGTACATTTTTCTTAAATTTATTTAATATGATAATATTTTAGGTGATTTTGTATTTCTTAAGGGTATTATTATGATATTCTTTAAGCTTATTGTTAATTTGTAATACAGAATTGACTCCTTTACGCTCTACTATGAGATAAGGGCCATGATATGGACTTTGCTGTTTTCTTCTAGTTTCTAGTTTTATAAATACCCAGTCACCTACTTTTAATTCTGATGTGTTACTGTTCTTGTCATATAGTTCTCTTATAGTTTTGTTAGTTTTATCAGTTCTTGTGCCCTTAGAAGTGACTCTTTTAGTCTAAGTTTCATCTCATTTGCGTAATTGTTTAAGTTATATACTGGTTGATTGTCCTCGATTATGTCAGTTGGTAAGCGTGGAAGTTTTCCGTATATTAACTCGTACGGTGAAAATTCCGTCTCTATGTTCGGTGTGGTATTAAAAGCAAATGCAAAATAAGGTAGCCATTGGTCCCATTCGTGACTTTCTACCAAGTGTAACAGAAATTCATTTAGGACTCTGTGACTCCTTTCAACTGTTATTGTCTGATGGTGATAGGGTGCTGAAAAGGTATGCTTTATATTTAGTATTTCGCAAATATTTTTCATTAATTCATTTGCAAACTCTGTACCTCGATCAGATTTTAATGTTTTAAAAAGTCCATATTAGTATTACCTGTTCTACTAGTGTCTTTGCGATAGAAATTGCTTCTTTAGTTTTCATTGGGAATAGGATTACGTATTTTGTCAGTTCGCATTGTACCGTTAAAATATATCGGAAACCATTTGATATAATCAATGGTCCTACTGTATCTATGCTTAAATTTTCAAAGCTTGTACTAGGTGTGTCCGTTATTGTCATTTTTTCTTTTATGTACTTTGTCTGTTTGTTTCGAGTACATTCTTTACAACTGTTTATATATCGTTTTATCATTTTTCTCATGTTCTTCGATATGTATTTTTGTTTTAATTTTAATATAGTTTTTCTTATACCCAGATGTCCTCTTAGTGCTGAATTGTGATACTCAAAGATTAAATTTTTTATAATTTCTTCGTCATTAATTTGTTTTGGGGATTTATATAAAATTATTCTTAAGGGTCTTAATTTTTGTTCTAATCTTTCACTTTGTAACTTGTTGAATGCATTCTTAAAATTTTCAATATTCATTTCTCTTAATAAATTATCTTTTGCTAGCGCTAGCTTTTCTATATTTCTTTTAGTCGCTATTGATGATAGTTTCGCCATGATTGCAACGTATTTCAGAGGCTCCTCACTATATCGGACTATTATATCCCCTTTTTTATTTATCTGTATTTCGGATCCTTTCATTTTTTCTTCGTATACGAATTTTAATCTTTTTATATTTCTTATATCGGCTGTGGACGTACATTCCCAAATGTGAAGTTGGCCTGACTTCGAATGAGAGTTGTAGTTCTCCTTGTCTACCCTGGTGTTATTTTTGGCAGACATTCCCCTTGTTATTACAAACATTTTATTATTGTCATCACAATTCGTTGGTATCATTTTTTTAGTATGTCTGAGTCTATCTTTATTCGTGATAATGCATCGGCATTTGTGTTCATTTTGCCTTGCTTGTAATGTAATTATAGAATTTCATTTTATTGTATGATATATATTTTTTGTTTTATTAATATCTACATTAAAAATTTGAAAAACAAAATTTTATTGAAATTTTTTTTTTTTTTTTGTTCAACGCCATTGTGCATTTTATTAAATTAATATATTGTAAATTCTACACTTTTTTATTTTCATTAAGGTGCACGAATATTCAATTTTATGTTTATTTAACTGAATGCAAAAAGTCACATTTGTTCTTATGCCGGTTTTGTGCTTGAATATTTGTTAATGATAAAAATTTTAAATTAAATGTTAAATGCATTAGCAAAAAATCTCTATTTAACAATATTTATCATAGCATGTGTGAACAATTTGGTGCGCGTCGTTAATAATATTGAGAATTATTTCACTTTAATTACTCGCCTAATCACATAAAAATAGTTAATTGTTACCTAATACCAACTTCATACTTTTAATTACATTATTTTATGCATTAATCAGCAAATAATCAGTCATAAATAAAATTGGGATATTCACAATCCAAAATATATATATATATGTATATGTAGTTATATAAAGTACAATGTATGCTGTATGATAGTTAGTTTTTCAATCATTAGTTTATCCCAAGAAGTGGCATTTTTTTTTATTTTAAATTACTTTAGCTTTTTGTTACTGTTGTTTTGATATTCGCATGTAGCGCACTGCGCATTTATACAGCCTTGTAGACTCTGACGGACTTCACGTCGTTGAGGGTGAGAGTAGTCACTAGCTTGGAGTCAGTGAATTCACGAATAATTGTCAATGGTTTGTCACCCTTCTGTTCTTGCACCAATTTGTTGCCATCCAGAGTGAAGGCGCTCTTCACTTTGCGACCATCAAGTGTCTTTTCATCGAATTCCTCGCCCAGCTTGAAGTTGACCGTGGTTGTCTTGAAAGTTGAGGTAGTGGTGAAAGAGTAATTATCACCATCCTTCTTCAGTTCAACGGTGGGGCTGATACTGTTACCCATTTTGCGTAGAACCATACCGACACCCAATTCCTTCATGTATTCGTCGAAGTTTTCACTCTTTTCTAATTTGTATTTCTTTCCTTCCCAGACAGCCATTTTTACTAATGATTTATTTTTAGGATCGTCCGCAGGATCGCCATGTAAAGTGACACAGGATGTAAAGTGGCAGGATCGCCATGTGAAGTAATGCAGGATCATCAAAGTAAAAGAGCTATTAATTTACGGAAGAGCTTTAGGGCAAACCTGCCGACTAAAGATTCCTTTGAGAATAAAAGATTTTTTTTTGAGTTAGGGCAAACGACTGCCTTCCAACTATCAGGACAGAGCTGACTGAGCTGCTTGAGCTGACTGAGCTGACTTCTGATAGAATGGCTTTATTTTTATACTTTCTTTTTGCCTTGTCATCAATAGAATATACATAATTACAATCAAACGTTGTTACAAGTAACAAATCAATAACAAAGTTGTAAACACTTAAAATACTATACAAATGAAATTCTGCTTAGGTTGACTTAAATTTTGTTCAGGGTTAGCTTACTTCACAGTGAGTTATGGCTTTGCTTTGGAGTGGGGTATCATGTGACAAAAAGTGTATTTGGTGTGTGCCATGTGTTTACTTATGTTTCGGGTTTCAAAGAAAAGGGCAAAGAGCTTATGTCATTGAAATTGAAAAGAATTGTGTCATTAAAGTGGAGTAAATTGAAATGAAAAGAATTATGTCATTGAAATTGAAAGTAGAGTGAATTGAAGTGGTTTACATAATTTGAGTTTGAGTATTAGGAATATTTGGAAGTGAAGTGGAGGTACTCTACAATATGCGTCGCGTCAAGCTCACCAGAAGAGCATCGCACACACCTACATACTGTTTTTCAACGACTACGTCAACATAAGTTAACCGTTAATGTATCAAAATCAGTGCTTGGGGTATCAGAGCTGCAATTCTTAGGTCATGTTATAACAAAAGATGGAATTAAGCCACTACCCAGCCACGTCGAAACGATTAGATCGTACAAACTCCCCACTGTTGCAAAGGAGCTTAAACGTTTCCTAGCTATGATTAATTTCTATAGACCGCTGTTACCAAACCCACTCTTGCACCAAGCTCCGCTTTTTAGAATGTGTTCAGGAAATAGGCGCAATGATAAAACACCGCTAACATGGACGGATGGCAACGTCAGACATTTCAAGGCATGCAAGGAAGATCTCGCGAACTGTACACTCTTGGCCCATCCAAGCCCAGACGCTCCGCTTTCATTATGGGTCGACGCATCCGACTATGCTGCAGGCGCCGCACTACACCAGATCGTAAATGGAGTCCCTCACCCTTTAGGCGATGTTTCTCGCTATTCGCCACTTCCGCTTTCTGCTCGAAGGAAGAAATTGCCATGTGTATACGGATCACAAGCCGCTCATTTACGCCTTTAAACAGCGACCAGAAAAAAATCCGATCGGCAAGCACGCCAACTAGATTTCATTGCTCAAATCACCACAGATATTCGGCACATATCAGGGGAAAAAAATATAGCAGCTGATCTACTGTCACGAATTCAAGCCATAGCTGCAGATCCAATAAATTTTGATGACCTCGAAGATGATCAAGCTAACAACGACGAGCTGAAATCGTACTTAGAAGGTAAAGTTAGACACTCACTTCAACTAACCAGTTTTGTTCACCCTTTCAGTCCCAAGAAAATATATTGCGATACCTCGACTGGTCGAATACGTCCGTTTGTAACAGAGCGATTCCGACAAGCTGTCCTACATGCAACACACGGTATCTCTCACCCTGGTACACGAGTAACAACCAAACTGATGACTGAACGTTTTGTCTGGCCCGGAATTCAGAAAGGTAGCCGCCAGTTTGCGAAGCAATGCATCCAATGCCAACGAAACAAAGTAATCCGCAACAACTCATCATCGTTTCAACGCCGCGCGTGCCCCGGCCAACGGTTTTCACACGTGCATATCGATATAGTCGGACCTTCCCGCTTTCCGATGGTAACCGTTATTTTCTCACCGTAATCGATCGACATCACAGCAGAGACTGTAGCAAAAGCATTAATAAGTGGCTGGATATCGCGTTTTGGTGTTCCTGTGGACATAACGTCGGACCTCGGTCGACAGTTTGAGAGCAACTTATTTCGAGAACTGCTGCAGGTTCTAGGAGTTACGCACTTACGAACCACAGCCTACCATCCGCAGACGAATGATATAATTGAACGATGGCACCGAACGCTTAAGACAGCTATTTTGTGCCACAATGTAAACCAATGGACGTCTTCTCTTCCATTAATCCTACTGGGACTTCGCAGCTCTTTCAAGCCCGATATAGATGCCTTCCCCGCCGAACTCGTTTACGGGACCACTTTACGTTTGCCTTCTGAGTTCTTCGTGGATAATAGCAAACCAACTACTGAAATAGAGACCGTAGCGCAGCTGCGCCGCGTCATGCGCGAATTACGTGCTGTCGATACTGCTTGGCACACCAGGCGAAAGTCTTTCGTACATTCAGACCTTAGCAAATGCGAGCAGGTGTTTGTACGAGATCTATCAGTAAAACCATCATTATCAGCTCCATAGAAAGGACCGCTCAAAGTATTACATCGCTACTCGAAGTATTTTGTCGTTGATGTCAATCATGAAGCCGTGAATATCTCGGTCGACCGCTTAAAGCCAGCATTCATCACCGTACCGTCTCTCTAGAAGAGGAGTACTGTGGCAGCACCACAAGCTTTTACATTTTTCATACATACGCAGATGCAACCATGCGTTAGTTTTTGACATTTGCTTTATAATTACATTTTCATTTTATTGTATTATATTTGTTTTCGCTTAACCTAATAAAAGTAAAATTTGGTTCTACCCTTTTTACTTTGGACCTCATAGAGTAAACACGTTTTTTAGAGACTCACCAAAGTACTATACATATATATATATATATATAATATATATAATTGGCACGAACACCCTTTTTGGGTGATTGGCGGAGCTCCTTTTCCTATTTGTGGCATGCGTCTTGATTCTGTTCCACAAATGTAGTGACCTACAGTTTCAAGCCGACCCCGAACGGCATATATTTTTTATGAGGAACTTTTTCATGGCAGAAATACACTCGGAGGTTTGCCTACCGAGGTACGGCCGCTATTAGAAAAAACTTTTTTTTTTAATTTTTGGTCTCTTACCGAGATTCGAACCTACGTTCTCTTTGAATTCCAAATGGTGGTCACGCACCTACCCATTCGCTTACGACGGCCACCACATAAATTCAATCAATATTTCCTTGTTCAAAAAGTTACTGTAGAAACAGGTCTTGTACCACTGGTCTCCATTAATAAAATATGAATAACAGCCGTCCTAGATTAGAAAGAATGTGAAAGAGCTTGCATAATTTTGACTTCATATATGTAAATAATTAAAATACTTTGGTTTTATTTTAAAATATTTTGTTTTCCTTGCGACCAGCCGATATATATATATATGAAATTGACGAGTACACCCATCATTGGTTTCTTGGCCGAGCTCCTCCTCCCATTTGTGATATGCATCTTGAGGTAGGTTCAGGGATCTACAGTTTAAAGCCGACAACGAATAGCAGATGGTTTTTTATGAGAAGCTTTTTTATGGAAGAAATACACTTTCTGTCGTTGCTTAAGCTGCGCAGGTATAGCTTCTGGATATGATCCGACTATCTCATTCCAGTTACTGTAAGTAGTGGTGTTGATGGTAGTATCGCCTTTGCAAGTTATAAAGAAAGTTTCTCTCGCCAACCTTACTCAATTCCCCTCTTGTATCAACGCTGGTTGGGTATTAACTAAAACTACGACATAATCAATTTTTATAGACGGGGGAAAAATAACAGTACAAATGTAGATTTATGTTGACTGTCTGTACTTTCATGTTTTGAAAGAAAGCTTCTGTTTGAAGTAAATATTAATCACTTCATGTATTCCTGAAAATCTATAGATCGATGAATGGAAAATTGACAGTTTGTGGCGTGAGTGTTGATGTTGTTCCACAAATGGAAGGACCGAATCCGAACGGAGCTTTTTCATGGGAGAAATACATTCGGAGGTTTGCCATTGTTTGCTTTGCCAACGTTTTCTTCAATTGGTGTTTCACGGTGATTCGAACCTACGTACTCCGAATGGTAGTCACGCACCAACCCATTCGGCTACGGCGGCCGTCAATGATATAAATAATTGATTTTTTTTTGTGCCAACTTCCTTCTGTATGCGGATGATTTAAAAATATATTCTATTATTTCAATATCGGTGGATGTACCTAAGCTTCAGCATGATGTCAACCATTTAGTTACTTGGTATCGCTTCATATTAAAAAATGTTAACTCTCGTTTTCAAAAATAGCTAACATTATTCCTACTTCTTATAACATCCGGAATGATATACTTTAATCTTTTGAAGAAATCAAGGATCTAGGGGTTGTTCTCGAGGCACTTCTCACATTTCTTAACCACATAAAGGTACGCTTTTGTACATATCGTACTCTATACTTGCTTGCAGATCCGTACACTCTTAAGTTACTATTTACAGCATTTATTCGTTTCACATTAGAATATGCCGTGCTTAAGTATGCTCACTGTTCCCTAAATTTCTACGATCCTGTTCCGTCTTATAAATCTCGCCTACTTCTAATTAGCCCCAAACAGCTAGAAAGTAGAAGATCGATTTGTCGCTGTTTTTTTTTGTTTAATATTATATTATCAGGAGGAAAATAGACTGTTCCTCTCTTTTGGAAATGGTTAACTTTTCGGTCCCTACCAGGTCTTAACGCAATAAATATCCGCTCCATTTGAATAGGCGCAGAACAAATTATGCCTGTAATGCTTCCTCTCTTCATGAATTCAATGAGATCTCGATTACTATTGACTTTGGTTTTATTTTACCAAAGGCATGCTTTTCTGCTTTAAGCCGTTTATTGTAACTTAAGTTTTCCATAACGATATTTTTGTAATATGTAGTGAGTACGCATAATTGTAACTTAACTTTTTTTTCTTTTTGTTAAACATACTTTTGTAGTAAATAGTCGGTAAGAATATTTGAAAATAAATAAATATCCAGCTTTTTTGCATTTATACACTGTTGCTGCCAAACAAGCATTTCCTTAGCTTCTTCCAGTGTTGCTCGCCAATATTTTCAAGAGCTTCAATCCTTTCTTGTTGTCGCCTTATCACTCGGTTACCTGCTGAAATTCCAACCTTTCCACCAAATCACCAAGCCATAAGATAAAATTGAACGTGTAACTGCCTTTACAACCACAATGTATACTTGGGTTGAAGACCTCATGTTCTTCCTAGCATACGTTTAAAAGCATATAAAGCAATTTCTGCTTTCTTTACCCGTTTCTGAAGGTTTGATTTTCAGCTTAGTTTGAAGTCCAGAATTACTCCTAGGTAATTTGCCCGGGTTGAAATTGAGACAGTTTGTCCGTTTATATTTGGTACGGTAAGAATTGGTACCGCCGCCATAGCCCAATGGGCTGGTGCGTGACAACCATTCGGAAACACGAAGATGAAAAAAAGTTTTTTCTAATATCGGTCGCGCCTCGACAGGCAATGGCAAATCTCCGAGTGTATTTCTGCCATGAAAGAGCTTGTCTTAAAAAACATCTGCGTTCGGATTCTGCTTAAAACTGTAGGTCCATTTGTGGAGGAAATAGGAGGAGGAGTTCAGCCAAACATCCAAAACGGGTGTACGCGGCAGTTATATATATATGTATAAGTATATTAGAATTGGTACGTTATAACTGGTGGCCAAGAGTTGAACTCACCTAGCGCCCTTTGAATAATCCCACTGATCGCATTAGGACGCAGTCCTGATATCATTAGCACCACATCATCAGCATACGCGTTTTTGCTTTAACCCCATATTTGCATTAACCCCACCTCCAATAAGTTTTATTAAGACTTTGCTAATCATACATAGCCAAAGAAGTGGAGACAGTACTCCCCCCACTTTAGTACCGCTAGGTAGGGTGGTTGTCATAAGATACACTTAGATCTTCTGCAGGTCCATTGTGATACCAATGGAGCTTTACTTACTCTACGTGCTCCTTTTCAAACCATCCGGTTGCTTTAATAAACGAGCAGAGCTTCGTTAGCTTTAGACGCGCAATGTCCGCTACATCGGTTAAAAATGATGTTTCAAGAGTGCGCAGCCTCCTCATAGCTAAGCTTTTACACTCATATAAAAGGTGTGTGACTGTTTCCTCTTCTTCTGTATTAAGACAGCTTCTACAGAAATCGAAGCACGGGAGTCCTAACCTTCTAGCGTGGCTGCCTATTAAACAATGACCAGTTAATACACCTATCATTTTTCTTATAGATTCCCTGTTGAATCTTAGCAAGATCTTTGATCGACCGCTGTTCCAGTTCGTCCATGTCTGTCTGCTTAGTTCGCAGGTTGTGAGGTTTTGCCAGCTTGTATTTACCTTTTTGATAGTTTCCCTGTCTATAAGTAATTTACAAGTGGCTATGGGCATGGGTATCAGCGCCTTATCCGGTTCGAGATCGAGCGTTGTACCGGTTCTTGCAAGTTCATCCGCCTTACAGTTTCCTGCAATGTTCCTGTGGCCTGGTACCCAGATAAGGTGCACCTTGTAGCACTTAGATACGTCATCTAGTAGTTAAAAACATTCTAGAACTGTTTTTGACGAGTGCGTTTTTGATTCCAGCGCTTTTATTGCTGATTGACTGTCCAAGTAAATGAAGACTTCATGTGTGGATAATACTCTCGTTTTTATTTCTTTAAGTCCCTCTTTTATGGCAGTGACTTCCGCCTGAAATACACTGCAATGAGCAGGTAAGCGAAATGATTGGCATGCTCCGAGTTTGTCGGAGTAGACCCGTCCACGTACTTTGTTGTCCAGTTTTGAGCCATCTGTGTAGATGTTTAAGTCATTTATCTTAACAATGAGCCCGTTATCCCATTCCTCTTTGGAAGGAAATACTGTGACAAAGGATTTATTAAAATTGATGTCCTTGGTCCTACAGAAATCCGTTGTGCTTGGAATGCAGGTGAATTGTTCTAAAATTGAGGAGTGTCCTCTTTGATTCGCTCTGAGTAGGCCGATTTCTCTTAGTCTGAGAGTTGCTTTGGCAGCTGTTTGCTTACCGTATTGCTCTATTGGTAAAATGTTAAGCATAATATTTAGTGCATCTGTGGGTGTGGTTCTGAGGGTCCCGCAGATGCAAATACTGGCCATTCTTTGTACGTGTGCCATGGTTCTTTTAATGTACAATTTATCTAGAGTTGGCCACCATACTAATGTGCCGTATGTTAGGATTGGTCTGACAATTGCCGTGTAAAGCCAGTATACGACAGATGGGGAGAGACCCCAACTTAGTCCTATCAGCTATTTACAAGAGTATAGTGCTATTCTCGCCCTTTTTACTCTATCTTCGACATTTGCCTTCCAAGTTAGCTTTCGGTCTAGTATAAGACCTAAGTAGCGGGCCTCATCACTAAATGACAGTGCCGTTCCACCTAAAGTCGGAGGAGCTATATTTGGAATTTTGTGTTTCCTGGTAAATAGGATGAGTTCAGTTTTATTGGGGTTGACGCTTAGCCTATTTGCTTTTGACCAGTTTTCAACCATGTTAAGTAAATCTTGCATGACTTCACTAAGTGCATTGGGAAATTCCCCTCTTACTACCATTGCAACATCGTCCGCATATGCTACGACGTGTTGTCCTTTCTCCTCTAGGCTCTTTAGCAATGAGTTTAGTGCCAGCACCCATAGGAGAGGGGACAGCACACCGCCTTGAGGTGTTCCTCTGCTAACTTTTTTCTTCACTCGAAGTAGTCCTACTTCTGTCCGGTTTTTGGTGGTATTCGGTGGAATAGTGTTTTTTTGAAAGGATTTTATGCAGTCTGGAAGCCTCTGTGGTTCCTTCGATTTCTCTACAGAACGTTCTCCAACCAGACCTTTTCGCTTTCCTAACTTCTTTTTGTTGTAAAAAACTTCGTCTATTTAGGAACCAGCATTAACACCGATAATAATGTCAGCCTTGAAATCCAACGTAGAATCTCTCTTGCCAACAAGTGCTACTTTGGACTAAGTAGGCAATTGAGCAGTAAAGTCCTCTCTCGACGAACAAAACTAACACTCTACAAGACTCTCATCATGCATCCTAACGTATGGCGCAGAAGCTTGGACGATGACAACATCCGATGAAGCGGCGCTTGGAGTGTTCGAGAGAAAGATTCTGCGTAAGATTTTTAGACCTTTGCACGTTGGCAACGGCGAATATCGCAGACGATGGAACGATGAGCTGTATGAGCTTTACGACGACATAGACATAGCGCAGCGAATAAAGATCCAGCGGCTACGTTGGCTGGGTCATGTCGTCCGAATGGATACAAACGCTCCGGCTTTGAAAGTATTCGATGCGGTACCAGCTGGTGGTAGCAGAGGAAGAGGGCGGCCTCCTCTGCGTTGGAAAGATCAGGTGGAGAAGGACTTGGCTTCACTTGGTGTGTCCAACTGGCGCCGGTTAGCACGAGAAAGAAACGACTGGCGCGCTTTGCTAAACTCGGCCAAAATCGCGTAAGCGGTTATAGCGCCAATTAAGAAGAGAAGAAGAAGAACTTCTTTTTGTAAATTTTTAGCTTACTGTAATAGCAGTCCCAGTCTTTACTCTCTCGTGTCGGTTTCGCTCTATTAAACTGTCTTCTGCTGTCGTTTCTTAATGTAGTCAGGTCTTCTGACCACCAGGGCGACTTTTTCTTCCCCTTATACTTAGTTAAAGGGCAAGCCTTGTTTAGCGCAGTTCTACAGACCTCCGTAAGGATTTGTACGTGTTCGTTTAGTGATTCTCTGTCTTCAATAGTAATATTTTGGGAATTTGGAAGTCTTTCCTTAAGTTCCCGTTTATACATATGCCAATTGGTCTTTTTCAAGTTCCTGCTGGCGGGCGGGGCCCGTGAGTTGTTTCCCCCAAATTTTATTTCTATTTAGCGATGATCGGAGTAAGAGTGTTCATTCAGAACCCTCCACTGCGTCATCTTTCCGTAGTCGCGTCATCTTCTTGTCTATTGTGCGTAAGAAATGTGGGTTCGTTGCCTTTGTTACACACTAAAAGCTTACTACATATAATATAATTAAAGAGAGACTCACCTCGTTCGTTTGTATCCGAGCTCCCCCATACGGTGTGGTGGGCATTGGCATCACCTCCTAGGACTAGTTTGCGGTTTTGTGCTTTGCAGTCTTCCACAAGGCTTCTTATCAGCGGCGACGGCAGTGGACCTGTGTCGTCTCCGGCAAAATAAAACGAGTCTAGCCAGATGTTGCTTCCGCTCACTTCCCAGCTAACCGTCGTAGTATCTGCGTTACTGAAATGTTGAATTGTAATGAAATAATTTATAAATAATTCTTTTTCATTTATTTTATTATTACTTCAAGCTGGGCATCCAGCTTGTAAAGCAATTCTTTTATTTCTGATTTTTTACATACTACGTACAAGCGTTTTTATAGGAATTTTAGTCAATGCAAACCAATAATAATTTTTCGGTGTTTACTTATGTAATATGATACTAGCATTCACGCGCGCACATAAAAGAATTACGTTAGCTATGTTTGCATTTAGTTTCAAGTGTAATGAACCTTTAAAAGAAATATGATATTATTTAAACGGCACAGCAAAGTAAATGCATAAGTGGACAATACATTATTTTAAAACCAAAACAAAACAATAAATGTTTATGAATATTAATGTTAAGGAATATCCGACTTATAATCATACTACACCTCCCTTCTTCAGAAGAATGCTCATACAACTTTTTTTTTGTATGAACATTCTTTTATATTGAATTGTTAAAATAAAAATATGTACATAAGAGTAATCTTAATTTTATATATATGTATAAATTGTATTAATTTTCTAAGTTTAGACGCGTCTTTAAAACTACTTATTGTTGATAAATCTTAAGCCTATTTTTGTGAACTATTTGTTCTTTTAAAGATAACTTATCGACTATAGTAACATTATTTTTATTATCTATTGCTTTAATGGTATAAGGCCCACAATATTGGGGTTCCAGTTTATGGGCCACTTCATTCCTAAGTAAAACTAAATTGCCTATGCTAAAATTGTAATCTAAACTATTTTTATCATAAAATGTTTTTTGCTTAATTTTAGCTATGTCTATCATATTGCGAGCTCTTTTATGTGCTACTTCTAGCCTAAATCTTACTTCTCTAGCGTAGTTATCTATGTTATATAATGGAGTAATTTGGTCTACATTTGTGAACTGCTGAAACATGTTTGGTGTTTTTCCAAAAACTAATTCATACGGACAATAGTAATGTACTGTAGAAGGAGTGGTGTTAAAACAGTATGTGAAGTATTGTAGCCACTCATCCCAGTCGTTTTTGTCAATCGATATGTAAGATCTTACGTATTGATTGAAAGTTTTATGTGATCTTTCTATTACTCCTAGTGTTTGGTGGTGATAGGCAGTTGAATTAAGTTTCTCTATTTTTAGCAATTCACATAGCTCTGTTAGTATTGAATTTTTGTATTCTGTACCCATGTCCGAAATGAACGTCTTCATTGGACCGTAGGTAAGAATAAACTTTTCAAATATTGCATTCGCAACTGTCTTGGCATTTTTGTCATGGATGGGTATCGTGACTAAATATTTTGTCATGTCGCATATTATTGTGACTACATAAGTATTGCCATTAATTGTTGTAGGTAGTGGGCCTATTGTGTCTACAAAAACTAAATCAAATGTACCTGTAGGTGTTGGTGTTATAGTCATTGGGCTTTTTAAATGCTTTGTTATTTTGGTTTTTTGGCATTTTTCGCAAGTTTTTACGTACTTAGCAACATCTTTTGACATTTTATTCCAGAAGTAATGTCTTTTAATTTTCATAAGTGTTCTGAAAATTCCGCAATGACCGCCTTCTATAGGGTCATCGTGGTATCTGTTTAGAATGTCCATTACAGTTTTAGCATCATTAATGTGAGTCACCTCATTCAGTAGCGCTACTTTTACTTTATTTAATCATATTGCCCTTATTTTTAAAATCATTAATCGAGGCAAATTCGAAAATTTTCTCGCTAGGTGCCACTTGTAAATTATTAATGCCATATTTGTCGGTCACTTCATCGAGCCTAGAGAAGAATTGTCCTAAATCAATTTTCCCATTAACATATAAGTCATCAATTTTTATATATGCCATTATAGATTTTCCTCGTTTGATGTAATCGTGTGGGTGTAATCTTTAATTTGTTGTTTTTCCTGACGTCAGTGTTATTAATTGGGACATATATTTTGGGCTTATCATATGTTTTTCTGTGCTGCTGTGTAGTTGGACTGCTGTTATTTTTCGACATTGATCTAGTCACTATTTTGTATATATTTTGATTCTTTTCATTTATTCCTTTTAAGTCATTGATTGTAATGCGAGACAAAGCGTCCGCAACGTGATTATCTTTTCCTCTAAGATATTCTACTACGAAATCATACACTTCTAAATCAAGTCTCATTCGTGTTAGTTTTGAACTTCGATTCTTCATTGAGAACAGGTAAGACAGGGGTCTGTGATCGGTTCTAACTAAAAACTTTGTACCATAGATATAAGGTCTGAAATGAGTTATTGCCCAGTGTATGGCAGCTAACTCTTGTTCAATTGTCGACTTGTTGCTTTCTCCTTTTGTGAAACTTTTGGAGGCATATGCTACTGGTAAATGTTTTCCTTCATATTCCTGAGTAAGTATTTGCTTGCGTCTGTTGTTAAGCAAAATGGCTTTTTAAAGTCGGGATATTGTAACAATGTAGGACTCATTAATGCCCTTTTGAGGTACACAAATGCATCATTGCATTCTTTTGTCCATTCGAAAGCAACTCCCTTTTTTGATAACCTTGTTAGGTGTCTTGAATATTCAGCGAAGTTTTTAATACACCTGCGGTAGTAGTTGCAAAAGGCGACGAACCTTTTTGCACTATCTCCGTCTGTGGGTGTAGGATAATTTTTTATTACCGAGTACGTATTGTCGTCTGGAAGTATCCCCTTGTTTGTACATTTATGCCCGAGGTAGGTTACTAAATGAACATTTTTCATTTCTAAAATTACGATTATGTGTTCTACATAAATCGAAAACATTTTTCAAGTTTGAAAGCATATGCTCTGAAGAGCAACCAAGGACTACTAAGTCATCCATATATAAGAAAGCTTGCTCTGGTTTTAAACCACTGAAAGCAATTGTCATCATTCTTTGGAATGAATTAGGTGCTACCTTTAAGCCATATGGTAGTCTAGTAAATCTGTATGAACCGTTGTTGGTTGAAAAAGATGTTAAATTTCTTGAAGTTCTATTTGATGAAATCCAGTCATTAGATCGAGACATGAAAAATACTTTGCCCTTCCGAGTTGTCATCTATTCTCGGTAACGGGAATTTATCTGCAATTAATTTTTTGTTGATTTGTCTGTAGTCGATTACTAATCTCCATCTTTTTTCAACTGAGTTCGGTAGAGACTTTTTTGGTACCAATAGTATTGGACTATTGTATTCTGAAAATGATGGTTCGACTATTTTGTCTTCTATAAGTTTGTTTATTGTCTCTCAATTTCATCCTTATGTGTGTGGGGTATACGGTAGTTCTTTATGTATACCGGCTGTTTGTCTTTAACCATTAACTTTTGCTTATAAAAATTATTTGTTGTTATTGTTTCTGTTTCTAACACAAATATGTCACTGTATTCGGAACATAGGTTTGTCAATTGTTTTTCATATGTTTTAGGAAAATTTTTTCTCAATTTGTTGAGAATATCCGTTTTTCTTTGTGCATTACCTGTGTCATTGTTTATTATGTCGTAATCAGAAACATTTTCAGTTAAAATGTTGCTTTGCTTTAAAGATACTGTATTATAATTTGTATTTAAAATGCGGATATAGGCGTTGTCAGATTTTACCAAGGTATTGGCTATAAAAATTCCAGGGTGTGGTTCTTGATTTGGAATCAGTGCTTCATCCAAGGTATTAGGTAAGTTTATTTTTCGTATAACTTCTGACCTTGCGGGAATAATTATTTCGTCGTTACATGTTGTTGTTATTGGTATTTCTATAATTTGTGTTAAATTGTCTGGTCTCAGAATTAGAGCATCGTAATTTTGAGTAAAGTCTAATACGCAATTGAATTTTTTCATGAAATCCATGCCTATTATACCATCACATGGGATTGGAAAGTTATCTGGGATAACGTGAAATTTATGTGGAATTAAAAAGTTCGTATATTTTAAATCAAAAAATATTGTACCAATAGAACTGATTTTGCCTTGCCCTATACCGCTTAATGCTGCAATGTGTTTTGTGTTTATTTTTTGAAAAGTGGATTTATTGAATTTTAAGAGTGATATATCTGCACCAGTATCTACAAGTAGTGTAATGTTTGTATTTAAATCTGCTATTTTAAGTTGTACAAAAATGCTAAAGTTAAGGTTAAGCGTATGTATCTTAGAGGAGTAGATTTGTTTTCCGAGTTGTTTTCGTCCGATTGGGCGACTCGTACATTGTGTGTCATGTTCCGGTTTAAATTTGGTCTGCCTTGTCGGTAACGATTTCTATTTTGATTATTATTTCCTAAATTATCAATTATTGGATGGGATGCGATGCATTTTGCTTCACTTTCATAACCCTCTGTACATAGGTAGTTGCCAATAGAATGATTGTAATATTTACTTATCAAGCATCCCACGCATCCAACTCTAATTTGAATTACTCTATTTGTATCTTAATTTTTGTTATAATTCTGTTCTGAGGTAGTTGACTATGACTGATCGTTCGATTTGCTATTACTTCATTATAGGTCTCTTTATAAATAAAATTTATTTTCTACTTTTTAGTTCGATTAGCAATAAAAGTGTGTTTTTTAGTTTTTTTAAACTATTTTTTATTTCTGTAAAATTGCCAATTACCAAATGAGTAGCTGAGGTTAAAATTTGTTCTGGCTTCTTCCCTTAATTTTGAGAGCTCATTGTTCCATCAAGGAGGTTAGGATTTTTCGCTATATTTATTTGGACACGACAATTTGTAGGTCCTACTGAATGTCTGCTGCAATGTTGTAGCCCTACTCTGAATGTTTTCCGTGAAAGTGATTTGATGGATCGGAATCCTCTCTATCCTGTTCCCTACTACATTTTTTAACCGTTTCCAACTTGTTCTAAGTGAGTTACGATATGATGCGATACGATGCACACAGAGGCGTATGGCAGTTGTGCCAGTAGCCTAAAGACGGACCATTGTGGTAGGATGCCACTCCTGCACGAGGTGCACATGATTTTAATTAAAAATGGCGGATCTAGAGAGGAAAAACTCGTAAAAGCCCGTAATCCTAGGTGTAACTCGAACCGTCCCTATAGGATGAATGGCACTACGTAAGTGTGTCTTATAACGGTAACCTCCAGATATCGGGCACCCTCTGGTTGCAATTAGCCTTACCGCGACACCGGGGCACTGTCGTGGCTCGACCTTACCCTTCCTTTTTACTCGTGGGACCACATGGCAGAGTCAAACATTAATTTATTAAAAAGGGCAGGACAGGGTGACCGACGGGAATCTGACGTTTTTGAGATGGCTAGTACTCTGCCGGTGAGAGGAGTAGGGAGGCGAATTACAAGCCAGTAATCTCGCCATTCGATGCCGTTTCAGTAGCTATGGAGCTGTGGACGGTTGAACATCGCATGTTTGCGTATGACGCGTTTGTGCAGAATGGCGGGTCTGTTATTACCGTGCAGCGACTTTTTTGTGTGCGTTTCAATCGTGGGCGTCGTGGAACCGTTCCAAGCCGCAACACGATTCTCAGTTGGGTTCATAATCTACGAACAACAGGATCTATTGTGAAAAAGAAGCCACCAGGTCCGACTAAGACAGCAAGAACACCAGACAACATCGAGCGTGAAGGCTGGAAAACTGCATTCAGGAGGATGGGCACCACTTACCCGACGTAATTTTTCACAAATAATATTCATCTTCAAATGGCATGTCATGACAAAGAATTTTGTGTATTAAAATAAAATATTTCATTTAAAATAACTGTGTACTGTTCATTTCAAAAACGTCAGATTCCCATCGGTCACCCTGTATAAACCAGGTCGATAACGACCTTTCGGAAAACAGTGCCGAACTACCAACAACATCGCAAGCAGCTAAGGGCAACCAATGGAAGTTGACGACATGGCCCTGGGGCCAGATGGCAAAGCTTCTGCAATATCTTCAGAGGAAGAGGAGAAACTACTAGCTTCTCCAACTCGTGACTCAGGAAAAAAGGATGAAAACGAGTTGCCGCCAGAAAGCGTCTAAGGTACTTCCTGAGAAAGGGTCACAGCATTGACGAGGCAAGAGAGTTTGCTCAAAAACCAGGTGATCTGAAGCGACAACGCTTCAGCAGCACCACGCCAAAGCAAAGCTCCCCTAAGCGTGCCAATTTACAGGGGAGCTCTAGCGTTGGAAGAAATGCAGACGAGACTACCGAAATGGAAGGACCAAAGGCAGCAGTGCCTAATCCAGAAATCAAGGTAGACTTAACAAATATGTCTTACAAAGACGCGGCGTGTAGCACGAAGTTGGGAATAATACCTCCTGACAATCCAACTACAATATGGTCGACGGAAAAACTAACGGCCATACAACATGTTATCCTGGAGGCTATAAGGAAAAAGCAGACTGGTGCTGCAAAGCCCAAATTTAATAGCTGCACCTTTCGCCCAGGATACATAGTAATCTCAAGCGGCTGCGATGATACGGCTAATTGGCTAAAGGAAGCAATTCCTAAGCTGAAGCCGTGGAAAGATGCAAAGCTGAAGATTGTGCAGGAGGCAGATATACCGCACCCACAAATCTTCGTTGGTCACTTTTCAGAACTGGACAGCACCTCAACTGACGATATTATTAGCCTCCTTGATGGCCAAAATGAGGACCCCAACACGAATGACGGGCGGGTGCTCAACAGAGTGCGCAAGGGTACTGTGGTAGAAATCACTGTTGCTATCGACCCAATCTCGGCAGAGGTCATAAAAACCTTCAACAATGAGCTGAACTACGGCTTCGGTAAAACCCAACTTCGGCCAAAATCTAAAGACCCAATTGATCCGCTCAAGGTTACCGAAAAGGATTCTGAACCTTCGTTAAAACAAAGCTCGGAGGAAGTAGGAACTTTGACTCCAACGTCTTCCATAGCCCAGGATGATAAAGTCAGTTGCTCCAGACACGATGCAGAAAAGCCAACAACAATCGGCACATGGCGCTATAACGTGGCTGAGGGCATTCGCATGCGACCCCCGCTGCAGGCTGATAATAAAGCACACAGCCATAACAAGGCTCGAAATGGGGATCAGATGTCCGCTGAGGAAGCAGTCTTGCTGAAAAGCAACCGAGGTAAGAAAAAGGCAGCCATTGCCAAACGAAGGATCACTAGATGATCTGGCCAACGCAAAAACCTCGTAACAGCAGAATGCAACTCGGATGCCTCCAAATAAATCTCCATCACGCAAAAGCAGCCTCGGGCGTCCTTACGAGGAGATTTAACCAAGAACTCCTTGATGTAGCTTTCATTCAAGAACCATGGGTACTTAAAGGAGTCGTTCTGGGACTCCAGAGCGTAAACGGTAAGTTGATATATGCTGCTAACAAAGACCGTTCCAGAGCGACGTTGATAATAAATAATCAACTAACCTTTATCCCAATTTCACAGTTTATTACAGAAGACCTGGTGGCGATTTGGGGTGTAGAGCAGATCGCCCCCGCGTGGTGCACCCTGGATAGCGCCAAATGATCTGCGGCCTGAACGGCCTTTCCGACAACCTGAACGGTGACGACCCTTGCTTTCGCCTTTGGATTTTCTCTTTTTTCTGTACGATTTAGAATCTTCCTGAACCTGCCACTGAGTATGTTAGGGTGAAACTTAACAGAAATGGCTGGTGGGCTAATGCCGTAACCGCCCCCGTCCCGTTAAAACCCTGTCAGGCCTCGGAGTACGTTCCAAGCCCGTCGCCATTGGGTTGGCGGTGTAGGTGCGGTTGAGAGGACTCCCGTCTTTGCGTCCGGTCTGGCTCTGAACGCATGCCTCATGAGGGTATGCGTCAACCCTCGCATGGCCTCCCTGCCGCGGTATGGACAACCATGAGACCTCTAAGGGACGACTACACTTCTACGGGCTTTGGATAGCGGCTTCGAGTGGGAACCCACTTAATATAAAACATGAACACAACAAAACAAACAACAAAAACCTCAGATGGTAGCGGGAACTCGGAACCGAGTCCTAAAACCATCTCTCGTAGGACAGGAGGGGCGAAATCGCCTCCTCGTAAATTCTCCCAGGGTCTTACCCTGAGGTCTGAAGTCCCCAGTGGCAGCAAAATGTCGGAAGCGACTTGCAGAGTAGAACACGAGGGGGACCCTGAGGGGAGGTCGGAACCGACTTCCAGCAAGAACGTGGGGGTCACAAGCGGGAGCCCGCTTATGGTAGGTAGGAGGCCGCAGGCGGAACCGGCTGCGTCTCCTAATTTAGCAGCACTGGATGGGATGGCCAGTACCAGCAAGGGGTCCTCCATCAAAGCAAATGGTCCTTCTCCGACCTCCGTCTCGCAACCAAAATCCTGGAGCGCTACGGCGACCAAAATGCTTCTCAGCTATCTGAAAAACATTCCCAGACGCTTGAATGGGCCAGGAAGGTCCTACGGGGAGCGGAAGAGGGCAGAGGAAAGGGAGTGAGTGCGCCACAAGTGGATTCGGGGGTAAAAAGACAGCGATCCCAGGAGGAGGATGTTTCCCTCGAAAAGAGACCCAGGACTGATAGCGGCATGCCCAAATCATTTAGCGAAGTCGCTAAACAGGCGGGCCACATCAGTCTTGGAGTCATGGACAGTGCTAGGGAGGACGGCGCCATTTCCAGGGAGGAATGGAAGAGAGTAGCGTCCGCCATCTCCGCTGTCTTCATGAGGGTAGTAAGGGAAAACCCTGGACCCCCGAAAAGATACAAGGACTCAGGACGAAAAGATACAAACTGATGGCGTTTTTTGTTTTTTTTTTTTTTTTTTGTCGGGACAACTAGCAAGTGCAGCACTCAGACATTAATAGAGTCCATTGTACTACACTTGGATTCCCTTTTAATTTTCTTTAAATCTACCCGATCTCCGAAGAAATCTGAGAAGATCTTGTGGTGCCAAGGAGCCAAGATGGTCGCTTCTTAACCCATCAGTGCCAAAGACCTCAAACCTGATTCGGGCGAAGGCGGGGCAGACACACAGGAAGTGGTCCGCCGTCTCATCCTCCTCTTCACAAGCTGGGCAGAGTACACTGTCTGAGATGCCCAACCTTTCCGTGTGCTTCGCCCACAGAAAGTGGCCCGTCATCAGTCCAACCAGCCGTCTGCACTCCCCTCTGCTTAATGACAGAAGGGTTTGCGACAGTCGATCGGACATGACAGGTAACATCAGTTTTGTCCATCTGCAGCCTCTCTCAGCCTGCCAAGCTCGCTTGTGGGTAGTAGTTACCCATTTGCTAACCGTGGCCGTGATGGCCGCAGAGGGGAGTGGCAAAGCGGGCTCTGGGCCAAAGAAATTGGCTTCAGAGCCCATCTTAGCTAAGGAGTCAGAGGTCTCGTTACCCGCGATACCCACGTGTCCCGGGACCCATGTTAGCATCAGGCTATTATGTCTACCGACATAGTTCAGCCTGGATTTACAGGACTTCACTACCCCTGATGTGGTTTGAGGGCTGTCTAAGGCCATAAGCGCTGCTTGGCTGTCGCTGCAGACACATATAGATCTGCCTCTCCATCGTTTTTCCACAACAAAGTTCATCGCTTCTTGAACTGCATACACCTCCGCTTGAAACACAGATGCATGCAATCCAAGAGCAAAGTGCAGTTTTGTCCCGCTGGATTCTACGTAGACCCCAGAGCCGGAGCCATGCTCGGTCCTGGAGCCATCCGTAAAAATGCGAAAACAGTGTTTGCCGGGCTCATTTTCTGAGTCTCCCCACAACTGAGCCTCTAGTAGCACTACACTGTATCTCTTTTCAAGTACGGCTCTTGATGGCATTGAGTCAAGGGGCATGGAGAGAATCGTTGGATCGATGTCCATGCCTTCTCTGTGTTCCAATGCCGGACAAGGGCCGTACCAGTTTTCACTGTGTTTCAGTCTGCAGATGGCCTTCAAGGCCTCTCCTCGGATGAAAGCATCAAGTGGTGGTAGACCAATCAGAGCATCTAGTGCCGGGCCTGAAGTAGTCGGAAAAGCTCCGGTGCAACAGATGGCCGCAGTGCGTTGTAGTCTCGATAAGGTCCTCCTGACTCCCACTAGGGATAGTCTGCTCATCCAGACCACTGATGCATAGGTGATGATGGGTCTTATCATAGCCGTGTAGATCCATAGGACCTTGCTAGGAGAGAGACCCCACGTTTTCCCAAAGACACCTTTGCACTGCCAGAAAGCTGTCAGTGCTTTGGATGCCTTTGCTTCAACGTGTGATTTCCATAGGAGCTTACTATCGAGGATTACTCCAAGATATTTAAGTTCCTTGGATAGCTGGATTGTGACTCCTTTTAGCTTTGGCAGAGCGAGTCCATCAAGCTTCCTCCTTCTGGTAAAGAGGACAATACCAGTCTTGGCGGGATTTGCCGATAGCCCGTTCGCACAGCACCAAGTGTCAATCCGATCCAGAGTTTTCTGCACTTTCCTGCAGATGTTCATAAGCGAAGGGCCTGTTACCAAACAAGCAACATCGTCCGCATATGCTTGTGCGTAGACTCCCGACTCGTTTAAGGTGGTGAGTAGAGGATCGATTACCATGCACCAGAGCAATGGAGACAGCACACCGCCTTGGGGGCAGCCTCTATTAACCCCAGATGACACCAGCAGATCTTCCTCTGCTCGCAACTGATGGCGTACAGCGGGTTAGCTAAACCAAGATCTTGTATGCTCATCAGGAAGGAACTTAATGCATTTATTTTGCCTAATTTTAGCAATGAAAACATTGTGACTGTGAGCCTAGATGGCTCTGCGAGGAAGATATGGCTGATGTCGGCATACATGGCGCATGAGGACGAGGTGGAGCCACCTCCGATGATGCTGAGGGAAGCCCTGGCTGAAGCGAGGCGCAGGAAAACCCGTCGTAATTGTAGGGACGGATGCAAACTCCCACCATACCTGTTGGGGAAGTTCCAACATAAATGCAAGAGGTGAGTCACTTTTTGATTTTATTTTAAACGAAGACTTGTTTATTTGCAACAGGGGTAAGGACCCCACTTTCATTACCGCAACCAGGGAGGAGGTGCTGGATCTTACTCTGGCCTCCTCCTCACTGTTAAACCGAATTTCCGATTGGAGGGTGCTTAACACTCACTCCTTCTCGGATCACAGATATATTCAATTCTCTCTCACTGAAACTCGTCCAAAAAGACCCTCCTACAGGAATCTGAGGAGAACGGACTGGGATATTTACGGAAGGAATCTGCTGAACCTTCTCCCCGAAGCACCCAGGGAAAATTTAGATCTCTCGGAGGGAGCGATCGATGATCTGGTGGAGATCTTCACCTCAGCTTGTAATAAGGCTCTTGAAAGCTCCTGTCCACTTAGAACGCTCCCTAAGAAGGAGAAACCACCTTGGTGGACGGCAGAGCTCTCTGAGCTTAGGGCCTCGTGTAGACGCCTCGTTAATAGGGCTAAAAGAATTAAGTCTCCCTCAGGATGGGAACTGTATAAAGTTGGACTTGGAATCTACAAGTCCGAAATTAGGAAGGCCAAGAGGGACTCTTGGAGGAACTTCTGTGGAAGCGTGGAGGGCTGTCATGAGTCTTCAAGATTCAGACGAATACTCACGAGGAGCTCGGCTCCCTTGGGATACCTGAGGGATGAATCGGGACGTTGGGCGATGAGCGGCGAGGAATCACTAAAAATGCTTCTCGACGCTCTTTTTCCAACGAATCCGGTATCTAGTAGCACCAGCTTGGGAAGTACACCAATCTGTCTTCAGAACCGGGGCTGGCTGCTGGATGAGCACCGCTTGGCCTGGGCCATTGGCTCCTTCGGGCCCTTCAAATCACCTGGTCCTGATGGCATCATACCTGCCCAACTGCAGAAATCTGTAGTGGTGTCATGCCGCTGGCTGAGCCCCATCTATGCGAGCTGCATAGCCAGGGGCTATATACCGGTATCTTGGAGGGCTGTGAGGGTTGTGTTCATACCCAAGGCTGGCAAGAGCTCAGATGTCTCCCCTAAGGATTTTAGGCCAATCAGTCTCTCATCTTTCTTGCTGAAAACCCTTGAGAGGTTGATTGACCTACACATAAGAAGCGGAATTCCTCGGGGGCGTTTGTCGCATACCCAACATGCTTACTGTAAAGGCAGATCAGTGGAATCTGCTCTGCACACAATTGTTAAAGATATTGAGGAATCTACATATCAGAAAGAACTCGCAGTTGGCGCCTTCCTCGACATTGAGGGGGCTTTTAATAGCGTTCTCCCGGAGGCAATCACTAAAGCTCTGGGCAGGCAGGCCGACCTTTCCAGGTTTATCTACAGAATGCTCAGCGACAGAACGGTCGTGGCAGAGTGGGGCGGCGTCTCTCTCCGCCGGCAGTGGCTCTACAATACCATAATAAAGCCAATTTTGTTATATGGAGTCACTGTCTGGTAGAACTCACCGGAGAGGACGACACCTGTTAAAAAGCTAGAGAGAGTCCAGAGGTCTGCACTCATTGGAATCAGTGTGGCACTTCGAACTACTCCTACTCTGGCGCTTAATATAATGTTAAATGTGGTACCTATAGACATCGCAGGCAGAATTGTCGCTGCTCGTACCGCAATCAGACTGAGGGGCTTGGGCTATAAGCTCAACCTCACATATGGGCACTCAAGCATCCTCAGAAACTTTGAGTTCATCCCCTCGTTGACGGACCAGTGTGTGCCTTCGCTAAGTCCAAGCGGAACTTTCTCCACCCATATTCCACCAAGGGAGGAGTGGAGCGGGGGCAACACCTGGGGACAGGGCCTCGTTAACCTGTTCACGGATGGCTGGATGGTGGTGTTGGAGGAGGAGTATTCTGTAAAGAGCTCCCATCAAACTCAAATTCAGGCTACCGGATCACTGCAGTGTGTTCCAAGCAGAGGTGGCTTGCGGCCGCTGACTGGCAACTTACTTGCGTAATAACTGTTAAGAAGGTAAATATTTACTCCGATAGCCAAGCGGTCATTAGGGCTCTAGGCTCTATTATGGTGCATTCGAAGCTCGTCAGGGAATGCTTGGTCTCACTCTCGATTGCATCAGAATTCTTCGACATAAAGATAATTTGGGTACCTGGTCACAGTGACATTGCAGGAAACTGCGAAGCCGACGAGCTGGCCAGACTGGGGACCTGTGAGGCAATGTGTCCGCGAAAGGAAAGGATCGGGATCCCCTTGACAACCTGCGCTCTACTCCTGGGAGGATGGGCTATGCACCAACTCAGCGAACGCTGGGAAAGTACACGAACGTGTAGGGTCGCGAAGTCCTTCTGGCCACGTTTGGATAGGAGGCGTTCGAGGGATATCCTGGGGATGACAAAATGTCATCTCTCAAATTTCGTGGGCATCATCACAGGGCACTGTCCGCGAGGTACACATGCCGTGAGACTCGGAATTACTTCGAGTCCTTTTTGCGCCAGCTGCATGGAGGATGAGGTGGAATCATCTCAGCACTTGCTCCTTAGCTGCCCAGAGTTCGCGGGACTAAGATTCAAGCATCTTGGTTCTCACTTCTTTTCGGCGCCTGCTGATATAGCAGGTGTTGATAACAAAAATCTGATGAACTACATCAGCAGCATAATGAGGTTAGCACAACCGCGGACTAGTCACCGCGTAGTCCACAAACACTCACCACTCCCCATCCCTTCCCTTCCTCCCCCTTCTTTGTCCTTGAATGGTATCACAAAGGACGAACCAAACTATTTCATCCAAGTGGGCCCTACTCTCTGGGCAACCATTACAACCTAACCTAACCTGGTGGCGATTTGGGTAAAAGTGTCAGCGAGCAAAGGTGAGCATGAGGTAGTACTTGCCTCCGCTTACCTTCCAGGAGATCAGGTTACTGCTCCAACAAGGGAGGTTATAGCCCTGGTGGAATACTGTCAACAAAAACGTCTCCGGTGGATCCTCTGCTGTGATGCAAATGCGCACCACACAGCGTGGGGAAGCACAAACATCAATCCAAGAGGTGAGTACTTTCTTGAATTTCTACTTAGGTATAAGATATCTATCCTAAATCGAGGCAACGAACTGACTTTCATTAATGCAATCAGGGGAGAAGTCCTTGACATTACTCTCTCTAGTCATAATGTTTTGTCCGAAGTCTCAAATTGGCATGTGTCAGAGGAAACATCTATGTCGGATCACAGACATATTAGATTTGATATAGGTGCGACCAAACCACAAATGGCAATTTAGAGAAACCCCAGAAAAACTAATTGGGACAACTTTCACTTTTGTTTAGAACAAAGTGTTAACTGCTCTAGGCATCATATTCAGCTCATATCAGAGGTTGAGTTCGAATCGAACGAACTACACTCAAACATAACATCTCCGTTTCACGAAAGTTGTCCAGTAAAAGTGAAAAAGCCACAAAGAAATGTTCCTTGGTGGAATAGTGCACTTTTCGATCTGCGTAAAGAAACAAGAACTTTATGGAATAGAGCTAGAGTAACGGGGGATTGGTCCTTCTACTCAACAGCCCTAACCAACTACAACAAAGAATTGAGGAAATGTATAAGGGCTACTTGGAGGAATCATTGTGAAAAGATTGGTAGTGTTCCGAATGCTATCCGTATCCAAAAAGCCCTACTGAAAGATCACTCAAACGGCATTAGTACCCTGAAAAAGCCAGATGGAAGCTACACAAGGAATCCAGAGGAAACCAGTCAACCTCTGTTGGACATTCACTTCCCTGGATCACTTGTGCTAGACGAGATCTATGTGCCGGCAGAAACTACCACATCTGCTACTGCTGAGAACTTAAAACTAGCAAACAAGCCATGAAAAGCGGATACAATGGGCGATATCAACAGTCAGCCCATACAAATCTCCTGGACCTGATGGGATATTCCCCTGTCTTTTACAGCAGGGTGCACACCATATTATCCCTAATTTGACCAGACTATACAAAGCAAGCTTACTGCTAATATCCTACCTACAAAATGGGCTGAGGTTAAGGTTGTATTTATTCCAAAGGTAGGGGAAACCCCCGAACAATTGCTTAAATAATACACACCAATTAGTCTCAGCTCATTTTTCCTTAAAACAATGGAAAAGATAGTTGATCAGTATATTAGGGAAAACAATTCAGCTAACTTCCCACTGTATCGACTTCAATTTGCCTATCAACAGGGAAAATCCACTGAGACTGCAATACACAGCCTGATAACAGTTATTGAAAAGGCTATTAAGTCCAAACAAATAGCTCTAAGTGCTTTTATTGACATATCAGGGGCTTTTGATAACACTTCGCATGAGGCAATCTATAATGCCCTATATCTAAAGGAGGTACCTGAACCCATCACTAGATGGATAATATTCATGTTGAAATCTAGGACGATCAGCACCGAACTAGGAGGAACAATCAAATCTATCAAAGCCACAAGAGGTTGCCCCAAAGGAGGCGTACTCTCTCCTTTTTTGTGGACTCTAGTCATAGATGAACTTCTCCACAAACTGAACAACCTAGGTTTTCACAGTCAGGGTTACGCTAATGACCTAGTAGTTTATGTACTATGCTGGCATGAGGAAACCATTTCAGATCGCACGCAGCAAGCCCTTACAATAATAAACAAATGGTGCACGGAAAAAGGGCTTTCCATTAACCCATCCAAAACAGCACTTGTACCGTTTACTAGGAAAAGGAACATAAATCTCAAATGTCCAACCCGTAATGGAACAACACTTCAAATCTCGACAGAAGCGAACTATCTTGGCGTCAGTCTTGACAAAACGCTTACGTGGAGTTTCCATATTGAGAGAGTTACTTCAAAATCCCCAAGGGCATTCTTTGCCTACACGAGGCTTTTTGGTAAGACATGGGGACAAACCCTAGAATGACCTTCTGGACATTCACCACAATTGTGAAACCCATAGTCACTTATGCATCCTCAAAGAAAAGCAGTAATCGAATTAAACAAACTGCATCGCCTGATATGTGTTGGTATTACAGGCGCTATGAAAACATGTCCCACGTATGCATTGGGGGTGATCCTGAGCATACCACCGCTTCCAATCTTGGTTGAAGCGGCTCTAAAAGCCCTTCTATCAACAACTACTCGTATCACCTCTAAATTGAAAAATGATTGCCTAGACCTTCTCAACACGTTAGGAAGCCTCGACATAGTAACACTAGGCTGGATACCGGGACATGAAGGACATGAGGGAAATGAAATGGCTGATGACCTTGCAAAACAAGGAGCAAATATGCAACTTACTGGTCCTGAGCCTTTCTGTGGATTCACAAAAAGCCACATTAATGAATTCCTTAGCGAATGGGAATAAAGGAAATTTGCTGCACACTGGCTAAACTGTGCCAGTCAGCGTCAAGTAAAACTATTCCTAAGTCCCAACAAAGGAATATCTGACAAGCAACTCTCACTAAGCAGAGTAGATCTGCGTCTTTTAACAGGATATCGTACAGGTCAATGCAGCCTGAGGTATCATCTAAATAATATTGGTCTCTCTGAGACCAATGTCTGCCGCTTTTGCGAAATGGACATAGAAAGCTCAGAACATGTGCTTTGTGAAAGTCCTGCGTTGGGCAGACAGAGACTTCAGCACCTTGGTGGTATCGTAGTATCTCCTTGCAATATTTGGAACAACAAACCTAAAATTGTGCTAAAATTTTTAAAAGGCCTAAAACGCTCAGATCAGCTCTGGTCGCAGTGCGTAATGGCCTTCTAATAATAATAATAATACGATATGATGGGATCTATCCCAAGATTCAGGTGATAGAAGATCCAGCTATAGTACGAAAACAACTTTTTGTTTGAGACCCCTAAATTTTTTACCCTCATTACGTATTTGCAGACAGCAATGTTATATCTAATGGTTCCAAATGTAGGTGTAGAAGTGCACGCTATTAGGGAAAGTTTTTGATCGCCATACACTTGGGAGTGGGATTAGCCCAAGTATCCTCTGGGTAACTTCTGAACACTCGTTTGGGAGCGAGCCAACGTAAGAAGGCAAAGCATCTTAGGATAGGCGGTTGTGCACTGGGGTTGAGACCCGCCGTAAAAATCCCCCCCACGAAAACACGCTTCGGATGAGAACTTCTTATACTGATGACGACCCCTGAAAACGAACTAAGGACAATGATTTGAGGGCATGTACCTGGAATGTCCGGTTGGTTGATATCTTAGCATGTCACAGAGAATGTGAAGATCCTGATACTCCAATCGTTGTCGACGGAATTGTCCGCAAGCCACCCATAACGACGTAAGAATAGCGATAACGCGGCTAAAGAACAACAAAGCTGCGGGCGCCGACGAGCTACCGATGGCAGTGCATGATGGCACGCCTGCCGATTGAAATTTAAGTGTGCTCTGCCCAATCCATAAGAAGGGTGATCCTGGAATCTGTGCAAACTGCGTCATTAGTCTTCTAAATATCGCCTATAAGGTTCTGGGAAGCGTATTGTGTGAAAGGCTGAATCCCACCATCAACCAACTGATTGGTTCCTATCAGTGTGGCTTTAGACCCCGCCAAGTCTTGGAAAAGACCCATCAACGGAGAATCGACACACACCATCTTTTCGTTGACTTCAATGCTGCATTCGACAGTACGAAAACGAGTTATCTGTATATACCGCGACGTCTGAATTTGCTATCCCCGAAAAACTAATACGGCTATGCAAGATGACGTTACTCAAAACCAACAGCGCCGTCAGAATTGGAAAGGACTTCTCCGAGCCGTTTGATACCAAACGAGTTTTTAGACAGGGTGGCTCGGTGTCGTGTGACTTCTTTAACCTGATGTTAGAGAGCATCGTATGAGCCGCAGAACTTAATCGGTCAGGCACAATTTTTAATAAGAGCGTACAATTGTTGGCGTATGCCAATGATATTGCCATCATCGGCTTTAACAACCGCGCTGTTAGTTCTGCCTTTTCCAAACTGGATAAAGAGTCAAGGCGAATGGGTCTGGTGGAGAACGAGGACCTCCTGTCATCAAACAAAGAGTCGGCGCACTCACGTATCGCCACCCATGTCGCTGTTGACAGTTATGATTTCGAGGTTGTAAAAAACTTCGTTTATTTAGGAACCAGCATTAACAGTGACAACAAATATCAGCCTTGGAATCCAACGAAGAATCTCTCTAGCCAACAAGTGCAACTTTGAAGTACTAAAGTCCTCTCTCGAAGAACAAAACTAACACTCTATAAGGCTCTCACCATGCTTGTCCTAACTTATGGCGCAGAAGCGTGAACGATGGCAACATCCAATGAAGCGTCGCTTGGAGTGTTTCAGAGAAAGATACTGTGGAAGATTTTTGGGCCTTTGCACGTTGGCGACTGGCGATGGAAGAATGAGCTGTATGACCTTTACGACAGTATAGACATAGTGCAGCGTATAAAGATCCATCGGCTTCGTTGGCTAGGTCATGTCGTTCGAATGGATACAAACTCTCCGCCTCTGAAAGTGTTCGACGAAGAACTTGGTGCGCTTTGCTAAACTCGGCCAAAATCGCGTAAGCGGTTATCGTGCCAATTAAGAAGAATAATAATATTATATCTAGTACTTCAACCCATCTTCCAAAGCATTCCGTGCTTGGAAAGGTGAAAATCTGAAAGTTAGTATTAAAAAATTGATAGAAGGTCTCACCTCGATCATTCGTTTCGATACTCCCCCAGATACGAGCCCTTAGCCTCAAACCTTCCCAGTCGCTCTGGATCCTGCTAACAGGGGTTTGCAGGAAATCAAAAGAGAAGTGATCGTGCCATTGGAGACTCTTTATCCACGAACCCCCTCCATTGAATCAAATCCTGCCACTTAACTCCTCGGACCACTTTTCCAATGCAGGTTTGCCGCGGTTCGTTAGTTTGTCCACCAACTCAGTGTTTGGCTGGTTTGGGCGTCGAAGCAGTGTGTGCCATCTTGTGTTTTTTTTCACGGTTTTACCGCCTTCGTCCTGTGAGTGATTGCATTTTACGACTTCTGCCTTCTGGGTGGCCTGGAACGCCCGGTACTCGTCCACCACCTCTTGCCACCTTACCTTATCGGCCGCGTCCTTTGGATTAGTGTTAACTTCGGCTTCAATTTTTTTTTATTCAGACGAGAATAGCAAGAGACCTCTGGTAAAGCTTATACATAGACGGGCCTTTTTTTACGTATTGACGCTTTGGCATCAGCGGATGTACAAGGTTAGTTTAGAGTTGACGTCGTGCTGTCTCTTGACTATAGACAAAGAGCTCTGAGGGAGTTCCAAGCTTCAGCTTGTTTCTGTCCGTCCGCTTGCCCGTCAGCATGTCTGCTTTATTGCGCTATCCGAATAGTTTTTTTTTGTTTGTTCATTCTGTTTCTTACGGTCACCTGCCCTTCAAGGAGGATTTAATAAATATTTTTACTGCAATTTTTTTCTGGTAATCAATAAAAAAATATTTTTAATGCAATTTTTTCCAATAATCAGTAAACCAATATTTTTAATGAAAATTTTTCCCAGTAATCAGTAAAAATATTTGTACTGCTTAAAAGTTAACAGCAAACGAAGAGGAATCTGATGAAATGTGTGAAGAAAAGTTTGCGTAGAAGTATGCGAATATGCTGACCTTTTGGACAAGTACCCGTCCATATAGAAATCCAGCGTCTTAAGTAGAAATGGATGGAGCATACGTTGCGTAAGCCCCAAGATGACATCACAAGATCTGCACTAGCCTGGAACCCCCAAGGGAGTCGCAGAGCAGCAAACACGTTGAAGCTGAAGCGAATAAAAACAGGCCTTTCCTGGAGTCAAATTAAATTCCTAGCTTTAAATAAATCAAATTACAATTTGTTTATTAAGGCCCTATGTTCTGCCATGGAAAAGTATATGCATATGTATCTTCTGTTTTGATTTTCGTTCCAAAAACCCCAGGTTTTTTCGACTTTAATTATTTCACTAATTCGCTTAATCTTTTTACACGCGTCAAGTGCAGCGAGCTTTTACTTCAAAAGTACTCATGCTGTTCACAACGCTACAATTTTCCATTCTACCTTGACCATTCGGTGCTTTATAAATGTTCAGATCTGTACTGCTGTTATCTTCAAATGCAATGCCCACATATGTATGGTATATATTTTTTAATAGATGTCTTGCAATGCGAACGGTTCGGTCTGTTGTGATAGAAACCTGTGAAATCTTGTGGGAAGTTTTGCAACAATTACATATAGCGACCTACTCAAGCCAATTTAAAAAAAATGTCGGAGGAATACTGGAATCTTTGGGGCTTTCTCAATTGTGTGGGACTCCTCGACGGAAAACATATCCGCAAGTCAAATGCCCCGCGGATTCCGGATCAACGATTTTTAATTATACGAATTATTTCTCCCTAGTACTACAAGCTGTTGCAGATGCTAAATGCAAGTTTTTGTGTCGGTTGAAGTTTGCTTCTTCAGCACTTTTAAAAATGAATTATTAATTTTATAGTTTAAAACATTTGTTTAGTTACTATTTACTTTCTTGATTCAAAGCCTTTGCATTTTCGTTCCAACTTTGTTCAACAACACCTCGGTTCTGATAATGTTATTTCTGCTGATCCCACAGGGAAGACTTCTCAAAATTAGCTCTTATTAATTCCTTGTTCACTTACGACATTCTTCAAAATTAGCTTGCGTTTATTTCACAGTTGCTTACAATTAAATGAAATGTGAACAATTCGTTACAGCAAGCGATCGTCTTTGAAAGTAGCTGACGCCTTGCGCAACGCTGAGAACATTAATGATATCGAGAATCCTCACCAGCTACGTATAATATGTAATAATAATTGTCAAAAATGAAGTCTAACCGCGAAGACTGAGCTGATTACAGTGAATTCTCTCTGGGCACAGACGGAAAACAAATCATGTGTGGATTTGTTGACGATTTTAGTTTTACGCTGTTCTTTGCTGATTGAACATCGAACGCAGAAAACAATGATTGTCATCTATTGTATTATTTGTGCTTGAAAAGAAGGAGGAAAAGAAGATTTTTTATCATAGCGTTTCTGTCTACTCCTTTATATTTTTTTAATAAAATTTGTCACAATTTTAATTTTATATTTCTTATAAATCTTTAAGTTCCTCAATCAATTATTTATTAGAAATATAATTGTGAAAAATTATATCTACTTAATTATTATATTCATATAATTATATTTCCATATAATTATAATTATATTACATTACGAAAGGCATTAGTAGATAAGACTATTGTGCTGCCTCAATAAATGTTTTGCTTAATATTGTTATTTATCCGTTCATGGGCACACTTCAAAATTTCAAAAGAAATGAGGAAACTCGTGAATTTCGGGTCACACACACGCAATCGACTGCAAAACCCGAAGGGAAAATCGTTAACTTCGCCACACGCACGCAACCAAGGTGGATTTAATAAGGTGATGGCAACCACCCAGCTGAATTTTATGCCGTAGATATGAACGACGTCAGAATGACATGCTTTGTTTTAAATTTGAAATATTATTTCTACGTAAATATTGTATAAATAACATAAAACAAAATGAAAAAGAGTAGTATAAAATATGTTCAAAACCAGTTAAAAAGGGTAAAGTACCCTTTTTTCCGTTCCTGCTGAGGAACCGAAACGACAACAGTGGAAAAATTCATGCCGAATGACTTATCTAGTTAAAATTTTTATTGGGTGAATGGTTATTTGGCACTTGCGAGCACATTGTAGTTCAAGATTATGTACGTTTGCTGAGCTATTGGTGCAAAGGGAACGTTTATTCACGTACATACTCGTATGCCAATTTATTGACTCGCGCTTGTCCTTTAATTTAATTCATTTAAAATTTTAGGACAATTTATTGTGGCTGTATCATTGCTATACCGCGCTGAATCATACAAAGCACTGGTTTGATTCGCTGATTATCGAAAAGGCGTACAAAAACTAATTAATGCAGGTACACAAGAATTGGGAATAATTTTATCTGGTGGTGGTTTATATACTCCTGCATTGAGCATCGAATTTTCACCTCTTCGCATATGGGTACGCCGTATTACCAAGGAAGACCTCAATGAAGCATGGGTGTGGTTGCAAGAAAATGAAATGGCTGGTGAGAATAAGTAGTTTCTATAGTATACAAACGTTTTCTTTGCTATACGTTTTTTCTATAATTTAGATTTGCCTCATCGCAATAAAGCAGCCGATATGGCCCGGCCACTGTTACAAAAACTCAAGTATGAAATTCTACTAGCGTACGCAAATATATAGCAAACAAGCTGCTAAGTCTCAAGTTTTTACATCGCAATGGCTTTATAAAGACTACATGATATGAAATCTGCTACAAAAACGTTTTATATCATTTATGAAAAACATGCAAACCAATCAATATTTCAGTTTTAAACATACATTTGCGATTATAAACCAGCAAATTGTGTCTGCCATTGAATACATTAGCTCTTTTCTTGCATGGATTGAAATTGAATGCTAATTCAGATATCGAGTATAAGCAGGTATGCATAATAATAATTGAATAATAGCCATAAATAATCATTTATTTTTTATATCATTGGTACTCTCAGATTTAGAGGATGTCATACAGACCGATACCGTACAGCGCACAGCAGAGGATAAAATCCAAATGGATTAAAAAAAATTAAATTAAACAAATAATTTATTTTTCAATCAATTTTGCAAAGTTTAAAAACTTATGTTCTAAATACAGATTATAAAATCAAATGTTTCGTATATCTTAAAAAAAAAAAACTTAAAAATACTCATTCAACATCGATATATGTATATGTAAATAAACTGTTTCAACAGAGATCTCAAAAAGGTAAAAAAATATTTTTTTTCTTTTATACATATTTATTAAAGTAAAATTATACAAAAGGAGTTCACAAACATGTTAGAAAGTTGTTATCCAGAATTTTTAAGTGTACAGTGTTAGATGTAAACCATAGAGCTCTATTTGTATGTATTCTATCTAAATTTTCTACGAAAAACATGAAGCAAAAATTGTTCATGCAATATGGCATGCGCTTCTCAACAGTATTTACACATAGACATTAGTAGCATAGTCGTATTTCTGATAGCCATCAATATATGAGAATAGAGAATTACACAAGTAAAAATAGCAAATTAAAAATGTGATACAAATACAATTGAGCTCAATTTTACATACATTAATTTCTGTAAGCAGTGATACTTTAATTTTGCCCTTGTTTTTCAAGTTTTTTTTCCGTTGTGTTTCTCCATTTTAAACTTTTTCGTGTCCAAACTTCATTCTCTATATTAGTTTTCACCTTATTAATGCCCGTGGCAGATATTGAAATAATTATTTAATAATAATTAAAATACCGCAAATGTAGATGTTTTTTTTCATATCTACAAGAACTTACAATTCACTCATAAGCTACATACATGTTAGCATAACACAATACATAAATCTACAAACAATTGTTAGCATAACACAATACATTAATCTACAAACAAAACCGCTGACGTTGCAGCGCGTGCAGAGCCAAGCACCAAATTTTATAAATTCCCACATTTTCAAAAACTGCTGACGATACGTCTGGCCATAGGACACCCTTACGCAAAGCCAACGTATTGCACCTACAAGTGCAATTCTCACATTCGGAAATATTATATTTGGTCACGTTGAATATCACCTGTGAGAACGGACAGCGAAGAAGGTGGGCACGTTGAAGTAAACAACTCCGGCCGTGGGAACAACGAGAGCAGCAGAGGAATTCATCGAGCGGCAGCGGCTACATTAGATATAAGCAGGGTAGAAATAAGTATTAGGTTTAGTTCGTTTTTGATGTGACTCAATAAAGGAGCATAGCTCCCCTAAACTTAATTTAATTTTTTTTACCCTAAATACTATTTAAAAGTTTAACTGGCGCCCGAGCAGGGACCAGCGCGCGCAAAGTACTCAAAGCCCGAAAGTCAAAAAGTACGGCTACGCGAAACGTCGTGAGTGATAAACTAGAAAAAAAACAAAGTGAAGAAAAAACGACAAATAGCGTGAGACAAAGTGGAACAACAGTGACGCCGAAGGACCCCAGTACAAAAGGAAAAGGAGAATACCAAAGCGCCCAACAAACATCCACATGCAGCACTGGACTCTAATGTAAGACTACTTTTAAGATATTTCTTAATTATAAAAAATATTGTGAAAAAATTTGTGAAAATTTGAATTTCTTAAAGAATTAAAGAATTAAAGAGTGAAAAAAAAATATTCAAAAAAAAATTAAAAATTAAAAAAATAATATTTTTAAAGAATTAAGAGTGAAAAAAGAAAAATATTTTCGTAAAGTTTGAGAAAAAAGTTGATATTCTTAAAAGGTGGAAAAAAATATATATTTTGTAAAATTTGTGGAAAATAAGAAAATTAATATTTTCGAAAAGAATATTTTGTAAAATTCTGAGAAAAGAAAAAAGTAGATCCTTATTAAAATTTGAGAAAAATTGATATTTAAAAAAAAAGTGGAACAAAATATATATTTGTAAAATTTGAGGAAAATAAGAAAATTAATATTTTTGAAAAGAATGTTTCGTAAAATTCTGAGAAAAGGAAAAAATATATCCTTATTAAAATTTGTGAAAAAAATTGATATTTTAAAAAAAAGGTGGAAAAAATATATATTTGTAAAATTTGAGGAAAATAAGAAAACTGATAGTTTTGAAAAGAATATTTTGTAAAATTCTGAGAAAAGGAAAAAATAGATTTTTAATTAGCGAAATTAAAAAGTTTGATAAAATATTTCGTAGGATTTGCACTAAATAATACTTGAGTTATCAATTTTACTTGGAGTTAAAAAAACAAAAAGAATAGAAAATGCCAGGGACCGCAGACGAATTAGTGGAGCAATTAAATCAGCTCAGGATAGAATATGGAGATTCTAACCCAGACAACCCGTCAACCTCTAACCATCCTGGTATAGAAAGAATTGTGAGAGAAGCACTCAAAAATATGAGTACTCCAAATATTAGAGATTTTAGTGAGCCTAATATATCGCTGAACGCGCGAAATGCGAACGAGTTAGATAGAATCCCTGACATGGTGAAATGTCTTAGGGAATTTTCCGGACGACCAGGAGAATTCAGCTCCTGGCGAAAAAGCGTAGATAGAATTTTCAAAGCCTACGAGGAGTTGAAAGACACTCCTAGGTATTTTGCAATTTTACATACCATACGGCACAAAATAATTGGCGATGCCGATACCGCCTTAGAATCGTACAGCACCCCACTGGACTGGGCACAGATATGAAAATGTCTGACGATGCACTACACAGACAAAAGGGACATTGGTACCCTCGAATACCAAATGACAACTTTAGCACATGACGACATGACGATATACCTACCTTCTATCAAAGAGTGTACCAACACCTATCTTTGATCCTGGACAAAATGTCTTGTCTAGTCCTGAGCGACGAGACTGTTAGAGCCATAACAAACTCTTACAGAGATAAAGCTCTTGACACTTTTATCCGCGGACTTAACGGAGGCTTACCTAGGCTCCTCAGTATTCGCGAACCAAACACTCTACCACAGGCACTGCACTTGTGTCAGAAATTGGACAACATGTCCTTCCGCATGAACCACGCGCATACTGTGAATAGATCATTCAATAACACGCCACCACGTCCTCCTCGGCATACTATGAATCACTATAACAACCGACCTTTCTATCCTGAATTAACCTATTTCTCAACGCCCAGGATGAATTTGGCACCAAGGCAACAAACAACCAATCGGCAACCAAGTAAATATCCACAGAACTCGTTCGCACCACAAACTTTTCGCCCTCACCAATCATACGCTCAACCAAACAGATATAACTATTCCCAGTATGATCAAGGATTCCGAACAAATGGAATAGGATATAATTATCAAGCAAACCAAGCTAATAGGCCCAATTTACCACCAAAACCACCTGTCCCTATGGACGTGGATAGATCTTTACACTCAAGACAAGTAAACTACCAGAACAGACCTGTTAATAACCAAAATAACTTTGCACCAAAGCGTCCCCTCTCGACCCAACAAGTACATCCACCTAATAAATTGCAAAGAACCTACCACACCGATACGGTAGCTCCAGATGCAAACAATTACCAAATACAGGCAGATCCAAATCAAATATTTAGAAACACTTACGAAGGACAACAAGAAAGACCAGTGGAGAACAACATTAACTTTATGGCAGAGGATAGACAGGAATATGACGAAAACGAATATATCGAAGGTGATACAATTCATTTTTTAGATTAACGCCATCTTCACTCCCATATTATGAATTCACCGCTAGGAGTGGAGATGCTCTAGACTTCTTAATAGACACCGGTTCCAATAAAAACTACATCCAATCCTCTAGAATAAGGAACCCGATTCCTAACGAACAACCCTTCAAGGTTAAGTCGGTCGCAGGAAATATAGAAATTACACACCACACATACGTGGACATTTTCGGCCACAACGTAGGCAAAATTAAATTTTATATTTTACCAACATTAAATTCCTTTCACGGGATAATAGGGAACGATACTCTCAAGCAAATGAAAGCAACCATACACACGGATAAAAATATGATGACAATCTTTACAGACATAGCCGTTCCACTAAAACAAAGACTTTCGCAAGAGGTTAATAATGTGGGAATAAATATCCCACATCTTCCTGCTGAAATGCAGGCCAAAATAAACAACATAATTAACAGATGTCCCAACCTTTTCTCCGATCCTGACCAGAAACTCACTTACACCACAATCGTAAAAGGTGAAATTCGCACCACAAGTGACACACCCGTCTATTCCAAACCTTATCCTTACCCAATGGCGCTTAAGGAAGAGATCGAACGACAAATAGAAGAACTTCTTGATGACGGTATAATTAGAAGATCAAAATCCCCTTACAACTCACCCGTTTGGATCGTTGACAAAAAGACAGACGCATCTGGAAAAAAGAAATACCGAATGGTGATCGATTATCGGAAACTCAATGCAATTACCATTCCCGACAAATACCCTATACCAGAAATTAACGAAGTCCTAGCGAACCTCGGAAATAATAAACTATTTACGGTTATCGACCTTAAAAGCGGGTTTCATCAGATACCCCTTCGAGAGTCCGACATAGAAAAGACAGCATTTTCCGTGAATAACGGGAAATATGAATTTCTGCGACTGCCATTTGGACTAAAGAATGCTCCGTCGACATTCCAAAGAGCTTTGGACGATATCCTCCGACAACACATTGGCATCAGGTGCTACGTTTACATCGACGACGTGATTATATTCGGGAAAACCAAAGAAGAGCATCTCAATAATATCGAGTTAGTATTTAGAACATTGGAACAAGCTAACATGAAGGTACAGCTGGATAAGTGCGAATTTGCAAAAGAAGAAGTTGAATTCCTAGGATACGTCATCACTCCCGCAGGAATAAAAACAAACCCTAAAAAGGTAGAAGCTGTAGCACAATTTCCGATTCCCCGTAATTTAAAAGAACTAAGGTCCTTTTTAGGAATGTCCGGATACTACAGGAGATTCATAAGGGATTATTCCCAGATAGCTAAACCCCTGACCGCACTCCTTCGAGGCGAAGCCGGCAATGTCTCAAAACGACAATCTAGGAAAATAGATATAGAACTTGACAAAGACGCTATCGAAGCATTCAACAAGATAAAATCCACTTTGGTATCAAGAGATATTACTCTGGTTCATCCAAATTTTGATAGGGACTTCGAACTCACAACGGACGCATCTCATTTCGCCATCGGTGCAGTCCTCTCACAGGACAATCGTCCGATAACATTCATCTCAAGGACACTCAATAAGACCGAAGAGAATTATGCCACCAATGAGAAGGAAATGCTGGCCATAATTTGGTCATTAAATACCTTGAGGAGTTACCTTTACGGTTCAAAAAAAGTGAGAATAATTACTGATCACCAACCTTTGACGTACGCCCTTAGTCATAAAAATGCAAATAGTAAAATGAAACGTTGGAAGGCACTACTAGAGGAATATAACCATGAAATGGTTTATCTTCTTCTTCTTCTTAATTGGCGCGATAACCGCTTACGCGATTTTGGCCGAGTTTAACAAAGCGCGCCAGTCGTTTCTTTCTCGTGCTAACCGGCGCCAATTGGACACACCAAGTGAAGCCAAGTCCTTCTCCACCTGATCTTTCCAACGCAGAGGAGGCCTTCCTCTTCCTCTACTACCACCAGCTGGTACCGCATCGAATACTTTCAGTGCCGGAGCGTTTGTATCCATTCGGACGACATGACCCAGCCAACGTAGCCGCTGGATCTTTATTCGCTGCGCTATGTCTATGTCGTCGTAAAGCTCATACAGCTCATCGTTCCATCGTCTGCGATATTCGCCGTTGCCAACGTGCAAAGGTCCAAAAATCTTGCGCAGAATCTTTCTCTCGAACACTCCAAGCGTCGCTTCATCGGATGTTGTCATCGTCCACGCTTCTGCGCCATACGTTAGGACGGGCATGATGAGAGTCTTGTAGAGTGTTAGTTTTGTTCGTCGAGAGAGGACTTTACTACTCAATTGCCTACTTAGTCCAAAGTAGCACTTGTTGGCAAGAGAGATTCTACGTTGGATTTCAAGGCTGACATTGTTATCGGTGTTAATGCTGGTTCCTAAATAAACGAAGTCTTTTACAACCTCGAAATTATAACTGTCAACAGTGACGTGGGTGCCGATACGCGAGTGCGCCGACTGTTTGTTTGATGACAGGAGGTACTTCGTTTTGTCCTCGTTCACCACCAGACCCATTCGCTTAGCCTCTTTATCCAGCTTGGAGAAGGCAGAACTAACAGCGCGGTTGTTAAGACCGATGATGTCAATATCATCGGCATACGCCAACAATTGTACGCTCTTATAAAATATTGTGCCTGAGCGATTAAGTTCTGCGGCTCGTACGATGCTCTCCAACATCAGGTTAAAGAAGTCACACGACAGCGAGTCACCCTGTCTGAAACCTCGTTTGGTATCAAACGGCTCGGAGAGGTCCTTCCCAATTCTGACGGCGCTGCTGGTGTTGAGCAACGTCATCTTGCATAGCCGTATTAGTTTTGCGGGGATACCAAATTCAGACATCGCGGCATACAAGTAACTCCTTTCCGTACTGTCGAATGCAGCTTTGAAGTCGACGAAAAGATGGTGTGTGTCGATTCTCCTTTCATGGGTCTTTTCCAAGATTTGGCGTATCGTGAATATTTGGTCGATGGTAGACTTTCCAGGTCTAAAGCCACACTGATAAGGTCCAATCAGTTGGTTGACGGTGGGCTTCAGCCTTTCACACAGTACGCTCGCTAGAACCTTATAGGCGATATTTAGAAGACTAATCCCGCGGTAATTGGCACAAATTGCAGGATCGCCCTTCTTATGGATTGGGCAGAGCACACTTAAATTCCAATCGGCAGGCATGCTTTCATCCGACCATATTTTGCATAGGAGCTGATGCATGCACCTTACCAGCTCCTCGCCGCCATGTTTGAATAGCTCAGCCGGCAGTCCGTCTTCGCCTGCGGCTTTGTTGTTCTTTAGCCGCGTTATCGCTATTCTCACCTCGTCATGATCGGGTAGCGGAACGACAATTCCGTCGTCAACGATTGGGGTATCGGGATCTTCACTTTCTCGGTGACATGCGTAGCTGTCACTGTTTAATAGGTTCGAGTGTTCCCTCCGTAATTTAAGATTGCCCTGTACGTCAGTCACCAGATCGCCGTCTTTGTTCTTACAGGAAAACGCCCCGGTCTTAAAACCTTCTGTAAGTCGCCGAACTTTCTGGTAGAATTTTCGGGCGTTGTTCCTATTGGCCAGCATCTCAAGCTCCTCGCACTCACGTATTTCGGCCTCTCGTTTCTTCTGTCGAATAATACGTCTCTCTTCTTTTCTTAGCTCTCTGTAGCGATCCCACATGGCTCGCGTTGCGCCCGATCGCAGCGTGGCTCTATAGGCAGCATCTTTTCTTTCGGCGGCAGCATGACATTCCTCGTCGTACCAATTGTTTTTTCGGGCTCGCCGGAATCCGATTTCTTCTTCGGCGGCGGTACGTAGAGAATGAAATGGTTTATAGACCCGGAAAATCAAATGTAGTGGCCGATGCACTTTCAAGAATACCAAACCAAGTTAATACACTTACACCGACCATTCACAGTGATGAAAGCTCAAGTCATAATTTGATACCCTGTGCGGAAGTGCCTATAAATGTCTTTAAAAACCAAATTTTTTTCAAACAGGCTGACACAACATCCTACCAATTCAAAATTGTTTTTCCAACTATTCACCGTCATATAATCAAGGAACCACAGTTTAACGAGCAAATTATCATAGGGTACTTCAAAAGATATTTGAATCCATCAGTGATTAACGGAATATATACGGACGAAGGAACAATGGGAATAATACAAAAAATTTATCCAGATCATTTCAGCAACTTTAAGTGTCGGTACACACAAAAGCTTGTCCAAGACATCGTAAACGAACAAGAGCAAGAAGAAGTTATCCTGAAAGAACATTTAAGAGTCCATAGAAACGCAACGGAAAATAAAACGCAAATTTTAGAAAATAACTATTTCCCTGGAATGACGAACAAAATTAAGCGTGTGATAACCAACTGCACGGTCTGTAAGGAAAATAAATATGAAAGACACCCCAACCAGCCAAAATTGGCTGCAACCCCATTACCTACCTTTCCGGGGCACACTATTCACGTAGATATTTTTCTAACTGAAGGAAAAAAGGTTATGACTGCTTTAGATAAATTTACTAAATTTGCAGTAACAAAAATTTTGAACGGTAGAGCTACCGAAGACGTTAGGAGACCCTTAAGGGACATAGTGTTTTTCTTCGGAGTTCCCAAAATCATAGTGATGGACAATGAACCATCTCTGAATTCCACGTCAATCCAATTCATGTTGAAAGACGAGCTCGGAATAGAAGTCTATACTACTCCACCATATAAAAGCCAGGCCAACGGTCAAGTTGAAAGATTTCATTCCACCGTAAGCGAAATAATGCGCTGCATTAAAGAAAACGGAAGTCATCGAAATTTTGAAGAACTGTTGGAAAGAGCAGTGTCCGAATATAACCATACAATCCATTCAGTGACACGAAAAAGACCAGTCGACTTGTTTTTCGGAAGAAATGTCACATTTACACCAGAGGATATGGAAAAGACGAGACACGAAAACTTACTTAAGCTAATACAAAAACAAAGCAAAGACATTGAGTATCACAATAAGAGGAAACAAACCGCAAAATCTTACCTACCAGGACAAGTAATTTACGTAAAAAAGAATAGAAGATTAGGAACTAAGTTAAGTAAGTTATATAGTAAGGAAGTAGTTAAGGAAGACAGGACTCGCACAGTTATAACCGAAAAAGGACAAATCATACACAAAAGTAGAATAAGGAATTAACTAAAGGAATTTTTTTTCAGACTTTTACCACTGTGCCTCGCAGAGGTGCAGATTCTTGATTACTCAAATTCTCAACTAGTTACGATAGAAAGAGGGACAGCCAAACTGCAGACTGGAACATTCAGAATAATACACCAAATCGATACTGACAAATATAATGAAATTTTGGAACACATTGAACTGACAATACAATCAGAAGGATTCTACAAGAACCCAAACTATCCTTTCATAACCCTCCTTATATCTCAAATAAAGGCTCATCTCAGAAATCTTAACATAGAAGGCAGGTCAAAAAGATCTATTAACTTTATAGGCAGTGCATGGAAATGGATCGCAGGAAATCCAGACCACGAAGATCACGAAATAGTTTTAAATAAATTAAACAACGTCTTAGAAAATAATAACAACCAAGTCATTATTAACAAACTCGCCATAGAAAAAGTTAACGAAATTACAAACATTACGAATCATGTCATAAAAGCCTTGCAAAATGATAAAAACAAAGAAATTGAATCATTTTTAAAACTAAAATATAAACTGGAAATTTTGAAGGAAGAAATTGTAAATATCGCATACGCAATACACTGGGCAAAAGCTAATATAGTCAACTCTTATATTATGTCAAGTGAAGAAATAGATATTGCTAAACAAATATTTGATAAAGACAATATCCCATTTATAAACTTAGACGAAGCTCTCGAATTTTCAGAGATTAAAATAGCAACCAATGGCAAAACAATAATCTACATTATAAGTTTACCCACAGTAGAATCCGAAATTTGTAAAACAATAGACATTAGAGCCGTTAAGAAAAATAATAAAATAAATAAAATTAATTTCAAATCAATCCTTAATTGCGAAAACACTCTTTATGGAATATTAGGAAATTGTAAACAATACAACGCACTTCAAATATGTTCAAAAAACAATGTATTAGACTTAAGTAATGAATATTGTATAAGAAATCTATTAAGTAGCCGGTTGCCAAATTGCACAGTGACCAACAGCGAACACATTCCAGAATTCGGGGAACTATCACCAGGCATCATATTTTTAAACAATTTTAGAGGAGAAATCTTAATTAATGAAGAGCCCACATCCGTCAACGGTACATTCATAATTCACTACAGCAACGCTACAATTACAATCAACAAGAAACATTTTTCTACTGCAGAAAGATCGTCACACAAGCCCTTACCCGCTATACTTCAGATATCTTCAGAAACAAATAAAAGCGAAGAAACTTTATCATTACAAATGCTAAAGCAGCTAAACCTCAATAACACAAAACAAATAATCTCCACAAAATCAATCAACTACTTTAATTACGCCACGAACATCAGCCTAGTAACAGTACTAATAGTCATCATCATACTCCTGACAAAGTCAAGATTAACACTCGAGAAGGTCAAGCAGAATCGATCCATTGAGTTGACAGAGACAGCGGTGGAAGGCCTCAATCAAATTTTCAACAAAACTTCAAACGCGGACGTTCGAACTTAAAAGGGGGCTTGTTAGCATAACACAATACATAAATCTACAAACAATTGTTAGCATAACACAATACATTAATCTACAAACAAAACCGCTGACGTTGCAGCGCGTGCAGAGCCAAGCACCAAATTTTATCAATTCCCACATTTTCAAAAACTGCTGACGATACGTCTGGCCATAGGACACCCTTACGCAAAGCCAACGTATTGCACCTACAAGTGCAATTCTCACATTCGGAAATATTATATTTGGTCACGTTGAATATCACCTGTGAGAACGGACAGCGAAGAAGGTGGGCACGTTGAAGTAAACAACTCCGCCCGTGGGAACAACGAGAGCAGCAGAGGAATTCATCGAGCGGCAGCGGCTACATTAGATATAAGCAGGGTAGAAATAAGTATTAGGTTTAGTTCGTTTTTGATGTGACTCAATAAAGGAGCATAGCTCCCCTAAACTTAATTTAATTTTTTTTAACCTAAATACTATTTAAAAGTTTAACTTACAGACTAAATCTTCAATGAACTTAGGGACTTTTTATTTTGTGACAATTTCGAGCGTAGTTTTTCAGCTAACTTTTCTTCAGGTGGTAAATTAGCTAAACGTTTCTCCTATTTTTCTTCTGCTAATCGCTATAAGTATGGAAAACAATCGATGCTTAGTTTTGGCGAACGCTTCTAACGCCCATTATAATTGAATGGAATCCTCCTAGCCGTCGCTATGCCTAGGAAGGAATATTATTTAAATGGAAGTATCGGTAAGTATTCTCTTTGCTTACCTGCATTCACATCACCGCATCACAAATGCTGGCATCTTCAAAGAAATAAATATTTAATAATAACTAGCGGATTCTCACCCGCTTCGCTGGGTGAAAGAAAAATATAAATGAAAAGTGTTCTTTGTCTTTTTCTTGTTTCATCATTTAATTCATGCTCGGCCATTATTTTGTGACTTATTCTAATAACAATGTTTTATTTATTTTAGTGACTTACTCCAATGATTGTAAACTAACAACTTATTCTAAAGCCTTCTGATACACAAAATTTTTGGTTTTATTTTCATGCGGTGTATAAATATAAATTTTTTGACAAACAATTTTTTTATCATTAAAAAAAATATTGACGTGATAACGTCTTATAATTCAATTTAACAGGCTGCACGCACGAAAAAATGTGTCGTTACCTTGCTCATTACTGTTCATATGTAGTTACCTTGCTCATTAGTGTTACCTTGCTCTTTAGTGTTACCTTGCTCATTAGTGTTACCTTGCTCATATTAGTGTTACCTTGCTCTTTAGTGTTACCTTGCTCATTAGTGTTACCTTGCTCATATTAGTGTTACCTTGCTCTTTAGTGTTACCTTGCTCATTAGTGTTACCTTGCTCATATTAGTGTTACCTTGCTCTTTAGTGTTACCTTGCTCATTAGTGTTACCTTGCTCTTTAGTGTTACCTTGCTCTTTAGTGTTACCTTGCTCATTAGTGTTACCTTGCTCTTTAGTGTTACCTTGCTCATTAGTGTTACCTTGCTCATTAGTGTTACCTTGCTCTTTAGTGTTACCTTGCTCATTAGTGTTCTTCTTCTCTTCTTCTTAATTGGCGCGATAACCGCTTACGCGATTTTGGCCGAGTTTAACAAAGCGCGCCAGTCGTTTCTTTCTCGTGCTAACCGGCGCCAATTGGACACACCAAGTGAAGCCAAGTCCTTCTCCACCTGATCTTTCCAACGCAGAGGAGGCCTTCCTCTTCCTCTACTACCACCAGCTGGTACCGCATCGAATACTTTCAGTGCCGGAGCGTTTGTATCCATTCGGACGACATGACCCAGCCAACGTAGCCGCTGGATCTTTATTCGCTGCGCTATGTCTATGTCGTCGTAAAGCTCATACAGCTCATCGTTCCATCGTCTGCGATATTCGCCGTTGCCTACGTGCAAAGGTCCAAAAATCTTGCGCAGAATCTTTCTCTCGAACACTCCAAGCGTCGCTTCATCGGATGTTGTCATCGTCCACGCTTCTGCGCCATACGTTAGGACGGGCATGATGAGAGTCTTGTAGAGTGTTAGTTTTGTTCGTCGAGAGAGGACTTTACTACTCAATTGCCTACTTAGTCCAAAGTAGCACTTGTTGGCAAGAGAGATTCTACGTTGGATTTCAAGGCTGACATTGTTATCGGTGTTAATGCTGGTTCCTAAATAAACGAAGTCTTTTACAACCTCGAAATTATAACTGTCAACAGTGACGTGGGTGCCGATACGCGAGTGCGCCGACTGTTTGTTTGATGACAGGAGGTACTTCGTTTTGTCCTCGTTCACCACCAGACCCATTCGCTTTGCCTCTTTATCCAGCTTGGAGAAGGCAGAACTAACAGCGCGGTTGTTAAGGCCGATGATGTCAATATCATCGGCATACGCCAACAATTGTACGCTCTTATAAAATATTGTGCCTGAGCGATTAAGTTCTGCGGCTCGTACGATGCTCTCCAACATCAGGTTAAAGAAGTCACACGACAGTGAGTCACCCTGTCTGAAACCTCGTTTGGTATCAAACGGCTCGGAGAGGTCCTTCCCAATTCTGACGGCGCTGCTGGTGTTGAGCAACGTCATCTTGCATAGCCGTATTAGTTTTGCGGGGATACCAAATTCAGACATCGCGGCATATAAGTAACTCCTTTCCGTACTGTCGAATGCAGCTTTGAAGTCGACGAAAAGATGGTGTGTGTCGATTCTCCTTTCATGGGTCTTTTCCAAGATTTGGCGTATCGTGAATATTTGGTCGATGGTAGACTTTCCAGGTCTAAAGCCACACTGATAAGGTCCAATCAGTTGGTTGACGGTGGGCTTCAGCCTTTCACACAATACGCTCGCTAGGACCTTATAGGCGATATTTAGAAGACTAATCCCGCGGTAATTGGCACAGATTGCAGGATCACCCTTCTTATGGATTGGGCAGAGCACACTTAAATTCCAATCGGCAGGCATGCTTTCATCCGACCATATTTTGCATAGGAGCTGATGCATGCACCTTACCAGCTCCTCGCCGCCATGTTTGAATAGCTCAGCCGGCAGTCCGTCGGCGCCCGCGGCTTTGTTGTTCTTTAGCCGCGTTATCGCTATTCTCACCTCGTCATGGTCGGGTAGCGGAACGTCAATTCCGTCGTCAACGATTGGGGTATCGGGATCATCACATTCTCTTTGACATGCGCAGCTATCACTATTAAGCAGGTTCGAGAAGTGTTCCCTCCATAATTTAAGAATGCTCTGGATGTCGGTCACCAGATCGCCGTCTTTGTTCTTACAGGAAAACGCCCCGGTCTTAAAACCTTCTGTAAGCCGCCGAACTTTCTGGTAGAATTTTCGGGCGTTGTTCCTATTGGCCAGCATCTCAAGCTCATCGCACTCACGTATTTCGGCCTCTCGTTTCTTCTGTCGAATAATACGTCTCTCTTCTTTTCTTAGCTCTCTGTAGCGGTCCCACATGGCTCGCGTTGCGCCCGATCGCAGCGTGGCTCTATAGGCAGCATCTTTTCTTTCGGCGGCAGCATGACATTCCTCGTCGTACCAATTGTTTTTTCGGGCTCGCCGGAAACCGATTTCTTCCTCGGCGGCGGTACGTAGAGAACGAGAAATATTGCTCCATTGCTCGTGCATGCCGGTTTGTTGGGCAGTACTCTCTGAGAGCAAGAGTGAGAGTCGAGTGGCGAATCTTCTGGCTGTCTGTTGTGATTGCAGCTTTTCGATGTCGAACATTCTTTGCGTAGTTAGATGGACGCTTTTCGCTGCACAGAGGCGTGTGCGTTACCTTGCTCATATGTAGTTACCTTGCTCATTGCATTGAACGCACTGCAAAATTCTTTCACCATTCGAAAGCTACATCCTCCACGAGTAACATGGATTATATTTTATTTTGGAAATAGGGCTCGAGATATAGGTCAAAACGTGGACCCGGGTAACCTTCGGATGTGTATGTACAATATGGGCATCAAATGGAAGCTGTTGGTGAATGCTTTTGTCCAGAGTATTTTCCATGCCGCTCCGTGACTAGGGTCTCGAGATAGAGACCACAACGTGGACCCTAGAATGTGTTTGTACAATATGGATATCAAATTGAAGCTGTTGGTGAATGCTTTAGTACAGAGTATTTTTCATGCCGCTCCGTGACTAGGGTCTCGAGATATAGGTCAAAACGTGGACCGGGGTAACCTTTGGCTGTGTATGTACAATATGGGTATCAAATGAAAGCTGTTGATAAGTGCTTTAATACGGGGTAATTTTCATACCTATTGATGACTAGGGTCTGGAAATATATGCCAAAACGTGGACCCGCCGTGTCTTTGCACCGAATTAAACCAAACTTTCACACATTGTTAAGGAGGTATTGAAGATGGTTTCCGTATAGTTTGGATACCTATTGGTAGACAGGGTCTCGAGATATAGGTCAAAACGTGGACCCGGGTAACCTTCGGATGTGTATGTACAATATGGGTATCAAATGGAAGCTGTTGGTGAATGCTTTAGTTCAGAGAATTTCCATCCGCTCCGTGACTAGGGTCTCGAGATAGAAACCAGAACGTGGACCCTAGAATGTGTTTGTACAATATGGATATCAAATGAAAGCTGTTGATAAGTGCTTTAATACGGGGTAATTTTCATACCTATTGATGACTAGGGTCTCGAAATACTATATATGCCAAAACGTGGACCCGCCGTGTCTTTGAACCGAATTAAACCAAACTTACACACATTGTTAAGTAGGTATTGAAGATAATTTCCGTATAGTTTGAATACCTATTGGTAGATAGGGTCTCAAGATATAGGTCAAAACGTGGACCCGGGTAACCTTCGGACGTGTATGTACAATATGGGTATCAAATGAAAGCTGTTGGTGAATGCTTTAGTACAGAGTATTTTTCATGCCGCTCCGTGACTGGGGTCTCGAGATATAGGTCATGTTATGTTATGTTATGTTATGTTATGTTATGTTATGTTATGTTATGTTATGTTATGTTATGTTATGTTATGTTATGTTATGTTATGTTATGTTATGTTATGTTATGTTATGTTATGTTATGTTATGTTATGTTATGTTATGTTATGTTATGTTATGTTATGTTATGTTATGTTATGTTATGTTATGTTATGTTATGTTATGTTATGTTATGTTATGTTATGTTATGTTATGTTATGTTATGTTATGTTATGTTATGTTATGTTATGTTATGTTATGTTATGTTATGTTATGTTATGTTATGTTATGTTATGTTATGTTATGTTATGTTATGTTATGTTATGTTATGTTATGTTATGTTATGTTATGTTATGTTATGTTATGTTATGTTATGTTATGTTATGTTATGTTATGTTATGTTATGTTATGTTACGTTACGTTATGTTATGTTATGTTATGTTATGTTATGTTATGTTATGCTATGTTATGTTATGTTATGTTATGTTATGTTATGTTATGTTATGTTATGTTATGTTATGTTATGTTATGTTATGTTATGTTAAAGTATATTATGTTATGTTAATGTTACCTCATTCTCTATATCCATACAAAATATCTATCAAACAAATAAAATTAAAATTTTATTTTGAAAAATGCAACCATTCCATCAATATTTTCGTATGATGTTATCACGTTAAACTATCGTCAGTAAACCGACTTTACAGACAACCTCTTTTTGTTTTTTTTTTTAATAAGGCTAGCGGACCCTAACCCGCTTCGCTGGGTGAAAGAAAAATATAAATGAAAAGTTCTCTTTGTTTTTTTCTTGTTTCATCATTTAATTCATGCTCGCCCATTATTTAGTGACTTATTCTAATAACAATGTTTTATTTATTTTAGTGACTTACTCTAATGATTGTAAACTAACAACTTATTCTAAAGCCTTCTGATACACAAAATTTTTGGTTTTATTTTCATGCGGTGTATAAATATAAAGTAACGATGGTTTCCCTACTCGAGAACATCCTACATACAGTTGCCCATGTCCAAAGCATGGATAAGTTAGGTCAATTCCACATAATTGAAGTGTTTGACCTTGAGACTTATTGATTGTAATAGCAAAAGCAAGGCGAATGGGAAATTGAAGTCGCTTAAAATCAAAGGGCAAATCTGTTGAAATCATTGGAATGCGCGGAATGCGCGGAATCAAAACATCTTCACCTTTAAATTTGCCTTTCAAAATTGTTGCTTCAATTACATTGTTCATTGTCCGTTTCACTGCTAATCTTGTCCCATTGCATAGTTTCGGCTGATTGATATTTCGCAACATAATGATCACTGCGCCGACTTTCAATTGCAAACGATGTGGTGGCAAGCCAGGCAAATTAAGTGAATTCAAAAATTCAATTGGATAATTCACTACATCGTCGGGATTAGTGATTGAATCAATAGATTTATAGGTGACAACTTCACCTGGAATTTGAGTCAAAATACTGGCATTGATTTCATTGACATCGACATTTTTGGCAGCTAATGTAGCTCTCTCGCTTAGCCAATCTTGATTTCGATAGTTTTGTGCAATATTTGGGAATACATTTTGCACTAATTGTACTCTTGATTCTGTTACGGTACAAAAATTAGTTGGAAGTGTGATCATGCCTGTATTCTTATCAATTGGCTTTCGTCCACTTCCAATTTGCAACAAATGTTCGGAAAATTCAGCAGCTGTTGGATCATTCTGTAACTGCACGCGAACATTAGTAGTTAGGCAAAGTTTGTCGAAAACCACCGGCCAATAGGATTAGTGCACCACCAAATATGTTTGTGTTATTTCGAAAATCTTTCAGTGTTCTATTTAAGGCTTCCAGTGATTTTTTATGAGCCATCGTACATTCATCCCATACAATAATTTTACATGTTTGTAAAACCTTTCCCATTCCAGAATTTTTAGAAATGTTGCAAGTTGGTTCTTCATTTACTTGCATATTTAATGGTAACTTTAATGCAGAATGTGCAGTGCGACCGCCGTTCAATAAAGTTGCCGCTATTCCAGATGATGCCAAAGCCAATGCAATATTATTCTGTGATCGAATGGTGGCCAAAATTAACGACAACTAAAACGTTTTTCCAGTCCCACCTGGTGCATCTGAAAAGAATATTCCTCCTCTTTCATTTGCAACACATGCCTGCCTTTGTTCTGTGTTTAATTTTGGTAGGTTTGTTGTTACAAATGTGTTCAGATCATTTCGATCATATTCTTTTTCACGTCTTAATCCTGCGTTGTATGCATCATGCATCGGACGATTTGGTGCGATCATACCTAACTCACTCAGAGTTTTATTTGCAATCATCAGGCAAAAGTCTTCGATTTTAATTATTGCCTCATTATATAATTCATCTGTATAATTCCAATTTGGATTTGCAGTAATGCGACGTACTTGATGTAGAATATCTTCTGTCATGTATTCTTGGTAAGTACTCCACAATTCTTTTGGGTTTGCTGGGAAACATGTACCAATAATGATGGCAAATAACGTGTGCCAATAAAGTAGCTAGACAAATTTTGATTAAAAATAAAAAACCATACTACTGTTCAAAATTGTTTAATTTTTTTTATTTATAAAACATATGATTGTTACACAAAAAAAGCATTACTTGTATAGTTCTAAAGGACCATGGTCTTCTATTTTCCGAAGCTTTGATTTGATACCTCCAATCATCTTTTGGACGACGTTCATGTCCACTTTCCTTGCACATAATTTGATCCTGTTCTTCAGCTGTTGATTTGATTTAGCTTCCCAGCCATCTTCGTACACTTTCTGGCAAAGTAGAGTCCAAAAATTTTCAATTGGTCTGGCCTTTGGGATGTTTGGTGGGTTAGCACATTTCGGAACAAATTTTATATTATTTTCTGACATCCACTCTAAGGCCTTTTTAGCATAATGACTACTTGCTAAGTCAGGCCAAAAGATGTAATTACCATCAGAATGCTCGGATTTGATACATTTTCTAAGTTTTGTAAGGCATTTTTGAATGTAAAGTCACTTCTTATGGCAGGAGCTGTGGAATCTTGAAGATAAAGTTGAGAGAGTCCTTTGGAAGATATGGCAGCCCAAACTAAAACTTTCGGTTCAAATTTAGCTTTAGGAGCAAACTTAATATTATCAGGAGTATTCTCTATGTTGTTTGTATAAAATCCACAGTTTTGGTCTCCGTTATTCCAAGCAAACGTAAAATATTTCTCATCATCGAGAATCACCTCAACATCGCCAACAAAATAGCTACGGCGGAGCAATCTACATTTCTTTGGTATTTCTTCTAGTTGTTTATCACTATATTTTGGAACCGTTACCCTTTTGTGATAATTAATACCACTTTTCAACAAATTTTGACGTACAGTCTCTTTAGAAATACCAAACTTTCGACCTAACTTGCGGTTTGATGCACCTTTTTTGTCAATAGCAGCTTTTTGCAGTTTTTTTAATTGTTTTGCGTTCAGAACTTTTGGGCGACCTGATTTTTTCACTCCTGAGGGAGCTATCCCACTATCAAAACGTTTAAAAATTGAATAAATTGTTGAACGTGCAATATTTTCCAGAAGAAAGTGTTGCAAAACCTCTTTTTTGAATGCTGTCCAAGCATGTCATAAATGCGTTGACGTAAATGGTCTTGGTTTGCGACCTTCATGATAAAAAATTAATTTAAATAATTTTTTAATTAAAGGCCATAAACTAATAAATAATTTAAGGATTAAATGAAAAAGATACTATTCACCACTCTTAGGTTCTAATAAAAAGGAATTTGTCCAGCTACTTTATTGGCACACGTTAGTGTTCTTATTTGATGTGGAGAACTTGTTGCACATGCATAAGAGTTGAATCCCACTGATTATCATTTTCAAGCAAATTCAATTATTTGCATGCTTGCTGATAAGTACAACAAAGATGACCATTAACTCGTTTCAAACTTTCGAATGATCTTGGGCCGGGAATATCAACTAAGAGTAAACGTAAATAGAAACATTCCACTTTACTTGGATGCACAGTGTAAAGTCGTCCGATTGCATTACCCAAATGAACACCTGGATATCCATCTACAGCTATTGCTCGTTGCCTTCGTACCCAGGACCTTGATGATGGATTCCAAGTATAATATTTAGGAACATTTGAATAAAGCAATGTTCTTGCAAATGAATCTGTTTCACATAAGTTGAAAAATGCAGTTAGTGTTGTTGCTGGTGGTCGTTCGGCCATTTGGTGAGCAGTATTTTCAGTGAAATAAACACTTTGTTCATTTTCTAAATGGACTGGCAAATGAATAACAGCTGGATGGATAATGTATATTCCCATTTGGTAATTAGTAATTTCATCATTTCGATTTACAACTCCAAATACTGCCATGTCACTTCCTTTATTGATATATTTGCATATGTATTTGATTAATTTTACGGAGTTACAATATTCAACATTTATATGTGCGTTAAATGTTTTCGATAATAATTTAGAATACGGAACTATCCAACGGTTTCGATCTCCACATCTTGATTATTTATTTCCACAGTGACTGTTGTTCCATTATCTTCTGGTGATCTTCTACGGTACAATGGATATCCATCATTTCCAGTCATTGTTTCAGAAATTAATTGCCTTGGGTAGTTTTTTGAACATTTACAATCAACCATACATTGAGAATTTTGATTTAACGCACCACACGGTCCATGAATCATGAATCATGTTTTTGGTTACAGTAGTATGTAATTCTGGATCTTCATTTATATCTGGAATTTCAGCACATATAATATGATCAATTTTATCTGTGGTTAGTTTTTGTTTTAACCAAATCAAAATATGCGCATGAGGCAAGCCTCTTTTTTGCCATTCCACAGAATACATGAAACATTGTACATCTCCGTAAACTTTATGTTTTACAATGAAATCCATTAGAGACTGCAGCTTTCGTCTAAACACTCTTGCAGTAATGTCATGTCTATCAGTAGCTGATTGCCCAGTATATAAATGATTCTTAATATGATCCCATTTCGGATTGCATGTGAAAGTTATGAATAAGTCGGGTCGACCATAATTTCTGACATAACACATTGAATATTGGGCGTATTCATGCATATGCCTTGGACTCCCTGTATACGATGAAGGTAATATTACCATTTGACCAATGTTATTAACGTTGGTATCGTTGTTAATTGCATCTCGTAAATGTATGTATTCGTCACAGCGTAATTTTCTTTGGTTGAATCTAATGTAATTCAATCGTTCTGTTTCTATTTTGACATACATGTCAACAATATACTGATGAAACAATTTACATTTTAAAATGTGATTCTCTCGATTTTCTCTTATCATGATTCTGTATGCATAATAATTCATTATTTGTTTCTTCACCATTTGCTGGATTTATTTGTTTTATATCAATCGAATAACCATCTTCACCACGACAGAACATAAGAGGATATTGTAATGCATCATATTTTCGATGCGTTTCATTAACACGTTGCAGTGTATCATTTCTTCTTTGCAAAACAATATCTCTTGGTTGAAATTCATCTCTAGATATAACAATTGCAACCTCGTTGCTTGAAGTTGGTTGATTGTATCTTCCACGATGTTCGCCGGCAGGCGTTTTATTTGCATCAATTTTTATTTTATGATTATCAGATGACAATCTTTCGATTGTTGTTTTAAAACTTTGCACCAAAACATTGTGTGTGTGTAATAAATCTTGTAACTCTCTCATAATGGCTCTGTTTATATTTCTGGAAAATGCACACCGTGCTTCAAGTTCATCATCGTTGTCATTAATGAAATAAATTTGCAAAAATTTTGACTCTTGGTCGGGTAGTGGTAGTAATGAACCTATTAAGTGATATGCTTGCCCTTGAATCTGAAAATAGCCATAATTTGTGTCCATAAAATCTAATGATTCATTAGATATGTCAGCGAATGTTGTTGAACGTTGAAGTTTATGTATTACCTTGAACGTTGGCATGAAGTTTTCGGTTATAATTTTTCCAGCACCAAAAGATGTCATTTGAAAACATGAATTCTATGTGGAAATTTTTTCAAGAAAATGTTTGGAATCGGGTGATGTTCCCGATAATAATGTAGCTAATGGTTCGGGCGGATATTGTATGTCTGGTAAACGAACTTTTCCTGCAGCGCAATACATGCCTGGTTTTTAAGTTTTGAATTTCAATGCTTGACAAAATCCGCAAATTTTATCCATTCTTCCAATGACAACGTATTTGTGAGATGAATAATCAAGTTGTGGATTATATTGAAATGATGCACCATTCAAATTTACAGAATTGATATTTATTGGCCGATTTTAAGAACGTGACCTAGTACGATCTCTTTGTTTTTGCCACTTTCATTTTGTCTGTGATTTTGAACATTTCTATTGTGACGTGTATTACGTCCGATGTTAGCATGTCTTCTACCTCTTGGCATTTCTTTTACCGAATCAAAGTGGTCTTCTTTATGTCACTCTGAGCTCTTGATTGCTACTTTTCTTGATTTTAAACTGGAATTCAAATTAACATACTGTAAGCGCCATCTATGAAAAATATAATTGAACTGTGAGCACACGTTGAACTGAAAATTACACAGAACAGAAATGGGAAATGATCAGCAAAAATAATATATATTTTTGAAATTTTTCTTGAAAATATCTACGGAAAGTGTGAAAACAGTCTCTTTTCTTAAATATCTTAAGTAAAAACTTCTAAAATATAAATTATTTTTGCCGATTTCTGTTGAGTGTATTTTTCACACCATTTATTCACTGTTTCACTTGTTATCAATCATTTGCAAAATTAATATATATTTTGTAAATCTTTCGTGAAAATATCGTTGGAAAATGTGAAAACAATCTCTTCTCTTAAATATTTCTGACGCACTTTTTTTATCTCTTTGGTTGATGCCTGGAAACTGCTTCACTTGAACACTTTACCAAATAAAACACTTTCTTGTTAGTTTTAACACTTACTTTCACTATGCACTATTACTGATAACCTTTCGTAATCTTCTAAGAAAACGACCTTGCTTAAGTACTTTTTTAGCGACGACCTGTTCAGGTTCGTAGAGCTAATGGTTTTGCTTCGGTTATCCCAAAGTGTGGGTGTAAAGAAGAAGTATTTAAGCAAAGTTAGTCACAGCAGCATTGTGTTACGATTAATTATTGCAGGCTGTCAGCTTAGTGATGGTAAATGTAGGGAAAATTCCCTACATGTAGGGATATTTGTCGAAAAGAAGGACAGATTTTTTTAAATTCTGTAAATGTAGGGAATTTTCAAAAAGGACGGAAAAAATTTTACAATAGCATGAAATAATAAAAAAGTTCATTTAAAATAAAAAGCCGCAGTAATATTTCATGCCAGTATTTTTTTCCTTATGGCAGCATACTTTTAAAGCGTTAATACGGGAACATTGCCATTTTTTCTTCCTTAACGCTAACGCGATTTTTCTTTGCGCGAAAATTGTTAGTTGTCCTGCGTTTTTTTTTTAGTTTTAGCTTTTTTTATATTTAAAATTTATATATTTTACAGAAATGAGCTCCTTCTCTTCGACTGACTCTTCGGAGGAACGCCAGGAGAAAAATTCAAGTATCGGAAACAAAAGTTCAATAACAAGTGGCTTGACGACGACAAATTTAGTGGCTGGTTGAAAGCTGTGGCTAACGATCCATTCAAAGGCTAATGCGCTGAGTGTGACAAAGTTTTGAACTGCGGCAATTCTGATTTGCAGAAGCACGCCGAAGCAAAAACGTACCAAAAAAAAAATGAAGACAATAAAAAGACACCTAAAATAAACAGTTTTTTTTAAGAAAAAGCCGAGTAATCCAAATGATTCCAGAAATTTCGAAATAAGGTTTAGCATGTTCTTTGCTGCGCCTAATATTATTTGTCCAACGACCAATATCATTACGTGATTGTCTTGGCATTTGTACTGTAATAAACATGATTGTAATTATGGTATTCTGAGATTTTAAAACATGTTTTTTTTCAATTTAAAAGCCCAAGTCCACATGGTCAGGATTATTTTATTTTGTTGAGAATTTCTTAAACATCACTTTTCTTCTGAAGATTGAAAGACTATTAATTTTTTCATCAAATTTACGCATTTTTCGTGCTCTTCTTTTGCATCCTTTAACAATTTCTTTTGTTTTTTCATTTTTTTACCATTTTTTCACTCATGGTGTATCGTAGCTTATCGCATATGAACCGAAAAAATAAATCCACAAAACATAATTTCATTTGAACATTCGGATTTTACATTAAATTCTCAGATTTCGTAAGAAATTATTCACCACTCCAAAAAAATTCACAAAAAATGTTTACACTTTGCACTTACGTCTTCTCCTTATGGCGTGCAAATCAGAAAGAAATATTGACACATTTTAACTCACACTGTCAATTTGACAGTTCAGTTCCGCGACAAGCGTTAAAAAAGTAATCGACATTATGGCTGGTTCAAAAGAACGCTGTACGCGTTGCCGGTGTTACGAATTACAACCAATCTTTACGAAATCCATTTTCAATACTTACTTAACAATGTGTGTTCGGTGCAAAGATTCGGGTCCACGTTTTGGCATATGTTTCGAGACCCTAGTCATCAATAGGTATGAAAATTACCCCGTATTAAAGCACTTATCAACAGCTTTCATTTGATACCCATATTGTACATACACAACCAAAGGTTACCCGGGTCCACGTTTTGACCTATATCTCGAGACCCCAGTCACGGAGTGGCATGAAAAATACTCTGTACTAAAGCAATCACCAACAGCTCCCATTTGATATCCATATTGTACAAACACATCCTAGGGTTACCCGGGTCCACGTTTTGGCCTATATCTCGAGACCCTAGTCACGGAACGGTATGAAAAATACTCTATACTATAGAAATCATCAACAGCTTCCATTTGCTACCCATATTGTACAAACACATCCTAGGGTTACCCGGGTCCACGTTTTGGCCTATATATCGAGACCCTTGTCACGGAACGGTGTGAAAAATACTCTTTACTATAGAAATAAACAACAGCTTCCATTTGCTACCCATATTGTACAAACACATCCTAGGGTTACCCGGGTCCACGTTTTGGCCTATTTCTCGAGACCCTGGTATCCGATTCTTAAAATTTCAAAACACAAACCTTCTCCACATGTGTCTCTTCAATGTGGCAAAGTTTGGTTGAAATCGGTTGAGCTATTCTCCATAAAGTTCATCACAACGCGAAAAACGTTGAAATAAAATTTCTTATTAAAGTGTCAAAATAGCACCAAGCCCAAAACTTATGCAAATAATTCAATTTTGACGTTGCAAGTGCCTCATTATAGTGTAAACACAGGAGACAAATATGTGGGGAATTTTGTAGGGAACATTTTTTGAAGCGTAGGGAAAAGTAGGGAATTTTTTTGGGTTGTGTAGGGATCTTTCAAAAAATCATTTACCATCACTGGTCAGCTACAGCTGTGCCTGCTAATTTTTATGTTTCTATTCTATGCGAATGCAGGCGTGCAGCCACTGCTGTATGAATATATGTATATGTATGTATGTTTGCATTTCATTGAAATGTATGTAATGGAATGAAAATTTAGGCATAAATACTGCTGCGTTAACTTTTACATATGTGAGTAAAATGTACGCTCCATGCAATCGTTTACAATAACAACAGCACGCGTAAAAGGAACGCTGTCTCGTGTATACTGTGTGTTGCCGAAGAAGTAAAGGAGATTTTAACCAAACATAGTTACAAACCTTCTCCACATGTGTCTCTTCAATGTGGCAAAGTTTGGTTAAAATCGGTTGAGCCATTCTCCGTAAAGTTCATCACAACGCGAAAAACGGCTGAATTTTTATATATATAGATAGAAGAAGATTAAAATACCGCAAATGTAGATGTTTTTTTTTCATATATACAAGAACTTACAATTCACACATAAGCTACATACATACTAAATCTTGAATGAACTGTGGGAAATGTGGCGACTTTTTATTTTGTGACAATTTCCAGCGTAGTTTTTCAGCTAACATTTCTTCGGGTGGTAAATTAGCTATACGTTTCACTTATTTTTCTTTTGCTAATGGCTATAAGTATGGAAAACAATCGTTGGTTAGTTTTGGCGAGCGCTTCTTACGCCCATTGTAATTGTATGGAATCCTCCTAGCCGTCGCTATGCTTAGGAAGGAATATTATTTAAATGGAAGTATCGGTAAGTATTCTCTTTCTTACCTGCATTCACATCACCGCATCGCAAATGCTGGCATCTTCAAAGCAATTTGCTCAGGCCCGTAAATTAATGAATCCACCTTGGAAAGTACTAAGCAATTTACACCCTGAAAACCAACAGCTGATTTTGACATAATGTCTACACCAAAACCAACCACAAATACATGTATGTTTTTACTTAGGTATGTATGGTTGCCATCGCCTTTAATAAATTCACCTTGCACGCAACCGATTGCAAGATGACAAAAATTTTTGTCAAATTTCGATCCGTTGGCCATCTGCGCCACACACGCATCAATTTGTTGAAATTTCAACCGATTGTTTGGATTTCTTTTCCGTTTGTGGCCAAATGTGACAAATGGAGGGACCTACAGTTTCAAGCCGACTCCGAACGGCAGATATTTTTTTGAGGAGCTTTTTCATGGCAGAAATACACTCGGAGGTTTGCCATTGCCTGAATTACTCAGTTTTATTTAGCTTTACTTTTTTTAACATCTGGTGGCATTGCCCGCAAATGCGGTTATTGTTGGTGTTCTCCTCCTTTTAGCAGTCAAATCTCTCTCTCGCTACGGCAGTGTTGCCTAGCTTTGGATATAAAAACGCACTAAAATGTCCATTTAAAGAAAATAAAATACCAAATTTTTATTAATTTACTTAAAGAACTTTGTATGCGTGACAAATTGTCTTTAAAATGTGCGTTTTTGAAAATAATGTTTTTATGGTTAAGTACAATTTAATTTATAAGTTTTTCGTTAAGAGAAACTCTTTTGTTAAGATAACGATTTTTTTGCTATATTTGAGGTTATGTTACAGGATAATGTACTCTTCTTGTAAAAATGTCATTATGGTTTCTTCAGTATTTTCTGGTATTTTGTTGCTTATTTTTACTATGAATACCTCTATTGATGACCTTTGGCCCCTAAAGATGGTGGACCGGAAGAAACGATTATAGCTTTATGGTTTTTATTCACATTCAGTAAATTCGAAAGCTTTTTAAAATGTGTAAAGACGTTTTTAATGTTAAGAAGAGTTGAGAGAAGAAGATTTAATAATCTAACAAAACCTGAAAAGGAGCAAAAAACTTAATTTTCACAATATCAAATTTTGTAAGAACTAACAAATTTTCATTAACACTAAAATCTTCCCAGATTGACATTTTTTAACTTTCTTTTGTTTGACAATACAATTTTTTTTAACTTACAGTTTCGGTAATTTTAAGTTAAAAAAAAGAAACAAACACCAAACTTAAAAATTTTCGCATTTTGGGTATAAAAAACCACTAAATTTATCGCGAAGAGCAAATAGTTGGCAACCCTGCACAACTCAGCTAATGCGACGTCACGCACTCTGATGGGCGCAATCTTGTTTCTATCATTCTTGGAATGACCGAATTCCTGCCTAACAAATGGTAAAACAATTCTCTTTCGCATATGCACATATGTATGTACATATACTATGGTATGTATGTGCACACTTGATGCCCTAGTACGTACTTACATTCAGAACTCAGTTGTTGTTTTTGTAGCAGTAATAGAAACGCCGTCAGTGTAGAGTATATCACCGGTCGTCTTCATTAGTCTCATCTAAAAGTGCACCGAGCTCAAAGAAAACACCATCCATCGGCTTCATAAGTCGATCTAAGCAAATAGTAACAGCCACAGCGAAAGCGAGGCCAGTAACTACACAATCAGCAATACTGGACCCAGGTCCAAGCACAAGTAGAGGTGCACTAGCCCGGCAGTCAACTGCGATTCAACCCCCAAAAACGGTCCCGACCGGAAGCACAGCTACTGCTAGCTTCGGTACCGAAGGATGGCCGCTTGTGAGGGTGGTAGACCCAGCGAAAGCGAGCTAACAGGATCGCAGAAACGCCGCAACGTTGCTAAGGAGGGTGTACGAAACCCACCAAAATGAAAGCGAACTGTCAGAGGAGTTGAATGAAACGATTGGAAGAGCAAAAGGAATCATTCTTGATTTCAACCGCGACTTTAAACCAGCACAATCTGCTCCAAAACGACAACGGCCTTTGGAAGAAAGTAAGCCAAACGCAAAAAGGCACAAAACAATTGGCGTGACGCCCAGAAAATCATTTGCGGAGGTTGCAAAAGACCGCATTATTATAAGAGTTCTGGACGAAAAAATTCTGAAAGTATGATCCCCAAGGCCCAATGGAAATGGATCGAGGCCGAGCTACCGAAAGCAGCACTGAAGGTTACTCTGGAGAACCTCGGCACCCCGCCTGCGTGCGAAGATTTAGGCTGGCACCAGTGATAGATAAAAATAATAGCGTGTGACGTTGAGAGATCTGTTCAGCTGTACAAAGAGGTCATCTCAAAAGTCGGCGAAGTGTATCCAAATGCCAAGCTAGTGGTCGTGGACAGGAAGGATATTTCGCCTCGAGCAAGGGTCTGGTTACCTTCAACTGTCGAAGACCCGGTAGAGATAATGAAGCTTATTCGGGTCTGCAATCCGAACATCCCAGCGCAGGAGTAGAGATACGTAAAAACATTAAGTAAGAAGAACAGCATGGAAGAATCGAAAGAACAGAAGCGCGCCACTATGGCTCTCCTGCTTCTGACTGAAAACTCAATTGATCCGTTAGCGAAATGCGATGGGCAATTGAGATACGGTTTTATAAGAGTAGTGGATTTGCCTGATCTCCCATCGGGCGCGTCCCAGGTGGTGGATAGGGAGCCCTGGCATCACAAGAGTGGCCTTCCCTGATGGGGTGGGTTCAACACTCGTGTGATGACTAAAAGTTGGCATAGAATCAGGGTGCCATCCGCGAACCAAACTGGCTAGGGAGGAGTCCCGAAAAAAACCAATGGTAATGGAAAACAATGGTAGTATTACTTCAGGTGGAATCCACACAAGTGGCAATCCACCCGCTTCGGCTGCAGGGGCATGGATTCTGGAGGCCCCAACTATTACCCAAGTCTCTCAGCTCTACGAGCGAGAGCGCATCCTGGAGGAGACGGGGGTTGCTATTGCAATCTCCTCTCCTTCAGAGTCTGAAAAACGTTTCCCTGCCTCTGAGGGCCTGAGTTGTGAGGTCTCTTCGGTGGCTGCACGACCTCCCAAAGAAGCAGGGAAATCGAAGAGAGCGGCAAAGAGGAAGAGAAGAAAGCGGCGGGCAAGACTCATGCGGGAGAAATCCTCATGTGGCTCTGCCGGCCCTTCTGCGTCTGTGTCTTCCAAACGACCTCGGTCAGCGGAAGTGACACCCACGGAAGCTACCGAATCTTCGGTGGGCACAGGAACTTCCAAGTTGTCTCACTCTCGAGGCAAGCGGAGAAAGACGGTGGCTGAAAGCAGCACACCTCCCTGCCCTGCGGTTGCCGCCAATGGCCGAGTGTTGATGTCATGGGCTCACGGTACGGGAGCCGTCTGAGTCTCTTCTTTGGGACGGTCAGCTTCCATGTCTTTCCCAAATGATTGACTCGGACGATTCCTGTAGCTATCGTCCCTTGGCGGTGACGCAAATTAACTTGCAGCATTCCAAAGCCGCTACTGCACTACTAAGTAGAAGGCTTTCCCAGCTGCACACATTACCCCACATAACAGCAGTGCAAGAGCCCTGGGTCTTTAGGGGCCGTCTCTGTGGCTTAAGTGCGCTGAAAGGGGCCACGTTATTATATGACAGGAGTTCTAGCAGACCTAGGACCGGTCTTATCGTACAGCCCATCTCACTGTGACGGGTCTTGAGCAAATCTGTTGCCAAGACCTGGTAGCGGCTGAGGTGTGTTATAGAGGTAGACGCGGATGGTCGAAGTTTGTGATTGCATCTGCTTACTTACCTTACGATGCTCTGGAAGGGCCACCACCCGGGAAGGCCACTAGTCTCGTGAGGTTCTGTGAGCGGCGCAGTCTGGGCCTCATCCTATGTTGCGATGCTAATGCCCAGCATACAATCTGGGGCAGCAGCAAGTGCAATGGACGGGGCTCTCGACTATTCGAATTTATCGCGTTCTCCTGCCTAGACATACATAACAAGGGCTCACAGCCAACGTTTGTAACAGCTAGAAGGCAGGAGGTGATTGATCTAACCCTATCAAAATCAAAACTTGGGTGGTCAATCAAGAACTGGAGAGTCCTTGCCGAAGATTCGTGCTCGGACCACAGGTGCATTGAGTTTCAGTGTGGCGAGGAGGCACAAATACCATTGCCCTCCCAGAAACCCAAGAAAAACAGACTGGCAGAAGTTTAGGGAGGCGTTGCGGGACCTTGGCGTTGCGCCACCAAGACTTCGAAAAGAACAGGCCATTGAGGTGGCTGTTGAGAAACTCAACGCTGCCCTAACCGAATGTTTTGAGTCAGCCTGTCCAATTTGACCTCTCCCCAGCCGGACTCCCGTTCCTTGGTGGAATCGAGAGCTCCAGATGTTGAGGTGTGAGTCGAGAAAACTTCTAAACCGGGCCCTCAAGACTAACCTTGCAGAGGATTGGGAGCGATACCGTGATGTTCAGAAGAACTACAAGAGGCTTATTCGGGAATCGAAAAGAGCCTCATTTCGGGAATTCTGCAGCGGTATTGAATCTCTGAGTGACACGGCGAAATTGGTTAGGATCCTGAAAAGGGACCCAACGGCAAAGCTGGGGTCACTTAGGAAATCTGATGGCTCCTTCACGGAGCGGAAAAGTGAGACACTCAGCTTGCTGATGGAGTCTCACTTTCCTGGTAATCAGATAAGCATCTGCCGGCAACAGCCCTTATTGATAGAAACAGTTGTCAGAGCTGCTACACTTTCTCGGCATGACTGGTTCGTTGCCAGATCTGTGGTGAATGAGCCCGCCATTCGATTTGCCATCAAATCTTTTGGCGACTACAAGTCGCCCAGACCAGATGGCATATATCCTGCCATGCTGAAGGAGGGTGCAGAGTTCGTGACAGCAGCCCTGAAGAAAATCTTCTCGGCCTGCCTGGCACTGGCTTACATACCACGCTCTTGAAGGATGATGAGGGTCGCTTTCATCCCAAAGGTTGGAAAAGACGACTACACCAGCCCCAAAAGCTTTAGACCCATCAGCATGACGTCTTTCATGCTGAAAAGTCTCGAACGACTGGTGGAACTGCGCATACGTCAGAAGTCGCTGAAGGCTCATCCTCTGTCTCTATTTCAGCATGCCTATCAGAGTGGAAAATCCTGCGAGTCGGCACTGCAAAACCTGGTTGCTAGGGTAGAGCTGGCCATCGACAGGAGGGACTACGCTATGGGTATCCTTTTTAGACATAGAGGGGGCGTTTGATAATGCCACTTTTGATAGTATGTGTAACTCTGCTAGTAGGCACGGCGTAGACCGGGTGCTAGTAAATAGGATTCGTTCGATGCTGGCCCAAAGAATCGTTTCGGTGCGAGCAGAGGAAGATCTGCTGGTGTCATCTGGGGTTAACAGAGGCTGCCCCCAAGGCGGTGTGCTGTCTCCATTACTCTGGTGCATGGTAATCGATCCTCTACTCACCACCTTAAACGATTCGGGAGTCTACGCACAAGCATATGCGGACGATGTTGCTTGTTTGGTAACAGGCTCTTCGCTTATGAACATCTGCAGGAAAGTGCAGAAAACTCTGGATCGGATGGACCCTAGGTGCTGTGCGAACGGGCTGTCCGCAAATCCCGCCAAGACTGGTATTGCCCTCTTTACCAGAAGGAGGAAGCTTGATGGACTCGTTCTGCCAAAGCTAAAAGGAGTCACAATCCAGCTATCCAAGGAACTTAAATATCTTGGAGTAATCCTCGATAGTAAGCTCCTATAGAAATCACACGTTGAAACAAAGGCATCCAAAGCGCTCACAGCTTTCTGGCAGTGCAAAGGTGTCTTTGGGAAAACGTGGGGTCTCTCTCTTAGCAAGGTCCTATGGATCTACACGGCTATGATAAGACCCATCATCACCTATGTATCAGTGGTCTGGATGAGCAGACTATCCCTAGTGGGAGTCAGGAGGACCTTATCGAGACTACAACGCACTGCGGCCATCTGTTGCACCGGAGCTTTTCCGACTACTTCAGGCCCGGCACTAGATGCTCTGATTGGTCTACCACCACTTGATGCTTTCATCCGAGGAGAGGCCTTGAAGGCCATCTGCAGACTGAAACACAGTGGGAACTGGTACGGCCCTTGTCCGGAATTGGAAAACAGAGAAGGCATGGACATCGATCCAACGATTCTCTCCATGCCCCTTGACTCCATGCCATCAAGGGTCGTACTTGAAAGGAGATACAGTGTAGTGCTACCAGAGGCTCAGTTGTGTGGAGACTCAGAAAATGAGCCCGGCAAACACTGTTTTTGCATTTTTACGGATGGCTCCAGGAACGAGCATGGCTCCGGCTCTTGGGCCTACGTGGAATCCAGCGGGACAAAACTGCACTTTGCTCTTGGAATGCATGCATCTGTGTTTCAAGCGGAGGTGTATGCAGCTCAAGAAGCGATGAGCTTTGTTGTGGAAAAACGATGGAGAGGCAGATCTATATGTGTCTGCAGCGACAGCCAAGCTGCGCTTATGGCCTTAGACAGCCCTCCAACCACATCAGGGGTAGTGAAGTCCTGTAAATCCAGGCTGAACTATGTCGGTAGACATAATAGCCTGATGCTAACATGGGTCTCGGGACACGTGGGTATCGCGGGTAACGAGACTTCTGACTCCTTAGCTAAGATGGGTTCTGAGGCCAACTTCTTTGACCCAGAGCCCGTTTTGCCACTCCCTTCTGCGGCCATCACGGCCACGGTTAGCAAATGTGTAACTACCACTCACAAGCGAGCTTGGATGGACAAAACTGATGTTACCTGTCATATCCGATCGACTGTCGCAAACCCTTCTGTCATTAAGCAGAGGGGAGTGCAGACGGCTGGTTGGACTCATGACGGGCCACTTTCTGTGGGCAAAGCACATTGAAAGGTTGGGCATCTCAGACAGTGTACTCTGCCCAGCCTGTGAAGAGGAGGATGAGACGGCGGACCACTTCCTGTGTGTCTGCCCCGCCTTCGCTCGAATCAGGCTTGAGGTCTTTGACACTGATGTGTTAAGAAGCGACCATCTTGGCTCCTTGGCACCACAAGATCTACTCAGATTTCTTCGGAGATCGGGTAGATTTAAAGAAAATGAAAAGGGAGTTTAAGTGTAGTACAATGGACTCAATTAATGTCTGAGTCCTGCACTTGCTAGTTGTCCTGACAAAAAAAAAAAAAATAAAAAAAAGAGTAGAGTAAAACTGATACGGAGGCAATAGAATTCCCCACCACCAAGGAAAGTACAGAGTCCAGAGCGATTAGAACCCATGAGGGAAACAGAGCCAATGAGCGAAGACGATCATCCCCCCGAAGAAGAATACGCCTCTTCAGGCTCAGAAATAGGCTTAGGGAGGTTGTACTTCGAACGGGAGAGTAAGTATTCCATACCACAGCGTGAGTATTCCGAAAGGGAACTTTTATGCGAAAATAAAGAAGACCCAGACATTACGTTAACAGCTTCAGATAAACCTACACCATTGTAAGGAAGCCTTCCTTGCCCTCCTGGATCGTCTGGCAGAAGATCAGCCGTATGTAGTCCTCATCCAGGAACCCTGGGTACGGAATGGCGAAATCTGCGGCTTGAGGACATCAGGTTACAAGATATAACACCAAAAACCCATCTTAATATATTTATGATTCAACATTTCAGTAACGCAGATACTACGACGGTTAGCTGGGAAGTGAGCGGAAGCAACATCTGGCTAGACTCGTTTTATTTTGCCGGAGACAACACAGGTCCACTGCCGTCGCCGCTGATAGAAAAATCTTGTGGAAGACTGCAAAGCACACAATCGTGAATTATTTCTAGGAGGGGACGCCAATGCCCACCATACCGTATGGGGGAGCTCGGATACCAACGAACGTGGTGAGTCTCTCTTTAATTATGTTATATGTAGTAAGCTTTCAGTGTGTAACAAAGGCAACGAACCCACATTTATTACGCGCAATAGACAAGAAATTCTTGAAATTACGCTAGCATGTCATACCCTCTACGGAAAGATGACGCAGTGGAGGGTTCTGAACGAACACTCTTACTCCGATCATCGCTATATAGAATTAAAATTTGGGGGAAACAGCTCACGGGCCCCGCCTGGCAGCAGGAACTGCCAGTCCAAGCACTCAGTCAGTAGACCATTGTACTACACCCGATAGATATCAGTAGAAAGAATAGAGATAGGAAAGATAAAAAGTGGATGCTAAAACGGACAAATTAGTTTGAGGTCACTCTTCCACTAACTTTGTCCATACTCAGTATATCGCAATCCAATATCCTAAGTCTGATTCTGGAAAATGCAGGACAGCTACAGAGAAGAAAATGCTCTGCAGTGTCGTCATTTTCAAGACAGGATAGGCATATCGGGCTGTCTACGACCCCCATGGTAGCCATATGCGGACCACAGACGTTGTGCGCTGTGATTACACCTAACCATTACTCTCAGGTCCTTTCAGCTGAGTTTTAGGAGAAAGGTCGCTGTTTTCCTGTTTGGAACTTTCACAAAGCACTTAACTGCTCTGCACGGGTTGCACTCAGACCAGCGACCTCTGTGGGTCGACCTCATGAAGTCGTCAGTCCATAGTTGAATCAATGCGGAATTGACACCTAGAAAGGGTTCAGGGCCTAGTGGCATACTTGTTCATTTGCCAATTTATTAATTAACTCGTTCCCTGTAATACCACAATGTCCAGGCACCCAAATAAGACTAACTTTGTTGTGTTTTGCAACGCTGTTCAGTTTTGTCTTACATTCACCGACTAACCACGCAGGGTTAGCACGGGCCTTCCCTTCAGCTTGACTGTCACTATAAATTCCAATACTGTTGCCCCGCCACTTTTTCTCAATTAGCCAGTACGCCACATTCAAGATGCCATAGCCTTCCGTAAGGAATACCGTGGCCATCTGTCCTGTGGCATAGGAATACTTAGTGTCTTCGTTTAAGTACCATCCAGATCCACTTCCATCGCTGGTTTTGGATCCGGCGGTGTAGAAAGTGTGCTGGTATCCCGTTAATAGGTTCTCTGGACTAGCCATTGATCTCTATCTGGAATCAAAACATCCTACTTCCTACCGAAGCTAACGACAGGCACCCGATTGTCCACCGGCATCGCGAACAGTGTGCACCGCTCCTACAACTGGTGGTATATCTGACAATGGCCAGTGCTTACTTCATTTCCCCCAAACTCCGTTTAACTTGAGCCTGTACACCGCCTTCATTGCTTCCTTTAGAATTAAAAGATCTAGAGGTTGCAAGTTCAGAATGGCATTAAGGGCATCACCAGATGTCGTACTCATGGCACCTGTGATACCCAAACACACACTTCTCTGTAGCCTGTTTAGGGGTTTTACTCTGGAATTAACCATTGTGGCTTTCCACCATACTACAGAAGCGTATGTAATAATGGGTCTAATCAGGTTGATGTACAGCCAGTGTAATATCGCCAGTCTAAGACCCCATGTCTTGCCAAAGGTTCTCTTTACACTGCCAGAAGACGTGTAGTGTTCGAGAGAGCTTCTGCTCGACGTGCTTCTTCCAAGTAAGCTTACTATCTAGGATTACTCTTAAATATTTAACCTCAGAAGACAGTTGCAGTCTTACCCCATTCAATGTTGGTAGTAACTGGCCTTCCATATTGCGTTTCCTAATGAAAAGCACTAAGGTACTTTTTGCAGGTTTCACCGAAAGACCATGCAATTCGCACCAATACTCAATTTTATTTAGAGCTACCTGCATTTTGTTGCACATAACTTCAAGTGATCATCTTGAGATTAATACGCACACATCGTCTGCGTAGGCTTGGATGTGTCCAATTTAATGCGGATCATTAAGAAGAGAGTCTACCACGAAGCACCAAAGTAGAGGAGAAAGTATACCGCCTTGTGGGCAGCCCTTCTTAACCTCAACCCTGACTCCGTCATCGCTTTCTCGATCCATGGTAAGCAGTCTTTTGGATAGCATAGAGTGGATCTATGTATCTGACAATGATTTCTTCTACTCCATGACTTCTGATATAAGAGCATATAGAGTCGAAAACTCCTTCAATGCCCACAAACACACCAATAGTGTACTCTCTTGTTTCCAGCCCTTTTTCGATTATGCTAACGCACTCGTGCAGAACCGATTCGCAAGATTTCCCACTTTGATACACATGTTGCCTGACGTTGAGAGGGTTTCGACTTAGAACCCTCACCCTAATGTGCTTCTCCACCATACGTTCCAGACCATTAAGCATAAACGATGTCTAGCTTATAGGACTGAAACTTTTTGGTAAAGCATAGTAGTCCTTGCCTGGCTTTGGGGCAAATACAACTTTCATCAAACGCCACAATTGTGGAACATAAGCGTGCGCAAGACATGATTCTTTTCAAAGGCTTTATTAGTTGTTCTCCGCCTCGCTTGAGCATGATTGGGTAAATGCCATCGGGTCCAGGGGACTTAAGGTTTTCGAATGATGAGAAGGCGAACCTTATCGTTTCCTCGTTAACTAACCTGGATGCAATAAACCAATCACGTCAAATAAGTATATAAAACCAAGCACTAACACTTACATTAGGAACGACCCTATAGAGGAATTTATTGCAAATATAGTTACCAATAAATAAAGAAAAAGCGTAATATTAAACCCATTTCCGGTTTGTCTAAAGAAATTATGGTTAAATCAATAAATCAAAACTATCTTTCGGTCCCAATTTAATATAAAAGAATTAATTTCATTAATAAATTAAAGCACTAAATGAAGAAAATGTAACAAAGTATATTTTTCGGTCGCAATTCTGAGAATTGCAACCGTCCCAAATTAACTAACTTTTCACTAAGAAAGCAATTTGTAATAAATATTGTCAAATCGGCATTTCCGATCACAAACGAAAATGCAATATTCACAAATAACACAATAATTTTAATATATAAGAAGACCTAATAAATATTGTCAAATCGACATTTCCGTTCCCAAACGAAAATGCAATATTCAAACAGAATCAGCAATTTTATTAAACCAATGTAATTTAGCAAGTAAGAAAAACAAAATTGTAAAATATACCGAGTAAGCAAATATGTACACATATGTAAGCTTTGATTGAAACTTAAGTGAAATAATAAAGTCAGTCTTGTTCCTCCCATTCGGTCAAAAAGTTGTTAAGCTTCAATAAAATAAATAAAAAACAAATTTATTTTTTTTTAATAAAAACCACGACGCGGAAACGAAATTGGCGCATTGCCAGATTCGGCTACAGGAGTGGACGAAGACAGACGAGCCGCAACTCCGGCTCGAGTGGCAGCTGGCATAGCTACGTTAGCCGTAGTCATACCCAGTGTTTCTCTTGCCTTCTTCGTGTTCCTATGGCTTTGCCGCTTCTTCTGCCTGTTAGACAGATTTTCTCCTGAAGCTGGCATCTGTTCCGTGACCATTGGTGTGCTGGTACTTTCGTGAACTCTGATTAGCCCCAACAGTCGCCGAGGCTGGTACCAGGACAGGAACCAATTTGGTTTTCTCAGTCGTGGTGACATGACAGGCAGGGGTTACCTGCGTCATAACCACATCTGCGTCCTCCAAATTGCCTCCCGAATCAGACGCTTTCTTTACAGCCGTTAGTGCAGTGGTACTTTTCAGATTTGCATCCAAATTAACTACATTACTTCCGTCCGCAGAGGAAATCGTCAGAGCACTGAGACGTAAATGAGCCAGCACAGCCTCCCCAGGATCAGCTCAAGAGTTTGCAGGGGTCGCCTGCATATCCATTGCTTTCGCTGGTTCCACTGAGCCACGCATATTTTCACCCAGTAACAGGCTCTCTATAGAGCTACGTATAGAGCCTGACGAGGATGCACCATCCAATAGGTGTCCATCCTCAACTATTCAATCAACAATAGAACAGAAAGAAATAATTCTGACATTGAAGATATAATCACTGAAACCAGGATAACCTGGGCAGTGAACACCTTTAAACCATTTAAATCACCGGGTCCAGATGATTTATTCCCGGCTCAAATACAACATTCACTCAATTATATTATGGAGTGGTTAACGGCTATATTCAAGGCTGCCCTGAGGCTTAAAAGTGTCCCGTCGGTATGGAAAGAAGTAAAAGTTGTCTTTATTCCTAAGGCACGAAAAAGTTCACACAAAACACCCAAGGATTTTAGGCCAATCCTCTTTTTAGCCTGTCCTCTTTTTTGCTAAAAACATTAGAAAGAATAATAGAAGAGCATATTAAGACTAACATCAACCCGAACAAGCTTAGTATCTCACAACATGCGTACTGTAAAGGGAAATCTACTGAAACAGTACTTAACTCATTTGTTACAGAAATCGAGAAGTCAATTTAAATTTAATAAGGAATTCACAAGCCTTGTTTGATATCGACGGCGCGTTCAGCAACATCCTACCGGATACCATAATAAAAGCACTGACTGATTTCGGGACCTCCGGGGCTCTGGTTGAGCAGACTTGTGATCGCAACCCTAGGGACCTCAAAGATCAGGATAAAAGTTAGTAGAGGAACACCTCAATGCGGTGTGCCGTCCCCTCTCCTCTGGATGCTGGCATTAAACTCCTTGCTAAAGAGCCTAGAGGAGAGAGGACAACACGTCGTAGCATATGCGAATGATGTTGCAACTGTAGTAAGAGTGAAATTTCAAAATACACTTGATTGCAAGATTTACTAAACGTAGTTGAAAACTAGTCAAAAGCAAATGGGCTAAGCGTCAACCCCAATAAAACTGAACTCATCCTATTTACCAGGAAGCATAAAATTCCAAATATAACTTCCCAGACTCTAGGTAGAACGGCACTGTTATTCAGTGATGAGGCCCGCTAATTAGGTCTAATACTAGACAGAAAACTAAGTTGGAAGGCAAATGTCGAAGATAGAGTAAAAAGAGCGACAATAGAACTCTACTCTTGTAAACAGCTGATAGGACTAAATTGGCGTGTTTCCCCACCTTTCGTATATTAACTTTATACAGCAATTTTCAGACCAATCCGAATCTACGGTATACTAGTATGGTGGCCGACTTTAAATAAGTTATATATTAAAAGAACCATGGTATATGTATATACAAAGAATGACCAGTCTTTGCATCTGCGGGGCCCTTAGGACTACACCCACAGAGGCACTAAATATTATGCTTAACCTTTTACCAATAGAGCTATTCGGTAAGCAAACAGCTGCCAAAGCAGCTCTCAGACTAAGAGAAATCCTCCTACTCAGAAGGAGCCAGAGAGGAAACTCTTCAATTTTAGAAAAATTTCCCTGCATTCCTGGCACAACGGATTTCTGAAAGACCGAGGATATCAACTTAAATAAATCCTTCCTCACAGTATTTCCTTCCAAAGAGGAATGAGATAACGGGCTTATTATTAAGAAAAATTATATAAACATTTATACAGATGGCTCAAAACTAGACAACAAAGTACGTAGCAAAGTACGTAAAGGGGTTTACTCGGATAAACTCGGAGTTAGCCAATCATTTCGCCTACCTGTTCATTGCAGTGTATTTCAGGCGGAAGTCACTGCCATTAAAGAGGGATTTACGGTAATATAAAGAGATTATTATCCACAAACAAATGAAGTCTTCATATACTCGGACAGTCAAGCGGCAATAAAAGCGCTTGAATCTAAAACACACTCGTCAAAGACAGTGTTAGAATGTTTTAAACTTCTAAATGGCGTATCTAAGCGCTACAAGCACCTTATTTGGGTGCCAGACCACAGGAATATAGCAGGGAACTGCAAGGCGGATGAACTTGCTCGAACCGGTCAAACGCTCGATCTCTAACTGGATACAAGCTAGCAAAACCTCACAACATGCGAAAATCTTGTTAAGATTTAACAGAGAAGCTATAAGAAAATTTATAGGGGTAGTAACTGGTCATTGTTTAATAGGCAGCCACACTAGAAGGTTAGGACTCCCGTGCTTCGATTTCTGTAGAAGCTGTCTTAATACAGAAGAAGAGGAAACAGTCAGACACCTTTTATATGAGTGTGAAAGCTTAGCTATGGGGAGGCTGCGCACTCTTGAAACAGCATTTTTAACCGATGTAGCGGACATTGCGCGTCTAAAGCTAACGAAGCTCTGCTCGTTCATTAAAGCTACCGGATGGTTTGAAAAGCAACACGTAGGGTAAGGATAAGGTCCCGTGGTATCACAATGGACCTGCGAAAGGTCTTACGGGGAAGCTGCAGCTCTTCATCTGCTATGGGTGGGGGTTGGACTCCGATTACGGCATTCACTGGACGGGAGCTTATGAAGGTGGTAACAGTCTCCCGGTGAATCTCGTTTAATGTCTGTCTAAACACTCTCTAGTCCAGCAGATGTCTATTTGTTTTGTCCTGGATCTCGTCGGCGTAGTGTAGTTGGTGTTTCCTGACGTGCCTGGGAGGCGGCTCTGGCTCAAGCAGATGTCTGCAAGGGTGGAACCTATGGTAGTACCCTAACAGGAAGTGCGTGCAAAGCAGTTTGTTATGCTCCTTAAAAGGTAGCATATTGGCCTCGTCGTTAAGGTGTTGTATTGGGGACATAAGGAGGCAACCTGCCGCTGTCCGAATGGCTGGGTTTTGGCATATGTGGAACTTTATCCACTGCGTGTCACTGGTTCCAGGCGACCAAAAAGGCGCAGCATAGTTTAGAACCGGTCGACCACTGCCCTACATGTCGATGACAATGGTGGTGGCCTAGCGTTCATAGTCCACCATACAGTGCAGTATCGTCTCATTGACGAAGGCATGGTCCGCAGGGACAGCACCTTAGAATGTCAAGGTATAGCTGTCTGATCAGACGATGTCGAGCTCGAAATATATAATATTTACATAGCCCTATCACCTGCTGCCTGGCAGGATATCACCCTGACATGGGTGCGTTCATCAGAGGTGAAAACCGATTGGTTGTAAGTGACTTTAATGCGCATCACGATCTTTGGCATTCAAGCCTAACAAACGATCTAAGGGGACAGCTCTTGGCAGAGCAGATGGACGATTCCACATTCAGCACTTAAACGATGACGTCCCCACCAGGGTAGTGGGCAATTGCAGCAGCTCGACTTTCATCACATTGCTAGCGCTGGTCTGATAAATAGCATAACCTGGTAACCTATGCTATCGCTGGCATCAGATCACTTGCCCATTATCGTTTCGATTGACAGACCTACCGACTTCGTTTCCGCGAATCACCGATCCTATATTAACTTCGACAAAGCTAATTGGGCCGGCTTGGCGGAATTCACCGAAGACATCTTCGCCGCTCTTCCCATCCCTACTGATATGTGCGCAGGTGAATGCGCAATCCGCAAGGTGCTCACAGCTGCTGTGGCTCACTTGATCCCCGCTGGGAGGCTCAAGGACATCCGTCCCAGTTTCCCAGCCGAAGCAGCCAGTTTAGCAAACGAGCGTGACCACCTATGCCAGGTCGATCCCGGGGATCCCCGCATAAGGGATCTCAATTTGGAGATCCAGCAACTGGTAGATCAATACAAGCTGACACAATGGGTTGAGCACCTAAAGACCTGAAATTGCGCCACTGGTGTGAGTAAGCTCTGGTCCACCGTTAGGTCTCTGTCGAACCTGACGAAGCACAACGACAAGGTGGCAATCACCTTCAACGGTTGTACTTCGTCTGACCCGAAGCGATGTGCGAGCTATTTTAGCCGACTCTTTACACTGCATCCTCCGACAGAACCAAGCGTCGTGCCACCAGACGGCTGCACAAACTGACGAGCGACAGTAACTTTCTCCAGTGATGAAGTTCAGGGGGCCATCAATAAAGCAAAATTATCAAAAGCCATTGGCCCTAACGGACTGAACACACTGATGCTGAAGCACCTGGGACCTTTGGGAGTAGGATTTCTCACAAGGGTCTTAAATCTGTCCTTGGTCACTCTCATCATCCCTGACAAATGGAAAGCAGGGAGAGTGGTCCCACTACTCAAACCTGGGAAACCCGCCAACCAAGGAGAATATTATCGGCCGATAACTCTCCTTTTCCCAGTAGTGAAGACACTTGAAGCCCTCCTATCCCTACTCTTTATGGAGCATCTGGCCCCAGCCCCACATCAGCATGGTTTCCGTCGAATGCATAGCACTACCACTGCACTCAGCGTCTTACACATACAGTATACACATACATGGTCATATAACCGACACACACGGCACATTTTTAGCGAATTTATACAAAGCGAGTGAAAACGTGTTTTTTAAGGGCTTGTTATAAAAGTGATCATAAGAATCTAATAACTAGTCGTGTTGGGAGTGTTTTTAAAAAATAGTAAATCGACCGAAATGTCGTTAAGTTTCAACAGTAGATCTTTAAAAACTGACTGTATTTTCATTTCTTTGATTAACATTATACGTATTTTTAACATCTATTTCTGTTAACTTGACTTAAAATATATTTTACAGTTTTTGCTTTATGTTAACATTATTTCTCAATTGTTTTATATTAAAATATAAATAATTTTGTTTTCTGAACTTAAGCGGAAATGATTTTGCTGTTACAAATTTTTTTGCTTATTTTAATTTTATTTTGTACTTATTATTTTTTCTATGAATTCATCAATCGTGTCTTTTTTATATAAGTGTGTGCATTTGAGGTTGTGTATGTAATTTCTCCTGAAATCTGTTATTCAGTTATATTTTTATGTTTAATACAAATTACAATAATAATGACAATTATTAGAATTATGATTAAAATGTTGCAGCTGTATGTTAATTTTTTATTTATATAATAATGTATATAAAAATGAATGTTTGTCTGAATGTCATCGTTGAACTCAAAAACTAATGGACCGATTATTATAAAAATTGGTATATATATGTATTTTTTCACGGAGAAGGTTTTTAGAATATGCTCATTGATTTTCACTCGCCACCAGGTGGCGCTGAAGAGTAGCAACTTCTGCCCCGCTCAACCGATTGTCATAAAAATTAGTATGCCCATTCGTTAGAACAAATCCTTCGCAGTTTATTCCAGAACAACGCATTTCGTTGGACAGAATTATGCGTGTAATCACAGAACAAAGCGGTGGACTGTTTTTCATAGATGCGCCCGGGGGCACAGCCAAGACTTTTCTTCTTTCACTAAATTTGGCAACCATACGATCACAAAATAATATTGCATGCAACATCAACAAAAACTCTGGAATGCGAAAAGTACTCCAAACGTGTCAAATTATCATATGGTACGAATGTACAATGTCTCACAAGAAAGCATTGGGAGCGCTTGATCGTACACTGTGAGATTTGAGAGGAAACAGACGGATCTTCGGTGGCGCACTCATTTTATTGTCTGGTGATTTTCGACAAATACTGACCATTATACCACGTTCAACACCCGCTGATGAACTTAATGCATTCTTAAATCATCAGTTCTATGGCGTCATTTACATAAATTGACTTTGAAAACTAACATGCGTGTACAACTACAACGGGATGCATCGGGTGGAAATTTTGCAAAACAATTGTTGGATATTGGAAATGGGCGAATTGAAATTAATGAATCTACACAATATGTCAGCCTGCGAGCAAACTCATGTAAGATCACAGAAAGCATCGACGAATTGGTGCAAAAAGTTTCCCAAACATTGCACAAAACTACAAAAACCATCAGTGGCTCAGTACGCGTGCTAAACATCGATGTCAATATCATCAACTTCACCATTCAGCATGGAATACACAGTGAAACGACAACATATAAGTCCATCGATACTGTGGAGAATCAAGTCGAGGTTGTCAACTATCCAACTGAATTCTTGAATTTCCTTGAATTGCCAGGCATGAAAATTGGCGTACCCATCATTCTCCTTCGAAATATAAATCCACCACGACTTTGCAACGAAACCAGACTCTCAGTCAAGAAAATGATGGACAATGTTATCGAGGCAACAATTTTGACTGGAAAATTCAAATTGAAGACGTACTGTTGCCACGTATCCTAATGATCCCGACTGATATGCCATTCGAATTGAAACGTTAACAATTCCCGGTGCGACTCGCTTTCGCAATGACTATTAACAAAGCACAAGGACAATCGTTACAAGAGTGTGAATTAAATTTGGAGAATCGATGCTTCTCACATGGACAGCTCTATGTGGCTTGCTCACGTGTCGGAAAACCTTCTGATTTATTCGTCTACGCACCAGATGGAAAAACGAGAAATATTGTGGGATAGCACTTCAATTACTACAACTAAACGAAATAAACCAAATCAATAAAATGGTTTAGAATGATTTGAATATTTGTGTACTGATTTTTCTTTAAAGTAATTTTTCATAAATTTATTTTAGTTGTTGGCGTAGCTACGCAATTGTTTTCTACGGAATAAGTTTTGCTCAATTTTGTGTATCCTACGGGCAACGGAAGGGGCAACGATAAGTTGGTGAGTGTGAGCACCATTAGACTTTAATAACTGGTGGTTCAAAATCAGAGAACTATACAAACAGATATGCAAAGCGTTGCTGATAGTGAGAGCAGTGTCTTTTGTTTTTACCAAGGCGCATGTATACAAGGTGATAGCAGCTGTATAAAAACAAAAAGTTACATGTATTTTGTTTTTGCTTTTTTGGCCCATGAGTCAAAATAATTATTTCCAAGGCGAATTGGATGGTAAACAGTAGATAAACGAAAATAAGTTTTTCGAGTGTCGCGGTAAATGTTCGAAGTACATTTGTGTTATTAATATTAAAAATATTTAACAACTAGGATTATTATTTAGTCACGAGCAAGAAGTTACAGAATTCATAATAACAAAGTGTTTAATTTATTTAAAAAGTTATTTAATGAAAATGGAGAGCAGGTAAACAAAAATTTGCGGAGACATGCACATGCCCCACAAAGTCTGCGTTCACCCTACAATAACTTTTTAGTGAATGAAACACACAACCTGATTTTATAATTTTTATAAATTTGTATATATTTATATGTTTATTACAGGTTTAAGTTTCAAAAACAAAAATAAATTTCCAGATTCCTCACATAAGTTTTTAGATAACGGTGAATAATGGCTGCAACAAGTAAATAAAGCGACCATAAAGTCTGCGTTCAGTCTTAAAGTCTAATACAAAAACATGATATGCTATATGCAAAAATTAAATCTAATATTTAGTTGGATATCCACGTTGCTTCAGGACTTCTCTCAGCCTATTTGCCATTGAACTTACTAGTTTGCTCTGCTGTTATCTTCCTCCATTCTGCCTGCATGACGCTCCGCAAAACCTCTTTACTAGTAATCACTTGCTGACGAATTCTTTTTTCCAATAGATCTGGGGACTGTGGTGGTGTTTTAAGCTGTTTTGGGGCGTTGTACAAGAGCCAAAGCTTAACGATCTCGGCTGTGTACTTCGGGTATTTATCTTGTTCAAACCAAAATATTCTTGATAAGCCGAGATTTTCTGCACTTTGCTTTAAATTCCGTTTTAGTATGTTCAAGTATCTCCATTTATCCATCGTCGAATCAATAAATTCTAACTGACCCACCCCCATTTGCCGCCATGCAGCCCCAAACCATAACCCCGCCACCTCCGTGCTTAACCGTGCCAACAAGATTTTGCTTTTCAAGAGCAGTTCCAGGTTTTCGCGAAACAATTTGACGGCCTTTAATTCCGAATATACAAAATTTATTTTCGTCTGAAAATATTACTTTTATCCAGAACTCGGAAGGCTTATTTATATACTCATTAGCAAACTGAATGCGTTTACGTATGTTCACAAGAGAAATGAAAGGCTTTCTTCGGGCACCTCTACCATGGTAGACGTAGAACTTTTCTGGCAGTTTCAGCGCAAATACTTTTTTTAAATATTTGATTTATGTTTTCAACTAATTTTGAGGATGAAATCCGGGGGTTAACCTTTGCCAAGTTGATTATAGAACGCTCTTCCCGGGTCGATAATTTTTTCGGTCGCCCTGACCTGGGCTTAGATGTAAAAATTCCAGTTTGCCGAAAATTTGTTACAACTCGCTGAAAGAGGAATACGTTCTCCCAATAGATTTTCCAATATTTCGGAAACTTTTTCCGTCATTTCACATTTTTATAATTATTTTCTTCTCAGAAACGCATATTTCTTATCCCTTTCCTTCCATGTTCTTTAATTATCTCCAGTTATAAATAAAATGTTCAACTAAGCTTTGTTAACATTCAGTCGAAGTAATGCGCAATGAAAAATTAATATAAACAAGGAAAAATATCTTAAAATTAACGGTATCATTAAAATAAACAGGCTGAACGCAGACTTTTTGGTGCCACATTTACATGCTGCTGAAATTATTTTCCCGTTATCTAAAAAGTGAAGTGAGAAATCTTGTTTTTTTTTGCCCTTAAAAGCTGGGAATGTAGTGAATAAACAAATTGTAAAGATTTCAATTTAATCATAATATTCTATTTTGTTTTTAATAAATTTAAGAAGGCTATTCGGTTGAACGCAGACTTTGTGGGGCATGTGTATGTATAAAAGTACATTTTGATTTTTATTAATATCTTGCAAACACAAATTATACATGTGAACCGTCATTATCAACATTTGTGGGCCTGCGTTGTGGTGATATGAATGTAAACGCAAGTAAGCAAGGGAATACTTACCTCTGCTTTCTTCTAGATAATATTTCCACCTGTATGCAGCGCCTGCTATGAGGATTTCATAACTCCAAATTGGAAAGCTGCCAAAAAGCTAGTGAATAAAAGGATGCCATAAAAACTTCCGACAAATGTTATTTATATAAATTAAAGATTAAAAGTTAAATAGATTTTGTTTCTATATATAAATTCAACCTATGAAATTCTTTATTACTGTATAAAATGTCGTTGAACCCATAATTTATTACATACTTTGTATAAGAAAAAGAAAACACGAAATAAAATAGTATTTTTAAAATACAAAAGGAACAAATAATTTCTTTCTGAACAGTTTGAAAAAAGGATATTGTGAGGGAATAAAACTCCACATATACTTTTATATTACAATTAACACGCTTTATTTCCTATGAAAATTCAAGACTGCTAATATAAAAACTTATTACTTATAAAGGAACTATATTTCTTGTTATCTTGTAGTTGCAAGAACGCTTCTAGCATGATATCTTTCGTAGAATGAATAACGACGTTAAAATTAAATGGAATAGTGAATAAAAATGAGTAATGAAATCAGTGTGGCCAAACCGATAGGTATACCATAGGTCTGTTTCCGTACGACACTTTTAGCTGTGTTCCCACACAACTCCCCCCAAATGAAAGCCTTATCTGGGGACCGATAAGGTTGAGTTTAATGCTCATGAATAACCCGTGGAGCGGGTTTCCACCTGGTGTTGTACAGGTAGGCTCGCTGAGGTGCAAGGCTGCTGCAAAACTCCCTGGTCTGATAAGAACGCGACGGTGGGATGTAGAGTCGAAAACTTCGCTTGATGGGTTGGTTTGAGCCGTTCGATGGTTACGTTTATTTCTTTGCCATTCACTTCTATGGTGAAGACCCGTTCATCAAAACTCTTGATAACTTTGTGCGGTTCTGAGTACGGTTGCTCGAGAGGTCGTTTGTTTGCATGGACTCTCAAAAATACGTATGTGCATGCATTGAAAATAGAATGCTTTCTGTCGACAGTGGTGTGTTGTAGGAGCTGGAAAAACTGGGAATCCACTGGTGGGTATCCATCTGAAAAAAACTCACCTGGAACTCAGAGGGTTGTTCCGTAGAGGTACTCCGCGGGTGAAGCTCTAAGGTCTTCATTATAACAGGTCCTTAGTCCTAAAAGTTCCTATGATAGAACCTGAGTCCACTGTGGAATCCGGTGGCACATGATTAGCGCCTTAAGAGTGCGGTGCCATCTTTCCACCAGTCCGTTTGCTTCAGGGTGGTACGCCGTGGTACGAATGCGTTTTCCACCCACTAAGCGAGATAGGGCCGTAAAGAGCGCACTTTCAAATTGTGTGCTCTGATCAGTGGTGAGCAGCTTGGGGCATCCGTATCGAGCAATCCAGCTAGCGTAGAATGTATTGGCGACCGTGTTTGCCGTGATGTCTCTAATGGGTACTGCTTCGGGCCATTTTGTGAATCGGTCGACCATAGCCATGCAGTATCGGTACCCCTGAGATTCCCGCAAAGGTCCAACCAAATCCAAATGGACGTGGTCGAATCTCTCGTCTGGGCTAGGGAATTCGGCAGGAGTCGGATGTACGTGGCGACCTACTTTGGAGCGATGGAACACACTCACGAGCCCACTGAGTTACATCCTTATTCATGCATGGCCACACATACCGTTGAGCTATGGTTTTGACTGTTACCCTGCCGTTGGGATGTGCGAGGTTGTGTAGGGCTTCAAAGATCTTTCGGCGTAGCGATGTTGGCACGAATGGTCTGATGTTCTTGGTTGAGACGTCACAGAACACAGTCTGACCATTAGGACCAAAAATCAGTGATTGGAGTTTAAGCGATGTTTCATTGTGAGTAAGCAAGTACTGTAACTCTTCGTCCGGAGCCTAGGCGTGCGATAGTTCGTCGTAGTCGATCACTGCTGGCATGTGCGTAGACTCCACGCGAGAAAACGTATCTGCTACATAGTTGTCTGAGCCAGAAATATATTCGAAGTGAATTGGCTTATGAATCCCAGCTGTCGGATTTGGCGAGGGGATGACTTGTCTGATTGCTGTCGGAAGGCCAAAATGAGAGGCTTGTGATCCGTTCTCACAACGAACTCGCGGTCTTTGACCCAATAGCCAAACTTTTTGATGGCCTCGTACACAGCCGTCAACTCCCTGTCATACGTGCTGTAGTTAATCTGCGCGGGTGACAACTTCTTAGAGAAAAATCCAAGCGGCTGCCAAACGTTATTGCTATTTTGCTCTAATACCGCCCCTAAAGCGGTGCTGGATGTGTCGCAAGTGATGCGAAGTTCAGCGGATGGTGAAGGGAGTGCCAGTAAAGTTGCGGTTGCGAGCTGTTTCTCAATAGATGCGAACGCTTTGTCTGCCTCTGCTGTCCATGGTGCTGGCCTCCGATCATTCTTCTTTGAATCTTTCAGAAAATCGTTGAGAGGAGCCTGCGTCGTAGCGGCATTTATAATGTGTCGCCTATAGAAGTTTATTGCTCCGATGAATCTTCTTAGTTCAATAATCGTTTTAGGCTTGGCAAAGTCACGTAGTGCCTGGACTCGGATAGGAAGTGGTGCTGACCTGAGCGCTGTTACCCGATAACACAAAAAATCTACTTCAGCTGCTCCCACACTTTTCCGCATTAATGCAAAGGCCGTATTTGCTGAGCCGTTGAAATACTAATCGGAGGTGTTGTACGTGTTGCTGTTCATCACTCGATGCTACGAGCAAGTCGTCGATGTAAGTATTGACGAAGTCAAGTCCAGTGAGCGCTTCGCTAATGAAACGTTGAAACGATTGCGCTGCGTTGCGTAGTCCGAAAGGCATGCTAACGAATTCGGGGTTATTACAGCGGTTTTTGGTATATCTTCCTCTGCCACCGGGATATGATGGAATTCCCGCCGAAGGTCGATGGTGGAGAATATGACTTTCCCTGAAATTGTTGAATAGTCATTGAGGAGCGCTATCGGGTACCGGTCGGGAATGGTTTTCTCATTAAGCCTACGGTAGTCCCCGCATGGTCTCCAGTCCCCGTTCTTCTTTTTAGCCATGTGCAGTGGGCTGGCCCAAGGGCTGTTTGACGGTCTGGCATGTCCTAACTCGACCATTATTTCAAATTCCCTCTTGGCCACTTTGAGGCGCTCCGGGCATAACTGGCGGACGCATTGTACGCACGGTGGCCCAGTGGTTGGTATAAAGTGTTTGACGGAATTCTTGGATGCCGTGAGGTTGGAAGGATTACCCAGCAATTCCGGGAAAGAATTTAAGGATAGCTGTAACTTTGTTGGTTTGAGTAAGTGCTGTGATGGCCGTGACTGGAGCAGTAGCGTACGATCCTATGCTGTGCGAGTCTGAGTTGGGGTCTATTAAGTGACCGCGCTTGAGGTCCACTATTAGCCCGAGAGCGTGGATGAGATCTGCACCTATGATCGGATAAGGCACTTTAGCGATGCGGAAAATCCAACGGATCGGTCGCTGTAAGCCGATGTTGAGCACGATGACCTTCTCACCATACGTTTCTATTTTGCTGCCGTTTGCAGCTTGAAGTCGAAACTGTGTTGGTGTTGTTTGGTCTTGGCGCGAAAGTGGGGTAACCGAAATATCCGCGCCGGTATCGACGAGGAATTTCGTACCTGTTGTACGGTCGTATACAAATAATCGACGATGAATTGACTTGCCACCTGTATCCGCCGTGTCTACTGGGGGCGATTGGCGTTTCCCTGGAAAGAACAAGGCTGGGTGCACTTTTTGGCACGTTCGCCGAGTCTCCGTTAATAATAGCACGTGGATGTTGAGGTATTGTCGGTGGTGCTGCAAGATACGTTTGTCAAGTTGTTGAAGCGTTTCTGGCTGTCTTCACCCAATGTCGATCTGTTAAGTTTCTGTGATAGTTTCTCGACCTGCTTAGCTAGCTCGTCCAGTTGCTTTTGTATACCACTGCTGGCCACAGTCTCTCTAGCGATTGGCATTACGCAGTGGTTTTCGGAGTCACGCTGAATTGCCATAGGCCTGTTTGTTGTCTGTGCGAGTTTAGCACTGTCCTGTTTACCAGTGGCGGTGAGTGCTAACTGAAGAGGAAGTCGATCAAGCGGACGAATTATGGGTCCAGATGGTTCCCTCCTAGCCGATTAATTTCTGCCAAAAGCTCCGTAGGGCGTCGTTCCCGCAACTCTTTTCCAGACAGGAGCATTTTGAACCGGCGCTCCTGCGGAATTTCAAAATGGTTGACCAGAGCCTCCTTTAACGCAGTAAACTTATCTGATAAGGGTGCGTTCCCAACGATGTTCTCCACAATCATGAGCACGTCTTGGACAAGGCGGGCGACTACTGCATACTATTTCGTTGCCTCCGCTGTGATCTTCCTGAGCTGGAACTGTGCTTCGATTGCGGCAAACCATAATAGGACTGGTTGGCTCCAAAACGGTGGCAGCTCCAATCGTTCGAAACGGTCGATGTGTGCGGCCAAGGGTGTTTGTAGCTGGGAGGTATTAATTGCTTCGAAAAATTATTCGTTGGACGCTCCGCTATGTACGACGGGGTCAGTATCAGCAGTTTTTTCAATGTCTGTTTGCCCTGTTTCCATGATGCGTGTTGGTAAATTGTAGGGGTCACCAATTATGTGGGGGAATAAAACTCCACATATACTTTTATATTAAAATTAACACGCTTTATTTAATATGAGAATTCTAGACTGCTAATATAAAAACTTATAACTTATAAAGAAACTCTATCTTCTCTTGTCTTGTAGTTGCAAGAACGCTTCTCGAATAATCTCCTTCTTAGAATAACGACGTTACATTAAATTGAATAGTGAATAAAAATGAATAATGAAATCAGTGTGGCCACACCGATAGGTATAGGTGTGTTCCCGTATGACACTTTTAGCTGTGTTTCCCCAATATCTTTCTTAGAATGAATAACGACGTTAAATTAAATTAAATAGTGAATAAAAATAAATAATGAAATCAGTGTGGCCAAACCGATAGGTATACCATAGGTGTGTTCCCGAACGACACTTTCAGCTGTGTTTTGAGTACCATGCAGTTTGGCTTGCGAAAAAACCGATCGACGGTTGATGCAATTAGTGATCCGTTCTCGTACCGTACAAAATATTTGAAAGTGTTTTTAGCAATAGACTAGTCTTTATAGTAGAGGAAAAGGGGGCTTTGAGTACCCTGCAGTTGCAATTAATACTATTGTCAGCACGGCTATTAAGGCAAGAGAAGGAAGGAGGTTGTGTTGGGGCACCAAAAAATACTGTGCGGTAACGACACTGGACGTCAAAAACGCCTTTGATTTGGCCGAACATCTTGGATAGCCTTCACGAAATCGGCATCTCGCGGTATCTTTTCATGATATTAAAAAGTTACTTCTCTGATAGGGAACTTAGATATGAAAGCAGTGCTGGAACTAAAGTTTACACATCTACTGCTGGCCTACCGCAGGGATCGGTCTTAGGCCCTGTTTTATGGAACATCATGTACGACAAGGTTCTTCGCTTACCAGTACAAAGAGAAATAAAAATAATAAGATTTGCGGATGACATATCAATAGGGGGCTAAGCACATACAAGAAGTAGAACACATAACAAACGAAGCGATAAAACAGTTGAAAGAATGTTTGGAACAAGTGGGGCTGAAACTGAGAGTGCAAAAAACGTGCCCGGTTCTGATAACCAGCCGCAAAAAAGTTGAAAATATAAAAATCAGAGTGGGAGAGCAAACTGTATGATCACAATCCTCACTGAAATACCTAGACGTCATGATCGACTGTCGACTAAATTTTAAGGCTCATATTGACTACGCGATAGACAGTGACACTCTCAAGGGTTCTACGTAACATAGGTGGCCCAGAGTCAAGCAGGTGAAAACTGCGGGCGATCGTAGTTACTTCAGTCCTACTGTATGCAGCCCCAGTCTGGGCAGATGTGGTGAAACAGAAGGGAAACAAACGAAAGTTACTCTCCGTACATAGGCTTAGTGCTCTAAGAGCATGTTGCGGCTTAAGAACCATATCGCATGATGGGGTGTTTGTCTTAGCGGGCACGATAGCTATTCGCTCGCGAGCGAAATTAAGCGAGTCTACGACAGACGTGCCGATAATGGGAATAAATAAAAAAAGCGATGAGAGAAAAGGAAAGACTTGTTTCACTAACAAGGTGGCAAGATCGATGGAACACCTCCAGCAGAGGGTGATGGACTTATAACTGGTCCCTGAGTTACGACCATGGCTCAACCGTAGTTTTAGTGATACAACATATCATGTGACACATTTCCTTTCTGGGCTCGGAGGCTTTAGAAAATACCTGTATAGGCTTGGACACGACGATAGCCCTTACTGCGATGTTTGCATCAACATTGAAAAAAATTGCGGAACATGTCAGTTTCCACTGCCCACGGTTTACGGCTGAAAGTAGACCTCCAAATACAACTCACATAGTTAGCTACACTACATGATGGAATCAGAAGAAAGGTGGGACGAAGTAGTTGAACTCAGGGGGAATTAAGATACATTTAGCAGGCGAGAGGACACAATGGATAAATATTGACGAAGCTACATAGCTAGCCAGCCCTGCGAAGTACTACGTTGAAGCAGAACCGAAGGGAGAGTGGTGGAGGAGACGGAGTTCATGGTTTAGTACGTAAGCGTACTGTTTTCCAAGTCCAGCACAGTATAATTACTGACTGGGCGTGGTCCCGAATGTACCTTAGTAATAAGTATGAAACGTGCACGGCGTCTATGCGACGATGTCTATAAAAGATTCCCCCTTCAATAATAATAAAAAGGCGAAAGGCGAACCAAAAGTTAAGAAAGAACCATTCGGAATTGTGAAACGAACCAATAGACGCGAAACCCAACCAGCAACAACCTAATGTCAACCAATCAAAAGGTGGGGAAAAAAGTGTTATAAGAAAACAAAGCACAGTTACTACACGCATGAATGCGCTTTTAGGTGAGGAAGCCACGCAGTCTCGCAAAGGTTGGACTAAAGTCATTAAGCGTAAGCTCAAAACCAAACAGAGTAAACTTATAAAATCAGACGCACTCCAAAAGACAGCAAAGGACAAACTCTTACTTGAGTTAAAACGGCAAGTTGATCCAGCCATCGACAAACTTAAAACAGCAGTGGAAGATGTCTCCTTATAGCAGGAGATTCTAATGCGTGTTCAGTAGAGTGGGGATGCAGCAAAACTTACCAAAGGGCATAGAACTTCTAAACACACTTGCAGCGCTTGATTTGGACCTACTTAATGGCAGCAGCGAAACACTTTCAGCAAAAATGATGCTGGTTCCGTCGTCGACCTCTCTTTCACAAGCAGTGGGCTTAGTAGGACTACAAGACAATAAAAATTGCGTTGAAAAATTACGAATGGATCACAGGATTTTCTAAGCGGCAGAATGGATGGATATTAAAAATTGGATAATAATAATTTAAAATAGCCTTCGACGACACCGTGATAGCGCAGCAAAAGAGTTAAAGTCGGCAAAATCTAGGGCTTGCGACATTGCCATGATTCGGGTAAGAGAGCGCAAAACACGCAAGCCAACATACTGGTGGAACGCCGGCATCGCGGAGCTGCGAGTGGAATGCAATCTGGCCAGAAGATTATGCCAGCGCCCACGAAACGCGGCCAACGCTGTAGAGCTTAGGATGAGTCTCATATTTGCAAACATTTTCAATATGTACCTGTAAGAAGGCATTTTCCCAACTAGCTGGAAGCTGCCACTTACTTACTTATACAAAAAATTCAGAAGCTGGGTCTCCCACGACACATTGACCACTATGTATATTGGACTCCACCGACAAGTTGTTCGAGCTAGTCATCAAAAACTGGCTTGAAACTTTTGCAGATGAACTACTGTCAAGCGAAATGGTTGGTTCTAGGAAGAAGCGATCTACTTCAGATGCGATAGAGGTTGTAAGCAAATTTCCGAAAGGGCGACTGATGGCAAGCGTTGGCTAGGTGGAACCGAAGAGTACTGTTTGGTCGTCTTGTTAGACGTTAAAAATGCGTTCAACAGTGCTAGTTGGATAGAAATGCACCACGCTTTGCGCACGTTACAAGTGCCTAGCTGCCTACAGAGAATAATCTCTCGCTATTTATCTGATAGAGTTTTGAGTTACGACAGCGACTTTGGAGCTATCGGCCACAAAGTCACAGCTGGTGTGCCACAGGGAGCAGTGCTAGAGCCCCTGCTGTGGAATATCATATACGATGGCCTTCTACGGCTCAAAGTGCACAAGGTGGCATCCCTTATTGGTTTTGCGGACGATTTATCAATCGTTGTGACCGCAAAAACGCTCACGAAGGTAATTAACATACTATACAAGCGGCTCAGAAATGGATTGGCGAGAAAAATCTCATACTGACTACCAATAAGACAGAGGCCGTACTCATCAAAAAATTGCTTCATAATTACAATACATAAACCGGTTTTTAGGTATTTTCTATGCAGTAGTATATTATTATTCGACACGGGAATTCTAATGTTCAAGAGAAAAAGTATGTCATAAAGTTTAGAAATAAAAAATGTATATTGACTAAAAAATATTAGTTCAACAAATTGGCGCTTTGGTCCCTGTTTTTATGAACAGCGCCATACAGCTCTCAGAAGCTTCAATATTAAACATGTAGCACTTTTGGTTTCATCCGAAGGCCGAACAAATATACAGTAACCTCCAAATGAGCCGCACCCGTTTCTAACTTCGCAGCTGCATATGTACATGCATATGTGTTTGTGCAATTTTTACCAGTTGGAGAACCACATACGAAATGGAACATACTAATTAATTATTAACCTACTATCAGAGAACAAAAAATAATTGTTTCGAAATTTTCACTTATATCGAAATGTCCGGGATACAAATTTTTATAAGCTACTTATTGCTGTTTTGTGCATCTTACTGTACGCCCCTGCGCCCTTGACACACAGCAGTTGTGGCTGTTGAGCATTGAGAAGACATATTTACATTCATATACGGGTGCAAACATATGTATATCCATTCGGAGACCATTCGACATGACAAAAATGCACGATTCACCAAATATTGACAAATATTTCTATAAGGGCCTCCGCACATGGGTCGTAAAAAATAAAGTAGTGCCGCTGACGATACGCTTGCTTGTCCGTACACAATGCAACTAGCTATCGTACAAGTACGAGTTGTCAATATGTCGAGCGATAAAGAGGAATTTATTTCGTTGTATTATCTTTTCCATCGGAGGAGAAATAAATGAAAAAGGAAGCACTGAATGCATCCGTACCTTAGGAATAATTAAAACAGCAGATTATTCATTGCCACAAAGGAGTTATAAGAGGATGATTATAAATTTAAGACTTTTGCTTACATAAATGATTACAACGATTATAAATTTCAGACATTTTGAAGAATGTCTAAAATGCTTTTAAGGAGCTTGTAGAAATTTTGAAGCGGACTGTTCAAAAACAAAATACTAACAATGAAAATCGAAAACAAACTATAAGCGTGCAGGATATTTGACGACTCTGATGTACGATAAGCGTCATGCTGCATGCTTGCTGTGACGAGTACGAGTAGCTTACGACCCGTGTGCGGTTCGCATTTGATCACAAGTTTGCAACAACGAAGCGTATGCCTCGCGTACATTTTGTCGCATATGCTACGATGAAGATGTGTGTGGAGGCTGATTTGAGTTCTTCAATCTGAGATGTAAGTTTTTGTCATTGTTGAGAAAAATTGGCATATGGGTGGCTCTTTTTATCAATGTTAAGTTCTTTGAAAATGTAAATTGAGTAAAATTTCGTTTTTCAAAGCAACATAAAAATAAATTCATTCAAATGCCATGCAAAATACCGTCGACCATTAGTCAATTTGATTTATAATAGCAGCCAAAACCTGTGCAGGCCAATATACTAAAGAGAGAATTTACTGCAATCAGCTCTGTTAAAAATTTCACCATAACCAAAAAGGAGATAGAAAAGTCAAAATGCATCCTATTTCAATACATTTGTATTGAAGGCTGAGGTGCACAATCGACAGCGTAACTTTTTAAATTCCTTTTTTTTCGTCCCTTCCGAGTATCCTTTTTAAAAGGTTATATCAATAAGTCGGCAGAAAATTTAATATTAGGATGCTACCTGGAAGCTCAAGTCGTTAGCTATAGTAGAAATATGTTACATTTACGTCCAAAATGTTCTTAATTGGCGCGATAACCGCTTACGCGATTTAGCTGTGTCTAAAAACGTGCACCGGTCGTTTCTTTCTCATGCTTACCAGTGCCAGTTGGACACACCAAGTGAAGCCAAGTCCTTCTCCACCTGATTTCTCCAATGCAGAGGAGGCCTTCCTCTTCCTCTGCTACCACCAGCTGGTACCGCATCGAATACTTTCAGAGCCGGAGCATTTGTATGCATTCGGACGACATGATCCAACCAACGTAGTCTCCCTCTATCTCTCTTAGCTTTACAGTCTGTGGTGGACCATAGCTTCATCAGCAAACGTAGCAGTTGGATCTTTATTCGCTGTGCGATGTCTAAGTCGTCGTAAAGCTCATAAGCTTCCGATATTCGCCTTCGCCAACGTACAAAGGTCAAAAAATCTGCTGCAGAATCTTTCTCTCAAACACTTCAAGCGACACTTCATCGGATATTGTCACCGTCCACGCTTCTGCGCCATGCGTTAGAGAGGGCATGATGAGATCTTTATGAAGTGTTAGTTTCGAGTTTTTTTCGTCGAAAGAGGATCTTACTACTCAGTTGCCTACTTAGTCCAAAGTAGCATTTGTTGGCAAGAGAGATTCTTCGCCGGATTTCTAGGCTGACATTGCTATCGGTGTTAATGCTAAACGAAGTTTTTTATAACCTCGAAATTATAACTGTCAACGGGGACGTAGGTGCCGATATGCGAGTGCACCGACTGTTTGTTTTGTCCTCGATCACTACCAGACCCATTCGCTTCGCCTCTTTATCTAGTTTGGAAAAGGCAGAACTAACAGCGTGGCTGTTAAGGCCGATGATGTCAATATCATCGGTATACGCCAACAATTATACGCGGCAGCATGACATTCCTCGTCGTACAAGATCGTATGTACATCTAAAACACTAGAAGCGTGTCTTATGTTACGTTGTGCAAGTTGAATTTTCCGTGGCGGCTCCAAAACCCAGCGCTATTCCTCCTATCCTGGTATGTTTCGACTTCTCACATTAGCTCGATCTCAAAGGGGTATTCAGAAGCTATCCAGAGGATACTTGGGCTAATCCTGGAAGTTGTGAGCTGCTTGAACCATATGTAGAAGAATCGTCCTGGCCACTCCGAAGTGAACGGCAATCAGTGACTTTCTCCACTTGCGTGGACTTCTACATATGAAACCATCCTCCAACTTCGTTACTAGGGTTAAAATGTGCTAAACACTCATGACGTACTAATAAGTTCTTAAGTTGACAAACTATGTCTGCACATTCTCTAGACCTAATGAATTTTCTGTTTGGCGATGTAGTGGAAAAAGTAAATTTGATATATTTTGTAAAAATCTTCGATTAAAATTGATCACTACCAGAAATGCCTGTAGTTCGTTGACATTGGATTGATCTTTGATTTCGTGAATGTCCTCTATTTCGCCTTGATATGCAGCGCGTCTCTGTTTATTGTCTTTGTGTAAGTAACTTTTCGCAGATGCCGTTGTCAATACATCGTCGAGAAATACTATTACTCCTTGGTTATGTTTGAAATTTCCAAGTGCTTATGCCAACCCATAACTAAATTTGATATATTTTGTAAAAATCTTCGATTAAAATTGATCACTAGCAGAAATGCCTGTAGTTCGTTGACATTGGATGGATCTTTGATTTCGTGAATTTCCTCTATTTCGCCTTGATATGCAGCTCGTCTCTGTTTATTGTCTTTGTGTAAGTAACTTTTCGCAGCAGACGTTGTCAATACATCATCGAGAAATACTATTACTCCTTGGTTATGTTTGAAATTTCCAAGTGCTTATGCCAACCCATAACTAAGCCCAGTATATCGAAACACTCCTTTTGTAGATTTTTGCGATTCTTTATCTAATTCTATTTTTTTGAAAAGCTACACTTAAATAAAGTTTTACAAATTTAATATCAGCATCGGGAAAATTTGCTAAAGCTGCTGTAACAAAGACAAATTATTTTATACCCTGACTATCAGTGTTCTCCAATTCCAAATGCAATTTCTACTAAATGTTCTAACTCCTTTTCCACCTTTTCTTTTATTGCTAACGGCAAAGTTCGCGACCTAAAAACTTCGGTTCTGTGCCTTCCTTAACATGTAAATGTGCTTTTCTTTTTCTAAACAAGCCCAGGGAACCATCGAATAGATTAACAAATTTTTCTAACACCTGCACGTAACTCCTGCTCAGCTAACTGCGTAACTTAATTTTTTAAAACTAGCATTCATTTCGAACAGAGCTGAAATTTTCATGCTTTTCCTTACATATTTTCTTCAGGTGGCCTTTTTGCTTATTTTGTTTATTTTATTTTTTTATTCTGTTTATTTGTAGGTTTAAACTTACGTATATACGTATAGAGTCCGGCACTCGAAGTTTAACCAATTTCGGACCGCTCTAATGTTTGATGCCCGTGCATCAGCTGTCTTTTAGTTGGCTAAATGATAGTTCAGAGTATTGTTTCCAAGCGCGCGGAAGCATTTTGCGGAGAGTAAACGCGAAAGAAGAAAATCAGTAATGGATTTCAAATATAATAGTGTGATTGCGTTATATATGGACGATCGCGATTGTTCATAAGCTCGACCACCTTAAAGTAAATAAAATTTTTGTTTATCGCACGCGGTCATTAAAAGACTACAACGTCACGTGAAATGCTTCAAAAAGTGAAGAAGCGACTTGGGCGAAATAACCGACGAAGTGCCAATCAAATGGCGAAAGAACCGAAAATATCTGACCGTAGCATCCGCCGCATCCGCCGCATACTGGAAAATAATCGCAAAGTCAAGCCTAAGATTCAAAAGGAGCATGATTTCACACGAGCCTGGCGTCAAGGTAAGTGCGAAATATTAGACAAACATTTCGGTGTCAGACCATGGACGCTTCGACAGGAGTCGTCACCATCTCACAAGGCTCGAGTGAACAAAGAATGGCTAAAAAACAACGTTCCGAACTTCAAAACTTGCACACAATGGCCCTCAAGACGCGAATCCAATGAATTATTCTATTTGGGCCATTTGGGACAGCAAGGTCCGAACTCAAAGATTCACCAGTCTAGAGACACTGAAAAAAGCCATTGTCCGCTAGTGGGCCAAAATACCTGCAAGTCACATTCGGGCAGCTTGCGATTTGTTTCTGGGCCGTCTCAAGGTGATATGGTAGTCAAGGCAAAAGGTGGTCATATCGAGCGAAAGTAAATTGATTCTTAATTTTGTATTATTTTTACACATTTTTTACTTTGAATTGAATAAAAGTATATTTTCAAACTAAATTTAAACATTTTTAATTGGTAACACTTCGAGTGCGGGCCCTATACATTCGCTTTTGCTTTTCTTCCCATAAATTCTTACTTCACACTGTACTTCTGGTTTTCTGAGTCACGGATGCTGACGTTTTTCATACTGCTTACCCTGATAGTACAATATTCTTTATTTAAAATTCTGGCTGTAAAAATTCTGTGTTATAAAATACCACTTGATAAAACTCTTAATTGCGAAACGATGTATTTTAAAATTCAGAGTGCGCACTTTCTTTCATTATCCGTTCAGTTCTCAGAATTTTGTATAACCATATTATTAAAATAACAAAATCTAATTTTAGAAACAGTTCAGATCGCTAAAACTGTAATTGGAGAAAAAAAGTGAAATAAATTGTAGACAGCCTAAAGTCTTTTGGGTCATAACTCCATATTTTCAAAGACAAAATAATGGACTTATAGATTAATGTTCTGCGAACTGAAATTCTGTAAAAAAATTTATTTTTACCCATTTTTCTGTATTTAATGTAATTGTTATAAAAAAATTATATTTATTAAAAACTCTAAAAGAAGTGATAATAATTGACAATTTAAAGAATCGATGTGAAAAAAGGCATGTAGGTACATACATATGTGTTCCTAACACTGCCTTGTTACCATAAGTTGAAACATTGAGTTCTGTATTGCAAGTACGTGATAATAACGTATTATAATGGAGACAGTTACGAATAATAATAAGAATTAGTTAGAGACACAATAGATAATATATTGTTTGTATAAAGCTTTAACAGTAAAAGAGAATTCATTAGGAAGTCGTATAACTTCCGAGAAATTTGAAAATATACAACTTGTTATAAAAATTTAAATTATTTCGTACTAATCAATACTTTGTAACATTTCCTTTCGGTTCTATGAAGGCTTGTATGCATCTGGGCGTTCTTTCTATGCACTACATGATACTTTCTTTTATTTTTGAGTTGTGATGCCAAACATGACCTAATATTTCTATTAGTCTTATCGTTGTTTCTATCACCTCTTTGTAATTTACGCTTTGATGATCTCCCATGGAATTTCGATTGGGTTCAAGTCAGGCATGGTCCTGAATAACACATAAATGTGAATTCCATACCGTCGGGGGGTCACTCCTTCGTATTGGCAACAGTTCAGTTTGTAGATCTTGTCTATATTGTTCTTGCCTCATGGACGATGCGGACAGGCCCAACCCCCTTAGCGCTAATCCCTGGCCCTTTTTCTTGATTCACCTTTGTCGGGATGATATTACTCAGCAGGGCGTTGTCTGACGAAGCTACCACCGTCGGCTAAAATATCAAATGTTGAAACTAGAAAACAGCATATCTTATAATTTCGAAAGACATAATTTACTAAAATATTGGCGTTAAATAGAAGTAATAACACAAACTGATCTTATTCCAGTTCTCACCTGTCATCTGGCAGCATTCACGGTCCCAGAGAAGTCGCTGTTTCTTCATTGCATCAGCCATCCGAGGTTTGCTTACAGAATAATGATCACTCAAGATTTCCCCAGCCAATTTACACATGTATGTTGTTGTTGTTGTTGTGCCAGCTTACTAAGCTCTGTCAGTGCGATGAATTCATCTGCCGTCTTCGTCTAACTCATCTAACGGTAGACCAAGAAAACGTCCTGTTTCGACAGGCTGGGTCCAAAAGGAGAGGGATGTTAGGTGAGCATGTTTGATAGGGCATGTGAATAAATGGTTGGTGTCGTACAGGGTGCCTTCACATGCCGGACATAAGTTTGGTATGACGGGGTCAATTCTGGATAAGTAAAAGTTTGACCTTCTACAATATCCAGAACGCAATTGGACCAAAGTTATGTCTCGCCAGGCAGCTGAAGCTCTTCATCTACAATAGGTCGGGATCGGGAGTTTAGAAAGGTGATAAGGGTCTCCCAATGAATGCCGTTTAGTGTTTGTCTGTATAATGTCCGGTCCACTAGTTGCAATTAGTCCTTGATGTCGTCAATGTAGTTCAAGAGATGTCTCCTGACGTGCCTGTGAGGTGGCTCAAGCAAATGTCTGTAGGGGAGAACCTACGGCAGCACTCCACACGAAACTGCTTGCTGATCATTTTATTATGATTCTTAACAGAGAGCACTAATGCCTCATTGTTTGGGCAGGGGGACATCAGGAAACATTGCGTGGCTATCCTGATAGCAGTATATGGTGAGAATCACTGGTGCCAAACGACCGGACACGCGCCGTAATTTATGGCCGTCCGACCAATTGCTTTAACCCTAGAACACACACCCAGAAAATACCACGTAAACACACACCCGGGATACGTTTGTACCCGGGACCTTATTTTGCGGTTTTTTTAATGCTTATTCAACCGATTTCTATGATTTTTTTTGAAATGTATATTTTAATATATAACAAGTATTTTGTCTTTTGTTTCATTCGAATATTCCTACTGGTTCCAGCGATATGGGCAAATAAAGTCAGGACATGCAACAGTGGATTTTTGTTTTTGTTGTTGTCCTGATAAATGCAAAACAAAATAATATAATTTATAATAATATACTTGTAGAGTAACAACGAATACACATTTTGGTTTTTATTTCATTGAAATATTCTACCTGTTTCAAAAGATATGTGCAAAAAGGTTGCGCAAGGTATGGGTACGTAGGTAGCAAATACACTGGTATAACTGGTTTTTGTATTTTATATGCAGCTGCAAGGGTTGTTTTCACACGAGGTGTTGTTATAAATGCTGCCTGTTGATATTTCCATTACTGTTTTGGTGCTCAAAAGTGTAAGAAGTGAAAATAAATATAACTGAAACTACAAATAACTGAAACTACAAATAACTGGATACGAAATGACTTCAAGAAGGAACGAATATTTATCAAGTGCAGCATATAGAAGGTAAAAAATGTAAAATAAGCAACAATGTAAACATATACTAATTTTTTTTATTATGCAGGCTAACTGAGGAACAGCGAGAATCATATATATAATCTTTATTTGATGAAATTTGTGACGATGACGCTCCCTATGACTTTGACTCAGAAGATGAAGAAGAAATTCAATTCAATGACATTGAAATTGCTGATGACGATGCTGAGGTTTCGCAAAGTGCCGCAGAAGTATTACCTGATTATGCGGACTATGAGGATGATGAAGAAGACGATGAAGAAGAAGAAGTAGAAGAAAATAATGAATTACCTGCTAGTGGCGAAATATTTGTTGCACGTGATGGTACTGAGTGGATGAAAGAACCAAATGTAAGTCGTCAGGTACTCAGACCAAATATTATAAGAGAACGTTCTGGACCAGCTAGATGCACTGAAATGTTGTCAATAGAGCAAACATTCAAATGTTTCATGAACGTTGAAATGGCTGATATAATTATGCGCCACACAAATAAGTTAGCAAAAGAAACTTATAATGCTTACAACAATGCGCATCCAAACACAACTCCTAAGTCATGGACGCCTGTGTCAATAACAGAGCTGTAGGCATTTTTTGGCATACTTATTATGACTGGTGCGAACCATAGCAATGGAGAACATGTTCGAGATTTATGGAGCGTCAAAAACTATCCTTTATATCGCGCCACAATGGGAGTCAACCGTTTCTGTTCGATATTGCGGTTCCTAAGATTTGACGATAAAAACACTCGTGCAACACGCTTACTAACTGATAAAGCAGCACCGATCAGTGAGTTGTGGACGATGATGAACAATAATCTTGCTGCACATTACAAGCCCAGCTCATGCTTGACGATTGATGAACAATTATTTCCTTACCGTGGACGCACACGGTTTACGCAGTACATACCGTCAAAACCTGCTAAATATGGTGTCAAGGTTTGGTGGATTTGCGATGCCACAAATGCATATCCACTGCATGGACAAATATATACTGGCCAAGCAGAAACTGGTAGGGAAACGAACCAAGGCGAACGAGTGGTGAAGGATTTGTCTGCCGAATACCAAGAAAGTGGCCGAAACATTACAATGGACAATTTTTTTACGACCTTACCAGTTGCAGAACTGCTTCTCACCTGGAAACTCACGATCGTTGGAACTTTGCGCAAAAACAAATCATATATTCCTCAAGAAATAAAGCAGTAATTTTGCTTTCGACCATGCATAATGATGCTGAAATAGCTGACAGTGGGAAACCTGAAATAATTGAATATTATAATCGTACCAAAGGTGGTGTTAATCGAATGGACCAAATGTTTGCGGAATATCCAACACAAAGACAAACAAAACGATGGCCACTAGCGATGTTCTTCAACATGTTGGACATTACAGCTCTTGCAGCCTACATTGTCTACGATTTGAATAACCCTATGTTGCTTTGGAGAACAAACAACAAGCGTAAGCAGATCCTGCGCAGCTTGGCTGAAGCATTGTGTATGCCCATTATTGAAGCCAGAGCCATAAATCATCAAGTGACGCGAAATTTTTCGACTAAAATTGCTATTGAAGCATATTTCAACCGACCGCTGGAATCAATGGTGTCAACAGCAGCATCAACATCTGCCGCAGCGCGCACGCCAAAACCTGTGTCCGGATCTTGCTATTTATGTTACGCACAAGAGGAAAAACGCCGTAGAAAAACCAGAAAGCTGTGCGCCAAATGTAAGAAGCCAATGTGTCTTGAACATTCGGTCACATCAACAAATTGCTCTATTTGCCATGATTTTCCTTAGATATAAGATGCATTTTTATAATTTTTATAATAAAAGTCAATAATATAATGTGTGAAATGAATATTTTTAATTTTTCAAATAAAAAAATAATATAAAAAATGTTTTTTTTTTTGATTAGTATGAGGATTTTTACTATTGGGGTACAAACGTATCCCGGGTGTGTGTTTACGTATACAATGTGTGGAAGGCTGTAGCTCCTGAACCAATAATTCGATCTGGTTCAAATTTTGAATTTGAACTCAAAACTAAATAATCTTCCTAGATCCGAAGTTAGCGGTATAGAGGTATAGCGGTTCAAAAGTTACAACACTTCAAAATTGAAGTGGATACATTTGTACCCGGGTGTGTGTTCTAGGGTTAAATGTCGTCAGCAACATTTCTTTGTCTTTACTGTACTGCTGGCATGCGATTTGAGGACCTTGTAGCGGTTTCGGGTCTTGCTAGCAATTGCGGTTGTATGCGCAGAAAAGGAGAACAAACTGTCAAATGTTACGCCCAAAAATTTTTTACGCTCTTTAGCCGTAGTTTGACTTCCTTCGTCTACGTGGTAAAGAGGGTTGTTGTGGATTTAGTGGAGAAAAGTTGGAGACTCCTCGCGGTTATAGAGCCGGACTCTGAAAATAAGGTAGGTTTTCAAATATCGCGGGCTACGTATACTCGACTTTCAATTGTGATTATTTTTTATGTTGGTTCACTTGTCTCGAAGATAAGTGTATGTTCACGGTTTTAGCAAAGTAGCATGGCTAGTTTGTTTGTGAGAGGTATAAATAAGACAAGTGTTTTACGTGTTCCGCGAGTTTCTGCTATCGAAAAAAATGAATCAAAAAGTTGTTTTGCGTAAAAAATGGAATTAAGTGCTCAAAAATCTTTGAAATGTTGACAGTGGCATACGGTGAGAGTACTCTGAGTCAAACAAATTTTTACAAGTGGTACAAGCTTTTCGAGTAGACGTGAATGACGACGCTCCCTCTGAACACCCCAGCACATCAACAACCGATGAAAATGTTGAGAAAGCAAAGAAAATTGTTATGGAGAATTGTCGAATCACAATTCGAGAAGTTGCTGGGAATGTCGGCATATCGATTGGCTCATGTCATGCAATCTTTTCGGAAATTTTGGGCATGAAGCGTGTGGCAGCGAAGTTCGTTCCAAAATTGATGAATTTTCGTTCAGATATTGTGGAATGACAATAACGATAGTCCAGATTTGCTTAAAAGAGTCATAACTGGTGACGAATCCTGGGTATCTGATTATGACATCGAAACTAAAGCCAATCATCCCACTAGAAGAGTCCAGGAGAGCCAAGAGTCGATTGCAGAAAATCGCCGAGCACGCAAAACACTTGTCTTATTCATGCCTCTAACAAACAAACTATACATGCTATGTTGCTAAAACCCTGAACATATTTTCGAGATGAGTGTACCAACATAAAACAAAATAGTAATCGACTGTCGAATGTACGTAGCCCTCTAAATTTGAAAATTCACCTTATTTTTTTAATAAGCCTGTTACACACTTCCACCATTAAGGAAAATCAAATCATCGCAACAAGTTGTAGAGGAGAGACATAATGCCTTTGCATGGTTTTTCTTTGTATACCCACACAAAAAGCAGATATGAAGATCATTCTTATCTGAGCGGGGGGAAAAAGAAATGTGCATTCATGAATGAATATACAGTATGTCAAGAATGAGTTTTGTCATAGAAAAGAAATCCAATTTTTCAACTTCAATAGCAAAAAATTGCACTCTTTATTTATATTTGAGTTCTTTTTTGTACTGATTCATACTTATTCACAGCATTTAAAGGGAATTCATAAAACAACTTAAAATTCTTTACAAAAACCACAACTATTGCCACAAAAACAAATAACACACTATTTCGGCGCCGCCAATAACCTGCGTTTACATTTCGCATTTTTTCAACAATTTCTTTAAAATGTGTTGCGCGATTAACTTCGATTTACCGTTACCTCTGCTTTGCATTTATCATTTTGATACTTTTGTTTCATCATTCAGTGAAATTTTTTTACTTTATTCGGACTCCAAGTTTAAATATTGTATTTTTAAAATGCTTGGCAAAAGACTATCCTTGATACTACGCAATCAATAGATCATAATTACCCCCTGGGTAAAAATGTTCAGGAATTATCTGAAATGTTTTCGGTAACACCTCAGACAGGTTATAATGTTATAAATCGAGCGGAAAAAGAAAGTAGAATAGAGCAAAAGTGTTCACGTGGGCCTAAAATTAAAATTACTGGACTTGCAGAACGCTTGATGAACCAAAAATTGGATCAAAATCCGATAATTTCCTTGAGAATACTTGCAAAGGAGCGTTACAAGGAGTGTGGTATTGTTGTCTCTTATGAAGCAGCCCGTCAAGCCATACTGCACCACAAATATTCATCGAGATCAGCACGCAAGAAACCAATGCTAACCAAACATTAAAACCAACAACAAAAGCCCTTGACATAATTTTCACTATTAAATTTGGAATAATTTTCTTTATGCCATTTCAAGAGTAGCAGACTCTGTGTTTATTGCACAATAGTCGCCAAACAATATTTAAATATGTAAAAAAAAACTAACGGCAGTACTAACAAATACCGGCAGTACTATCACTACGAATAAACAAAAATTTAAATTTACCAAAGAGCTTAATGATGCCGGTTTCTTACAATTGGGGTAAAGTTAAATATACACCAGCTCAAAGTTCCGACATAAACGTAATTGAAAATTTGTGGGCCTTTTTGAAGAAAAGAGTCCCCAAAAGACATCCAAAGAATGCAAGAGCATTCAAAACTGCAATAATGGAGAAATGGCAGATACCAATAAATTGGTCCATTACATGAAAAATCCATTTCATAAAAAACGCTTGTATTAAAGTTTGTAAAAACAGTTTATTAACAGTGTCGAAATGGTATATTATTTGTTTTTGTTGCTTTAGTTGTTGTTTTTCCAAAAGAAATTTTTTTGTTATGTATGCCATTCTTGACATACTGAACATACATATTTACATTCAGACAATCTAGGATCGAACTTTGAATTTAATACTTGCGTTAGCTGCTATGTGTCAAGGCAGAGGCATACACCAAGCAGGGCGGTATACAGAATACAGAGATGTTACCAACATCACATCGCTAACCGGCTCTCAACGATTTTGAAGGAATCAGCTGATTGGTTGATTAGTAACTGGGGACATGACAACGGTTTGTTTACGAAAAAACTGAGATTGTGTTGGTGATATACAACGTACATATCAACAGAATACGCTCCTGTTACTTCGTTCCCGTTTGAACAACAAGTGAACGGGTAAGTGTGTAAATACGTGAAAAATGAGCAAGCAGAATTCTGTGTACCCTGTGACATGACAGCCAAAGCTAATCTCACAATTTTGCTTCGGATAGCTAATTCAAGTAATCTGTCATTATACTACACCAAGATGCAAAATAACCTTTATTAGCTTACAAAACGGATACGTCTTTGGCATTTCATAAATATTTCATAAATAAAATTTCGAAGCCATTCCCTTTTGTTCTCTCATCGCTACAATTAATAAAAAGTATACGAAATAAGTAATATAGCCGTAATGTTAGAAATTTACTTTGAAGTACGAGTGCGGCCTTGTGCATGTTGGCCAATCTGCAGCAGAATTCTGTCCGCTCATTTCACTCGTTTTCACAGATACGACCAATAAGTAGTTGTTCAATCAGCACAAAGCCACATGAGCGAAAACTGTGCGGATTTTTTTTCGTATATCACCAACACAATATCAGTTTTTTTCGTACAAAACCGATGTAATGATAAGATATATTCCAATATTGACTATTTTTGTCATTCATTGTTATCGTCAGTGATTTCGAGGGAATTTCCAATTGATGGCTCGTGTTTTGCAAAAAAAATGATATTCAGGGGTAGAGGGGTATCTAAAAGTGAAAGTCCTCCTTAGAAAAGTTATAGTTTTTAAGTTACTTAATTTCAATATTTGTAAAATTTACAGAAAAAATTTCAACAAGCGCTAATGCTGCCAAACTCCCTAAAAATAAACAACATAAAACACCAAAGATAATAAGTGAATAAAAATACTAAATTTTATCATTTATATCTGTGTGTATAATTATACCTACATATATTTTTTTATTTTTTTTGTTTTTTTTTGTCGGGACAACTAGCAAGTGCAGCACTCAGACATTAATTGAGTCCATTGTACTACACTTGGATTCCCTTTTAATTTTCTTTAAATCTACCCGATCTCCGAAGAAATCTGAGTAGATCTTGTGGTGCCAAGGAGCCAAGATGGTCGCTTCTTAACACATCAGTGCCAAAGACCTCAAACCTGATTCGAGCGAAGGCGGGGCAGACACACAGGAAGTGGTCCGCCGTCTCATCCTCCTCTTCACAGGCTGGGCAGAGTACACTGTCTGAGATGTCCTACCTTTCCATGTGCTTTGCCCACAGAAAGTGGCCCGTCATCAGTCCAACCAGCCGTCTACACTCCCCTCTACCTAATGAGAGAACGGGTTGCGACAGTCGATCGGACATGACAGGTAACATCAGTTTTGTCCATCTGCAGCCTCTCTCAGCCTGCCAAGCCCGCTTGTGGGTGGTAGTTACCCATTGGCTAACCGTGGCCGTGATGGCCGCAGAGGGGAGTGGCAAAACGGGCTCTGGGCCAAAGAAGTTGGCCTCAGAGCCCATCTTAGCTAAGTAGTCAGAGGCCTCGTTACCCGCGATACCCACGTGTCCCGGAACCCATGTTAGCATCAGGCTATTATGTCTACCGACATAGTTCAGCCTGGATTTACAGGACTTGACTACCCCTGATGGGGTTGGAGGGCTGTCTACGGCCATAAGCGCATAAGGTTTGAACCCTATCAAACCTACATATATACTCGTACACCAAGCAAAGAACAGTGTGTCCTTCCTTCTCCAAATATCGGAGGAGAGCATCGAGCCACTGCGAAAAGTGGACAACAAACTTTGGTTCGGCGTCAGGAAAACATAACTGAAGATATTCCGCTCTGCAAATCCGGAGGATGAATAGGACGAGGTTGACGGCGCCAACGAGTTGCTCACGGGCATGCAACTTGACGTCGCCGCATCTACCAAAAACGATGGCGCTAACGAGCAGCACCCGGGAGTGCAGCTTGGTGGCGCCGTCAAATTGTAAAACGACCAGCAGCATGGGTCTCACTGTTGTCCAAATAAACCTGCAGCACTCGCGGACTGCAACAGACAACCTAACCGTTCTCCTGGCGGAGGAGGACGTCGAATTCGCATTAATCCAGGAACCCGGGGTGCGGGGCTGAAGGGGTTTATTGGAAACAACCATAACCTTTTCTACATATGGACTGAAGGTAACCCCAGATCTTGTATTGTAGCTAAGTCAAATGTTTCTTAATACTTAATCCCATCATATTGTTCACAGGATGTGACGGCTGTGGAGGTAGAAGCCGCCGACGGTGTCGGCATCATACTGGCTTCCATCTACATGGCACATGATCGGCCAGCACCACCCGAGGAAGCTCGTCGGCTTATGCGTGAAGCTAGAAATAAGAACCTGCTACTCGGTTGCGATGCCAACTCAATGCACTCTCCATGGGGCAGCTCGGAGACGAACGAACGAGGTGAGTCTTTTTACGACATTATTATTAATACTAACCTGATGGTATGCAACAGAGGTAACACCCCCACTTTCACCTTCCCTAGTACGGAGTACTTTAGGGGATGGGCGGAAGTGATTGATGTTACTTTACTGTCCAAAAACAGTTCGGTAAGGGTAGACAAATGGAGGGTTTCACAAAAACTCTTTCTCGGATCACAGCTTGACCCTTTACGAGCTGGATTTGAGGGCGTATCCCCTTACCGTATCGAAACCCACTAAGAACTAATTGGAAAAAGTTCAAAAATGTAGTGAACAATAGGGTGGGAGGAGTTCCGATCACCCAAATCACTCTCACGGAAACCTTGAGATAGGGTTACAACATTAGAGAAGACATTCAGTAGGGCCTACAAGACGTCGTGTCCAATTAAATATAGCAAAAAAAAACATATCCTCCCTCATGGAGCAACGAGCTCTCGAAATTAAGGGAAGAAACCAGAAGCAATTTTAATCTCAGCTACTTAACAGGTAATTGACCACTGTACAGAGATAGTCGGAGACAGTACAAAAAGGCAACTAGGGCTGCCAAGATGGAGAGCTGGAGAAATTTTTGTTCTTCGATCGAGTCTACCAGATATTCTGCGAAGCTCAGCCGTATCTTGTCTAAAGATCATTGAATGGCTTCTTGGGTCAAGAAGCCAGATGGCACTTGGACTTCTACGGCAGAAGTCTCTAGAACTTCTCTTAAACACTCATTTTCCGAGATGTAGCACTCACGATATCGATGTTTAGAATTCGGCAAGCCCGCTATGACCCACGGCATCTTGCGGATGTAATAGTCACAAAAGAGGAGGTTGCATAGGCAATTAAATCGGTTTTCACTTTTCAAATCTCCAGGCCCTGACGGGATTTTTACCAAGATGTTACAGGAAACTCTTGATAATATTCTGCCATGGCTAATGGAAATTTTCAAAGTGTGTCTAAACCTAAATCTTCATACCAGACGTAGGCAGAAGGGGACATGAATCAGCGAAGGATTTTAGGCCAATTATTACATTGCTAGGAAGAAGATGGGGTCTTCCACCCAAGTATACATTATGGTTGTATAAGGCGGTTATACGACCAATTTTAACGTAAAGGAAAGCTCTAGAGAGGGAATACAACATCAAATTACTTAGCAGAATACTAAGATCAGCCTGTGCAATAACAGTCGGTGCAATCAGACCATTTCCTAGGGAAGCCCTGAACGAACTGACACACGTTATTCCGGTAGATCTACATATCAAGAAGATTGCGACAATGAGTGCATTTAGGTTAAATGAAGCGAGTCGCTGGAAGAAAAAAACTCATGGCCATGCCAGTTTATTACTGCGACAAACCCAGTATACTTCAAAGAGGACTGACTACATCGTCCCGACGGTAACATTCAGTAGAAATTTCGTCAATCTCTTACCATCTCGGAAAGAATGGAATAAGACATTCTCACTAAACAAGTCCGACACTACAGTATATAACGATGGCAGTAAAATGGATTGTGGTGTTGGAGCTGGTATATTTTCTCATAGACTTAAAATTGAAAGATCTGTGCGTCTCACTTATGGTTGCAGTGTCTTTCAGGCAGAAGTAAGGGAAAATGGGGAGTTGTGAGACACAGGGAGCTGTGAGGCATTGTTACCTTTCGGCATTATTCATTTGCTTACATTCGATTTTAAGTCTCAACAAGTGTTCTTGATGCGATCTCACTTTTCAGCTAGCATTGGTCATATTTACAAGCATTCGACGCCTCTCTCCAGTTACTGTGTTTTGGAATTTCTCGGTAAGTTTTTTTCATCATTTGTTTTGCGATACATTTGATCAGTTGTTGAAGCGAACTGCAAATGTTAATATATACAAATTGTCCTATTAGCTTTGAATTTACACATTCACTTGGGCATGAACGTTCGATGCGTTTATGACTACGCGGCCATTTATAAAAAAACCATTTGGGGAGTTGTAAGACAACAAATGTGGGGAGTTGTGAGGCACCGTTTTTTCGACGTTTTAACGCATCTTTCATAAGTACCTCGCAATATTTTTTTTGCATCATCTGCAAGTGTGCAATGCCGAAAAAGTTAAGCAGAAACAACTCCATTCATTGCAATGTATGCGATCGAGCTGTGCACCTAAAGTGTGCCAATTTACGAACTGGTTATTATACATGTTCTCACTGCGAATCATCAGATTGTTGGCATTGCATTTTTTATACACTTTTTTATAACAATTGTCTTTTCTTTTTTATTTTTTATCTTAATAAAGAACTAACAACTAACTTGTGTCTCACAACTCCCCACATTTTTGTATTTTGTATTATATTTTATATTATTACTAGCGTACCCTCGCCCGCTTCGCTAGACGATAAATTCAATGATTTGCTGAAAGAGAATAAAATTAATACGAAACAAAGCAAGTTCTTTGATACAATTTCATTCGAACTTTATTGTAACACTTTTTGGTAGACAACGTTTTTGGTTTTTTCATCTTTCGCGTGAATAATGACGATGGTTTGCCTATTCGTGAGCAAACTACATACAATTGTCCATGAGAAAAAATTGGGTATTCTAAATTAATACCGCACATTTGTAGAGACTGTCATTGCGCCTTATTAATTGTCATAGCGAAGGCAAGGCGAATAGGGAACTGCAAAAGTTTGAAATCGAATGGTAAATCCGTCGGAATCAGTGGAATTCAGGGTATCAAAACGTCTTCTCCTTTGTACTTCCCTTTCAAAATTGTTGATTCGATAACGTTACCCATTAGCTTCTTCACAGCGAGTCTGGTACCGTTGGAAAGTCGTGGCACATTAATGTTGCGCAGTATAATAATCAGTGCTCCAATTTTTAATCGTAAATTATGAGGTGGTAGACCTGGCAAATCGAGTGAGTTTAAGAATTCAGTTGGATAATTTACGACATCGTCTTGATCAGTAATTACTTATATGCAACTATGTTACCAGGTATTTGATCCAAAATAGCTGCATTTATATCATTGACGCCCTTATTTTTCCCAGCTAAAATTGCTCTTTCGCTGAGCCAATCATGGTTTTTGTAATGTTGAACTATGTTTGGAAATACACTCTGTATCAATACCTCTTTAGACTGTGCAAAAGTGCAGAAATTGTTAGGCAATGTAATCATTCCTGTTGGATCGACAGACATTTGGCCATTTCCGATTTTCAGTAATTGGTGTGAAAATTCAGCTGCTGACGGATCGTTCTGTAGTTGAACACGTACGTTTGTAGCAAGTGTAAGCGTGTTTACATGTCTCCATAAATACGATGATTTTAAGCATGCATTGATTTCATCTGCAGCCGTAGGTTTTGGGATCACAGGTAATGTTTGCCTGAAGTCTCCAGCCAATAAAATCATGGCACCTCCAAAGACTGTTTGGCTTCCTCGTAGATCTTTCAAACTTCTATCAAGTGCTTCCAATGGTTTCTTGTGTGCCATAGTACACTCGTCCCATACGATGAGCTTACATACTTAAAGAACTTTTGCCATTCCAGATGTTTTCGAAATATTACATGTTGGTGTTTCATTTACCTGCATATTCAAAGGCAACTTTAATGCAGAATGTGCTGTGCGACCGCCTTCCAGTAATGTAGCCGCAATTCCGGAAGAAGCGAGTGCCAATGCAACGTTATTATCTGATCGAATTGTTGCTAATATCAATGAAATCAAAAAGGTCTTTCCTGTTCCCCCAGGAGCATCCAAGAAAAACAATCCACCAGTTCCATGGCTAACATTATTCATGATTGTATCATAAACATGTTGCTGTTGGTCATTCAATTTCGTTATATTTGATGTTACAAATGTGTTTAGTTCATTACAATCATAATGGTATTCACGCTCCAGTTCTCGATTGAGAATTTCGGATTGTGTTTTCGTTTCGTGATGAACAATTTCCGTCTTTGACTCGTTGTTCGTTGAGTTTTCGTCTGAAACAACAATCACATTGTCCTCATCGATCTGAATTCCCACGTCTTCAAACACGCTCATATCGTTGGAGTTATCTGAATTTTGTGTATTCATGTGTTCATCCTCTTCGGTAAATAAATCCACAACTTTATTTAAATCTGCCATTCCAAAAATGTAATGTTATTTTTTTCAATTCGTATCAATCCGGGAACAATGTATTCTATTGTAATCTTATCGATGTGAATACCCAAAGAAAACTGAAAAAACAAATTTTTTCTGCCACATCACATGGGGAAAGGTATAAAGTGGTGTGCTCTGGTGTACGGTATTCGTAAACAAACCGTTTGAACATTTCCTTTGTTCTGACAAAATGTATATCTCGTTTAACGTAAACCCAAAAACAACTTCTGTCAAATCTCTGAGAGGCGAATAACTGTTTTCTTGTCTGGCAAACCTTGGTAAATCTTTCATCCTTGCCTCGTTTGACGTAAACCCAAAAACAACTTCTGTCAAATTCTCTGAGAGCAGAATAACTGTTTCTTGTCTGGCAAACCTTATTAATCTATTATCCTTGGTCAACACACTTGTTGCTCTTACAAACGAACTGCACACAAAACACAAATCAGTAGTTCGGCGTTCGTGTATGTGTACTGAAGCATTTCTCTTCATAAAGAGCGTACAAACCTCTGTGTTTATGTTTACTCTCCGTCGAAAAAAGTTTGCAACTTAGCAACACGACACAAATTGTTTCACAATAACGAAAACTTCGTATATTTATTCAAAAAAAGTTGTACACAGAAAATGAATTTTCACTAAAAACACAATTTGTACAATATTTTGATTTTTTCTTTTTTTTATATGAAGAAAATATTAAAAAAAAAAAAATTTTGTTGCTAAAAACCTTCCCCTAGTGGATCCCTATAACATGAAAAAAGAACGAATAAAATTGGCCTCGTATCGGCCCAAAAAAATGCGTACAAACGAACATCACTTCATTTTTATATATATAGAAGAAGATATACAATTTTAATTTTAAGGAAAATTGTAGTTTTGTTAAATAGGCCATACCAATAGCTTCCAGCATTCATTGACTAAAGATTCCATCGTTGACATATGCAGAATATTAAGATTTTGAGTAATACGGGTCCAAAAACAAAACCCGTCTCACAACTCCCCATTCTCCCCTACTGGCAATTGGGGAAGCTTGTAGGCTACTAATCGCAGATCCCTCTTTTAAGGGCAATATCGCTATTCTTTCGTATAGCCAAGCTGCAATCCAGGCACTGGGTTCAGCTACAGCAACCTCTAGAGTGGTGGAGCAAGGCAGGACTAGCCTTACCACCTTGAGCGAAAACCATTAAGTTACCTTAATGTGGGTCCCGGGACATCGGAGCATCGAAAGTAGGGGGATGTGCCAAGAATAACGCTCTTGCATAATCGGTATTCACACCACTAGGTGCAGTCAAGAGTGCAATTTCCTTAAAATACTTCCGAATCGCAGATTGTAGATGGAGAGATTAGACGAAATGCAAAATTAGCAGAACGTTATGGCCCACCTACAACCTCAAGCAATCGTCAACATTGATAAACATGAAACGACGGGACGCCTTGGGACTAACGACAGTCATAACTGGCTTTTGATCTGTGGGAGAACAAGCAGCCACAATGGGCGTCCCTCACAACACATACTGTCACAGTTGTAAACAACCGGAGAAAAAGGAAACAATCTTCCATTTCCTCTGCGAATGCCCTGCCCTGTGGACGGACAGAAGGTTAACCCTGGCTGAACCGCTGTTCGATAGTCTGGAACAGCTGTCTGGCTTAGATGTCAACAACCTGATAAGGTTCCTGAACCGCACATCCAGTCATGCTGTAAATAACTGGTAAAAAAGTCGGTAACGAGGATGTGGCAACAAAATGGCGCGGAAGCGCTAGTTGGATTATGGAAGAATCACCACTTAAACCAACAAACCCACACTAAGCAAAACAGCTATATAGGGCAAATCAACTTGATAATTTTTCTTCTACAATAGCTGCGTAAAATTTTCTTGAATTGCCTTATAATGTATGTACATAAATGTGTGCACGAACTAGAGGTAGTTTAAATTATTTTGTCGTTTGCTTCAAGTCCTGTTACGTTTGAACGTTGCTTGAAATTTGAGTTTCTTGAAGGAAATTTTTATAAGGGACAAGTGCCTTCCTTAAAATTTCATTTCTTGTTGTCAAAATTGCGTGATATTTTTGTACACATTTCACAATTTAAAATGATTCATTAAGGTAAGTTGAGGAGTTTCCACTAGCAAATACATAATTTTCATGTGAGGAAAATAACTTTTTAGGACACTCTGCCAAGAGGAACTCAGCTATCTACCGAGGTGCGTGCTAGTATTCTTGCTTATAGTGAACTCTCAGTTCGCAAAATGGCGCTAAAAGTAGATCGTAATAAAAATACCAGTCACAACTTTTTGAAAAACCCTTATGGATATGGAAGAATTAGAATAACTGGTCCGAAGCCTAAGCTTAACGACAGGTGTAACAGAGAGATAGGCCGGTTGGCTGTCAATAAAAACCATCAGCCCTAACCAAATTAGATATGAACTTTCTCCCAATAATACGAAGAGAAGAATACAGCAAAATTTGACTGCCGAAGCTTACACCGCAATCTATTATTTTTAGAGACGAAAAAAATAATAATAATACGATTGAGACTGATGATTGTCAGAAGTATTAGAGAGATATTCGCGAGCTACGACAAACGCGTCAGTCCCGAAACATCCACGGTGGTTCTCTTATGACCAGGGGTGTTTAGCTACTGTGACAATTTTGCATTGGACAAACGCAATAAATTACGTAGACAATTTATTGAATTTTTCCGAAGAGTTTCCCAGTGAATCTTGGACCGTTCAACAGGACAATGCTCCAATCTACAGCGTACAAAGGAGTTTTTCGCGTCGAGATTAGACCTCAGTTCAATGGAGAGCATCTGGCCTTCTCGCAAAGAAATCTGGTAATCCTGGAAAGTGCTTACACATAAAAGTGATCGCCAATTACTTTTTAATTCATTTAAATGTTTAGAGTGTTCTGCAGTTATTGTACTTAGGCGAAGCATGCCAACAAAAAGCTTTTTTACCCAAATATACACAAAAACCTTTCAGCAATTAGTGTTAAAGTTTAAGCTATTTTCGGCGCTCTCCATATAAAATCTTGGAGAGCGCCCAAAGCCGAAAGTAAATCTTCTCAACAAAAGGGGCTGCCATCAATATTAATTTCAATAAATTCCCTGTAAATGTGAATTAATAACACTCCACCAGCCGGAGGCGGTCCAAGTACTACTACTCACTTAGTAACTGAAGCAAAACTTATAGGTATAAATGATAGTAGTGCAACTCCAAGTTCTATTAATGACTGGATCTAAGTGAAATCAAGTAAAAACCCCAAAAGCAAACCAAAATTGATAACTATTGGCTAATCAACCCAAGTTCATCTAAAAATAGATTTGATGATCTGGAAAAGAAGGAGCCTGACACTATTGTCGAAAAAGTCCCAAAATCCTCACCTATCTTCAATCGATGCAAATGGTATAGAGGGCGCCCTAAACGATCATGAGCACACCGTTACAAATATGAGGAACACGAAAAAAAGAAGGCATTAAAACTCCTCTCCCAATGGTCGTTATAGAGATTGAACCCAGCCAAAATAATAAAGAAACATACGAAGTTCTGTATTACACTGGCAGTCATGCTTCAGCAAATTGCACTAAAAAAGGAAGTCGCACTGGCGTCAAATGTGTATTATGCGCTAATTATAAAGGATGCTTAATATATAAAGAGCTTCAAAAAAATATATGCCCATCGTTAAGATTCAGGCCCACTCCTCAAAACAAACACCCACATTCAGTTCTAATCACTAATCAACAATCAAATACCAAGTCCAGTGTATCGTATGCTAATGTTGTGAAAAATGACAATACCACAACAAACCCACCAGTTAATAATGCTGTAAGAAACATCCCCAGTAACGCTAAAATAAACGAAAGCTCAACTAACGAAATGCGAGAAATGATGGTATTATTAAAGCAAGTTCTAGCTGAAATACCCACTATGATGTCGGCTGTTATGAATCTCACAGACGGACTAACGCTAAACACAACCAATGGATGTCTCGCCTTATATCACCAAAAGGACGCCAAATTCTCTCTGTAATACAAATATCAAATCTTAAGGGGTAACACCACTGTACACGCGTAAAATAAGCACGATTTTTAAATATTTTTTTTGTATAGAAGGAAAGGGAAAACAATCACTCTGATTTGGGAAGTTATTACTTATATACTAAAATACAAAACTAAAAAGTTTGATCGAAAAATTTTACAAAATGGCGGCATTGGAGACATTTTTGTAATGTGGTTTCTCTTGAAGGAGCTCCGCGGCACGCAGCACAGAGGGTGCAAATTTTAATCTGGAACAAAGAAACATTTGTTTTCTTAATCTAGATAAGAATAGCTAGAGAAACACGTAGGGGATTTAAAAAATATTTATTTTTGTGGAATTGGCAAGCATTTGAAGGAAAAAACTCTATTTTGGACTAAAAAAACGGCACTTAAATAATTATAACAATCGTTTAAATTAATCTATCGAAAATCCCCTACGCTCTTCTCTTAAGAAGGTTATTATACAGACGTAGTGAAAAACCTGATTAAAAATATTTAAAATTGTTTGAGTTATGCTGCGTGCCAATTTCAGAAAACGTGTTTTGAGAAAAACGCGTTTCAAGTTTGGAAATTTGGAGAAGTCGTTAGGTAGCAGTCACTAACGCTTGGTTAAAAGCTTAAAATATTTATGAAATAAACTTCGGTAACGTATAAAACTTTTTGTTCTGTATTTTAAAAGGTTCAAAGAATTATTTAAGCTTATAAAAAAAAAATCAATTTTTTGAAATTTCTACAGTGGTGTTACCCCTTAATACAATCTCCACTGGCAAGCCCACTTATTGACCCTCAGATGTAAAAAGAAACCTAATTTGATAGATTTTTTCATTCCAAAAAGCGTACATCTCTCCAATGCACTAACAAGTCTTGCTTTGACTTGCCATCGGACCACTCACCCATAATCCTCATTCTCCACGAATGTTTGGACAACATGAATCAAAAATGGACTCTCTGCAATAACAAAACTGATTGGTTCAATTTAAACAAACAAGAGTCGCCTAGTCTCTAACTACCCAGCTCCCACTAAAAACGGGTAAAGGATATCACTTAAATGCAAATACACAAATGGGCAAAAAATACTATGACCTCCATTATCGAATGCCTGCTCCAAGAAAAGCGCCAAGCTCGAAAACAATGGCAAAAATCTTGATGCCCATTGGGCTAAAAGTGAACAAGTGAAAGAACAATTGATCACTGAGAGAAAGCGAGAAATACAAAAGTATTTAGAATAACTCGATACTACCCTCTGTGGAAGGCCCAATTGAACAAAACGCTCCTGATATAAAGCCAGATGGAACGTGGGCTAAACGAACGCTGAGAAAGCGGACCGCTTTACTAAATGAGCCGCTCAATGCATACATCGATTAACTCCACTTTTTGAAAAATCGTAAATTTAAGTGTCAAAACCCTTGGTATAGTCATAACTTTTTATATTTATAATGACTTTCCAAAATAATAAGTATTAGCAGAGTTAAATGTCAAATTTCTTTGGCAACTGAATAATAAGTAATTTATTTCAGAAGCCATTTCGATTAACTCAATACCCTAATATAATATAAATCATTTCAGTAACGCCGTATCTGTTCTGGCCGTTCATCGACGCTTAATTGTTTTTAAGTCGAAAAAGAGGTTGTAATCCTGTTAAATGGATACGAAATTTGCAAAAGCATAACAGGATAAAAGGTTTGGCGTACAGGAATAGGGGAGGAAAATTAATATCTGCAAAAACATTTGTCGAAATACAATGCAGATGCCGTCAAAATTGCAGTAAAAAAATTATTTCGGATGGAAGAGAGGCTGCCATGAAAGAATTTTTAAGTTTACATAGTGAACTTGACCAAAATATTTTCTGAAGAGGTTGTATCGAAGTTAACGAAACAAAAAGAAGGCACCCTACGAAGATCACATTCGTTTACATATTACTTTCGAAAAGAGGGACTGGTTATTACTGTTTGTAAGAGATATTTTGGAGACACTTATCGGGTGAGTGACAGGAGAACAAGTTACATCTTTGGTTGATAAGCGCAACGGTCGCGTTGCAAGCAATAACGTAGCACCAGTGAAAGAAAAATATGACTATAATGTGTTCTCTTCAAAATTTATTTTACATTTTAAACAACCAAGGATACGTGTCAAACTTGTGATGCTTTTCAAATAAAAATTCAATCTTCAGACGATGAGAGAATTAATATGGCAAAAATTGAAAAGGAAAATCACTTAAAAGAGGCTGAACGGGCTCCCAGTCAAATGGCTGCCGATCAAGTGGCAGCATCGGAAAAATTGTTCATATAATATATTCTTTTGACTCGGAAAAAGCTTTAGCCTTGTTGCCATTCGATCGGCAGCCATTTGAATGTTTGACCACATTTCTCAAGATGACCCCATCCGTAGCTTATTATAAGCGAAATTTATATGTGTATAATTTTGGATGTCATTAATTCAATAAAAATATAAGCCACATGTTTGTTTGGCCAGAAACTGAAGGATCTCGTGGGTTTCAAGAAATGTCATCTTGTCTAAAATAAGTACAAAAAGACTTACGCTGCAAACTTCGAAAAAATAATAAGATATTCGGATTCGTGTACCGGTCAAAACAGAAATATTAAAACCGTCTTAAGTTTATTGAAACTTGTTCATAGCTCGGAAATCAAAGCTGAATCAATTGACATGAAATTTTTGGTAAGTGGACACAGCTATTTGACCAATGACTCAGATTTTGCCATTATTGAGTCATATGCAAAAAAAAATTAAAACATTTTTTCACCAGATGATTGGTACCATACAATCAAAACATGTAAAAAGAAAGCGCCGTTTCATCTAATCCAAATGACTCACCAAGATTTTTTGTCAACAAAACCCATAGAACAGTCTATCATTAACAGAAAAGTAACCGTCACAGGGCTTCCAGTAAATTGGCTTATAGATCACCCTTTATTATATCCTAAAGGTAGAACTGTGACAAAGGAAAAATGGAGAGACCTTATTGACCGGCTAAAATTCATTCCTCCTGTTAAACACGATTATTAAAGAACTTGTCAAAAAATCGAAATGACGAAACCTCGCATACAGCTGATGAAGAAGATATATATTGCTGAATCATCATCAAAGAATAATGCCGCTAACAGTAAGCTGCTATAAATTAATTACGAAAATTATTTTATAACCGAACTTCCAACATTCATTTTTATGGAAAAGCTGTGATAAAAATGTATAATAACCAACTTTTTCTCTAATAAAAACTTAAAAATGAAAAGACTAAATTTAACTTTACTACTTTTTTCAGTTGCCGAATCGATTAACTCCATCAGTCACATAAATACTGTAACATTACTGACGATTGTTTGTTGGCTACTCTTTCTTGTTAATTTTATATACCGTTAGATTAAAGCTATATCTGGAATTATGCAGTCCACAATTTATATTTGAATTCATAGTATCAGAGAAATTTTTTAAAACAATATACATTGCATCATCGCGTTTCTCAACTTTTCGTTTTATGGAGTTAATCGATTTGTGCACTGAGCGGCTCAAATATAATATATCTCTCTATCTTGACGAAGCACCCTCAAATATCCAACTCCAAGTTTCTTCACTCTTAGATGAAACTCACCAAATGGATTTGCCAATAAGAAAGTGCACAAAAAAAACCAAAAACTACTATACTCCAGTTGAAATCCAAAAAATCCCCTGGTTAATAAAAGCAAAACTTTAAAGAGAATTACCAAAATAAGCCATAATATTTCTCACCCAACACTTCAATGCAATCATGCTGAAAGGATTTGTCCCACCTCCGTGAAAATTTGCTCAAATAATCATGATTTTAAAACAAAGGAAGAACTCAAATAATCCAAAATCATACTTCAGATTATTTCCAAACTAATAGAAATCTTTTTTTTTTTAAGATTATCCCCCGTGTTTGAACAAAGTCAGTTGATTCCAAAACATCAATTTGCTCGGTTTTGTTACCATTCAGTTCTGAAACTTTAGTGTTTTGCCACTGCTTTTGACAAGCTCTTTTCTTCCAGTGAGGATTATAAAGAAGTACCAAATCACTTTCGCTAAGTCCCTCGAAGTTCACAGCACATGGTCCATATCAACCTGAAGTGTTTCCCAACGACTACCTTCTTTCCTTGCAAGAGCACACCTTCCGACCACTAAATCACCCGGAAGCCGCAAATCAATTCCAACAATTGTCTTTGTAGGCAATCGGGCGGTAGCTTCATGTACAGCTCAGTGATAAGCCAAAGGGGCCATTTGGATCCTAATTTCGTTGGCACTTTCCGACTATCTTTCGTAAGTGTTCCTCTAGAGTGCGGTTGAATCTTTCGACCATTCCATTTGATTGTGGGTGCAAGGATGTTGAATGTGTTTTCTTGATTCCCATCAAGCAACACATCTCTTTGAATACCACGGATTCAAAATGCATCCTGGGTAGCGCTAAATGATCTGCGGCCTCAACGGCCTTCCTGAACGATGACGACCCCCCCGCTTTCGGATTTGGACTTATTTGTCCTTCAACACTTTTTAGACTTTTTTGACCCCTGTGCTGGTAGTCGCGGCATTCTGCCACCTGAGTATGCTGAGGTAAAACTCAGCAGAAATGGCCGGTGGGCCAATGACGTGACTGCCACCGTCCCGCTAAAACCTTGGCAGGCCTCGGAGTACGTTCCAAACCCGTAGCCATTGGGTTGGCGGTGTAGGTGCGGTTGAGATGACTCCCGTCTTTGTGTCCGGTCTGGCTCTGAACGCATGCCCCATAAGGACATGCGTCAACCCTCGCATGGCCTCCCTGCTACGGCACAGACAACCATGGGACCCTTTAAGGACGACTACACACTACGGGTTTGGATAGCGGCTTCGAGTGGGGACCCACTCAATACAATAATGAACTTGAACAAAACAACAACAACAACACAACTAACAAAACAATAAACCTTAACAAAGCCTCAGAAGGTGGCGGGAACTCGGAACCGAGTCCCAAAACCACCTCCCTCAAGACAGGAGGAGCGAAATCGCCTCCTCGAAAATTTTTGCCCCGGGGCAGTCTCTAGTGGGGGTAACGCGTCGGAATCGATGCGTAAGGTAGTAGCCAAGGGAGACACCGAGGGAAAGTCGGAATCGACTTTCAGTATTAATCGGGGGGTAAAGGGTGGGAATCCACCTTTGATAGGTAGCGGAGTACAGACGGAACCGTCTGCAATTCTTAAAGGGCGATGGATGGGAAAGCCAGCACCAGTAAGGGGATTTCCCCTAGTTTTCCGGGGACTTCGGGAATATCTCTCCGGGGACCCTCCGCTAGGCCTAAACGGCAGCAAGGACAGAGTAAACGGTCATTCTCTGATCTTCGTATGGCTACCAAGATCCTGGAGCGCTACGGTGGGCAGAATGACTTTCAGTTATCTGAGTTATCGAGTGGGCCAGGAAGGTCATCAGGGGAACAGAGGAGGGCTGTGGAAAGGGAGTGGAAGCGAATGCGCCACAATTGGACTCGGGAGTTAAAAGGCAACGCTCCCAGGAAGAGAATATCCCGCAAGAAAAGAGGCATAGGTTTGGTGGTGGCCCGCCAAAATCATTTAGCGAAGTCGCTAAAGAGGCGGGCTCGATCATTCCTGGAGTAATGGACAGCGGTAAGGAAGACGGCGCCATCTCTAGGGAGGAATGGTAGAGGGTAGCGTCCGCCATCTCCGCAGTTTCTATGAGGGTAGTGAGGGAAAATTTTGAAAGATTTGGCGAAAGCTAAATAAAGAGTTTCAATAGAACAACCTGCTCAATACAGTTAAACACGGTGGAGAAAATGTGATGATTTGGGGATGTTTCGCGGCATATGTGTCGGAAAGCTCGATGAGACAATGGATAAGCATGTGTATCGCAACATTCTTAAATAAAATTTAAGTTCAAGCATCGAAAAACTTGGCCTTGGTGGGACAACCTGGCAATTTCAACAAGATAATAACCCAAAACATTCGTCTTATCTTGATCAGGAGTGGTTGTTATACCATTTCAAGCTTTAAACACCCCCCAATCGGCGGACTTAAATCCTATTGAGCATGTGTGGCATCTTCTGGAAGGGAAGATACGATCTCACCACATCAAGTCAAAGGATTGTCTAAAAGAGGCAATAATTGATGAATGAAATAAAATAACACCTTCCGAAACTTCAAATCTGGTAAATAGTATGAAGAGACGTTTTTTAGTCTAAAGGAGGATCCACAAAGCTTTAGCACGTTGCAGCTGCAATAGAGCAAGCTGATTACGCTACCTGTGCCAATACTTTTTTGATGTGAATTTATGCCTTATTTTACCTTTCAAGGTTGAGCTTGTAAACCTAAGTCGAAATTAATTTTTTTTTGTTCAGATACGTAATAAATTAATACATTTAGAAAATACCGTTGTCTTTTTTTTATACTTTCATCAGAAGAAAAGTTATAGCACTGAGAATATTGACTTTTCGAGTATGCCAATACTTTTTTGACTCACTGTATAGTATTCAAAAATAGAAGGAGTGTAGAATTGTGACACGTAGTGTCATACGTAAACCGTACAACCGATGATTGTTTTTGCATTTGTTAGGAAGAAATTCGATAATTTGTGTGTTTACTCTTAAATTCATGTAGATATGCAAAAGAGATGAGATGTGTTGTCAAAATTTTTTCTGCTCAAATCCTTATACATACATGTATGAATGGATCCACCATGTTGTATTTAATATGCTGAAGCCATATGGAATATTATACAGGGTCCGGCCCTCGAAGTGTAATCAATTAAAGAGGCCATACATTTAGTTTCGAAAATTACTTTTATTCAATTCAAAGTAAAAAATGTGTGAAAATAATACAAAATTAAGAATCAATTTACTTTCGCTCGATATGACCACCTTTTGCCTTGACTAACATATGATCTTGAGACGGTCCAGAAACGAATCGCAAGCTGCCCGAAAGTGACTTGCTGGTACTTTGGCCCACTAGCGGACAATGGCTTTTTTCAGCGCCTCGAGACTGGTGAATCTTATAGATAGGACCTTGCTCTACTAAGTGGTCCAAAAAAAATAATCCATTGGATTCGCGTCTGGTGACTTTGAGAGCATTGTTTGGGCGTTATGAAGCTCGGTACGTTGTTTTTTAGCCATTCTTAGTTTTGTCGAGCTTTATGAGACGGTGCCGAGTCCTGTTAAAACGTCCATGGTTTGCCACCGAAATTTTTGACTGCCCACGGCTTCAAAACAACCTCCAGAATACTTTCCCGATAATATTTCGCATTTACCTTAACGCCAGGCTCGATAAAAACGATTGTGGAGTGCCCATCTATCGTTACAGTGGTCCATTACCTGTGGCGGGTGCTGCCTCCTGGACGCCAATCGGTGACTCATATTCTCGTAAGAACGGTCGGTCAAATAAACCCTATCGCTTTGGAGGTTAACGAAGTGCTAAATTTAAAAAAATGTACCGTTAGAAAACACAATGATCGGAATTGGCCGCTTTCGGCCAAGCGAAGCCACTCCTGCGCTCTCTCAAGTCTGACTTGTTGCTACTTTGGTGTGAGATCACGCGCCTTCTGGATCTTGTAAGGCTTCACTTTGAGATCGTTTTCAGTATGCGGTGGATGCTACGGTAAGATATTTGCAGTTTTTTCACCATTTGATTAGCACTTCGTCGGGGATTTCGATCAAGTCGCTTCCTCACGTTTTTTACCATTTCACGTGACGTTGCAGTCTTTTGATGACCATCTCCATGATGTTTCACGATGCTACCAGTGTCATTGTAACGAGTAATGGTGCGATAAATAAAAACTTTATTTACTTTAAGGTGCTCGAGCTCGCGAACAATCGCTGGTTGTGATTGTCCAGTCAAATATAATGTAATCACAATGTTACGTTTGATATCCATTACTGATTTTCTTTTTTGACGTTTACTCTCGGCAAAATGCTTCCGCGCTTTTGTACACAATATTCTGCTCTCTCATTTAGCCAACTAACAGACAGCTATGCCCGTGCATCAGCTGCGCGAGCGGTCTGAAGTGGGTTACATTTCTTGTGCCGGATCTGGTATTTAAATCAGATGCTCAAGAATGCAGCTACTATTTCGTATTTCATATGGCTATCCGCTTTCTACTTAAAGTAATTCTATAAACTCAAGAAGGATATTTTGAATTGTTGCTTTCTACGTAATTCGCTAAATTTCCTAGCGTTCATAGTTTATAATATCATACTTTAGAGCTAATATTATATATATATGTAGGAATCGCGGTATTTTATTATGTACGTCTGGTCGACGTGACTACGAAAATCCAATTAATTCTATTACATGGCAGAACATACTTATATATGATAGGTTTGAGGAGATCGTCAGGATCTCGGCAATATGTAAAGTACATTGTTAAAATAGTAGGAGTAAGAGAGATAGCATAGTATAGCATAGTAATGTTAGAATAATAATGTAAGGTAGAATGAAGGATAACTTAACCCCTAGTTGAATACATACAAATGAACTTAATATTAACCTTTATGTGAACAGTTGGGTAAATAAAATTATTATATAAATTATTATTATTATATAGATCGATATATCATAAATATAAATTGTTTAATGTGGGAGCCGCCACATATCTCCCCTGCGGTGAAAAAAAAAATGTTTATGAAAATGAAAATTTTATTTTATGAAAATTTTTTTATTTCGGAGGGATCTGGAAGCGTACTCTTTTTTGGCTTCTTTGTTTCATGGTAGGAAGATTAACATTGGTATCGCTATAGTTTTTGGAACTTTGGCTGTTTCCTGGTAGATTGCTGTTCAGGTGCTCGCTTTCATCCAGACAAAGGAAAGCTGGTTTAAGCCGGTCAATCGATATTTGTGTTGGTTTTCCGTGAAAAAGCACTTTGTAGAATTTGTTATCACGCTTTACTACTGGAAATGGTCCATCATATGGCGATGAAAAAGATTGTCTTACTTTGTCGTTGCGGATGAAAACATGCGATGAGTTTTCGAGGTCTTTTGAAATAAATATTTTTTCTTTTCTATGTCGAGAAGCAGGTACAGGCGTTGTGTTTTGAAATGCTTTCCTGAGCGTTTTAACTAGTTCAGGGGCTTCGATGTTTTGAGTTGATGGACTGCAGTAGCAGTAACATCCTATTTGTGGTGTGCGTCTTGATGTTGTTCCACAAATGAAGGGACCTACAGTTTCAAGCCGACTCCGAACGGCAGATATTTTTATGAAGAGCTTTTTCATGGCAGAAATACACTCGGAGGTTTGCCATTGCCTGCCGAGGGGCGACCGCTATTAGAAAAATGTTATAATATTACTTGTACTTATACTTATTATAATATTACTTATATTTAAATTCATTTCGTTTGTATTTGCGGTACTGTGTATATAAAAAATGCCAAAGAAAAGGTATATACGTTTTTAATACGTTCAATCAAAAAACGCGGTAATTTAGAAAATGTAGTACTTGGTGTTCGACCAAAGAGGTTGACAATCAAAGAAGAACGCCCAATATTAAAAACAAATCACGAAAATCCCCATATACTCGTATCAGCCCGAAAAACTAATGACATGTTCGATAAGACAGTGCGTAGACAATGCAGGAGTAACAACAGCAACAGTCGCGTAGCCATTTTTATTCGCTATAAAGTTTTGAGCTTTGGAAAACCGTCATATTTAGGAACAAAGTATATGTAACAAGTATAACATCAAATGAAGAGCTGCGAATCAAAGAGCTATCGACTATTAAATGCGGCGGAAATTCTGTCATAGTTTTGGATTATATGTTAATTCAGGGAGCCGGAAAACTAGTATTTAAAGATGGCACAATGGGTAACCATCATCAATTTCTCAAAGAAAATTTACATTCCGGTGTAGAAATAATAGGTATATCAAAGAACGAGTTTTTATTTCAATATTATAATGATCCCAAACATATAACCTATGATGTTAAAATGAGTATATTTTTCAACATATAGCATTTGCAAGTTCTTATACGGAATATTAAATGGCCACAAAACACTTTTGCGAGCAATGTAAATATTATACATTTTTGATGAATTTTTATGTATAATTAAACTTTAATTTTATTAGCTTCAAATAATGTATAAAAATTTCAAGATTTGCTTAATCGTCTGCACATGCAAAATACTTATTTCTCTGTACGTATGCTAGTTATTTTACGATTAATAGTATAAATACTCTACCAATTATTAAGAAAATCGAACCCCTTTCGTAAATTAGTATCGTTCTCCAAAAATTTGATATTTTCGCATAGTGTTTTCACATCATCTTTCCCCTTGTAGTTCTTGTGTTCGTCTCCATCAGATGAAGCTGATGACCAGTTTAGGGATGCAGTTGGAATTTCGCTGTTATTACAATTGTACATGAAGATTGCAGACTCACCTTCTTCGAAGTAGGCATCTCTGTAGTCAGCGTAAGTACCATTTTGCTGCTTTAGTTCGACATTTCGTAAACATGTAATATCCGGTGTATTGCTCAAGGAATGGCTCAAGTTTACTTTATCAGGCTGAGGCATTAATCTTTGTTGTGGGATAGGCGTCAAGCATTTATCCGCAACGAAATTTTTAGGTGGGTCTCTATCGTTCGAATTATATAATCTTTTATAAATAATCCTATTAACAGTGTTGACATTGGTGTAGTTCTCGTTCTTAGTATACTTCAACTGCCTCTTCAAGGTTTTTTTCAGCTCCTGCTGCAGCTGTTTGTAGTTTTTGGTGACAACTATAGTTGCTGTTATATTTTCATTGCTAGGCTCTTTCGAAAGTAAATACATATCATCGGTGGTAGCTTTTGAATGTTTCAAGTTATTCTGTGAGTTTGTACGATAACTAAAAGGTCGAGAATGTTCGTCGCGGTATGTCCCCAACACGTCGTCATAAACAATTTTACGAGCAGCACTCTGTCCGGCATATATATCATGATTACGTCGATCGAAAGTTATCATCTCGTGCTTATTACGCAACTTTTTACACAACCCCAAGCTGGATTTGGCTTCGTTAGCGTTTACTGCCCTAGAAGCTTTTGCGATACCAATAGGTGGTGGCGGTGGTAGCGACGGTGGTGGCCTCAATTTTCCATGAAGATGCAAAGCCATTGTTTGTTGAGCTCGGGCAGCTAAGGTATTTGAGAGCAAATTTTTACTCTGCTTTCGAATCGCATCCATTAAAGAGTTCGTTGATAAGCTACCACTAATTTTAATAGAGCATTTTTGTTCTTTTCTTCTTGGTAAGCTTTGCAAAATATTTTCTGCACTTGTAACCCTTACATCAGCAGATGATGAACTGGCCGATGATGATAGGTCTGATGATAATGGCGCAATCGATGATGAAAATTTATCAAAATACATTAAAGATATTTCCGGCTTTATCAGAGTTTCGTTTAAAATATCATTTTGCTCGCCTAGCTTCATTGCATACCAAAGTTGACCGTATGACAATTTTGTCATGCTTATATCAGACGCAATACGTTGGGCTAACGGATTTAAGTGTGCAAAGTAGTCTTGTGCCATTTGAAGATTAAATGTATTATGTTGGAATGCAGACATCTTTGTTTTATTCAGTGATCTCGTTCAAAAGTTGTAAGCACTTTTTTCATTCTAGATAACAAGAAATTTGTTTAACATAATCATACAGTTTTTGCATTGGCAGGAAATATCAAACATTAAGAAAAAGTTTTATAGACTCTTACAATATAATATAATACAAGCATCGGGTTAGATCCTATGACGGCCGTAATATAGCCCGTTCAAAACACATCATTTGTAAAGGGTGGTCCATGTAACGTTTGAAACTTGAACTACTGATTGTAATGTGTCAACTAAAAAGCATTGGTATTAAGATAGAAATTTAGGTTAACGTTTGCGGTTTCTTGAACGGATCGACTTTTGCTTGAACAATGTTGGGAAAAATTAAACACTTATTTGCAAAATGGTAAGATTATTATTAAATATAACTATTGCGCGAACAAACCCCCAATGATTAGCGCTCCCAAGAATGAAACTGGTGCTGCCATCGTTCAAATACAGCACCATACAGTCGAAAATATACGGCAAATTTGGGTTCATCGAATCAGTTACTGCAAGGCCTGTCATAGAAGTTATTTAAGTGTATAATATTTCAAATTTCAAACGTTAGAGAGCTCTACATGAAGATTGAAATACAAATTTTTAAGTAGTTTTATTGAGTTAAAGGGTATAATATTTTGGTTTTTATGCACGGCATTTCTGGCTTTTATATAATATATACAAACCTATAAAATATTTTATTTTTTTAATGCTAATAGAGCTTTTCAGGCATTAATAGTGTGGCAAAGCACAAAGTTCCAGAACTGACTGAAAACCAAAACCAATCGAATAAGATACCAAAACCAAAACATGAATTCGCCTTGACACCAGATGACAAGAGAGAAGTCGCCAGAAGATACGAATTGCCGAATCTAGAAATTATGATAGTTGTATGTAAGCAGAGGTGCACGCGTACAGGGCATTCAGTCTTAAGTTACACGTGTGAAAGTGTAAACATAAAATAAAACTATTAACAGTTGAAATTAAAAAAGCAAGCTGTGTTGCCATTAAACTGTAACTTTTATTTAGTAACCCAGTCATCGAAATCAGAGGATAATCCCATATGTAGAAGTCCGCGCAAGTGGGGAAAGTCACTGATCGCCGTTCACTTGGGACTGGCCAAGACAATTCTTCTACATATGGTTCAAGCAGCTCACAACTTCCAGGATTGGCCCAAGTATCCCTGAGTAGCTTCCGAACACCCGTTTGAGATCGAGCTAATGTGAGAAGTCAAAACATCCCAGGATAGGAGGAATAGCGCTGGGTTTTGGAGCCGCCACGGAAAATTCAACTTGCACAACGTAACATCGGGTAACGAACAGAGTTTGATCGACTTCGCCGAAGATACACCAAACTACGTGGCTGTCTCCTGATTGAAAAACGCGAAACCAGATCGATCATGTTGTGATAGATGGAAGACACGCTTCTAGTGTTTTAGATGTACGTACGATCCGTGACCCATCATCGACTCGGCTCATTACCTTGTAGCAGCCAAACTGCGCACACGCCTCTGTGCACCAAAAAACGTCCATCTACCTACACAGAGAATGATCGACATCGAAAAGATGCAATCACAACAGACAGCCAGAAGATTCGCCACTCGACACTCACTCCTGCTCTCAGAGAGTACTGCCCAACAGTCCGGCATGCACGAGTAATGTAGCAGCAATTCTCGATCTTTGCGTACCGCCGCCGAAGAAGAAATCGGATTCCCGGGAGCCCGAGAAAACAGTTTGCACGACGCGGAATGTCATGCTGCCGCAGAAAAAAAGATGATGCCTATAGAGCCACGCTGCGATCGGGTGCAACGCGGAAAGAGAGGCGTATTATCAGAAAGAAAAAAACGAAAGGAATTTAAGTATGCTCTGCCCAATCCATAAGAAGGCTGATCCGGCAATCTATGCCAATTATCACGAGATTACTCTTCCATTAAAGGAAAGATATCAAGACGCACACCATAAATAGGCAAAACACCTAAAAGGGGTGTGAGCGCCAGTTATATATGTTATATTTATATACATATGTATGTAGTTTTCTAAATATCGCCTATAAGATTCCACCGTCAACCAACTGATTTGACCATAGATTGTAGAATATTTGCTCATAAGTTGGGCAATTATTGTTTATTTACCACTACCATCAGCGTACGTGTCGCTAATTTGAAACAAACAATTGTGTTATGTGCAAACAAATTATTTTCATCACTGTATAAAAATCAAAAAAATCACGGCTGCACGAATAAGCGAAATTCCAAAATATGTGAATGTTAAAATATGCTAAATAAGTCAACGTAGAAAGCAACGAATTTTGCCGAAAACAATTTTGCCCGCCATAAGGTCGGCACAATTATAATCGCAGATGTTACAAATGTCAGTGGAGTTGCCGCCGAAGATAAATAAGCAGGTGAACAAAAAGGATACGCCTATATCCAAATTAGAAGCAGAGAAGACGCAGATAACGCCGTAACTGGAAACTATCGAGGCGGAGGTAGATGAATTGAAAACTCACCTCTGTGAACTACAATTGAATCCTCCAAATATTTCAACCAGTGGTCCGAAAATAAAACCTCAATCCTTTGACTGCACTGTATCATTCGTGATATTTAAGCTCCAGTTCGAAACTACAGTAACAAAAATCACTTGAATACTGCAGACAAAGTTGCTGTATTGGTTATCTCGCTTAAGGGTTCCGCCGCCGAAGTACTGCAGGCAGTTCCATAAATCGATCGGGGTAACTATGAGAGTCTAATAGAGAGACGTTACAGGAGTGACCAGAGACAACAAATATTCCAGATGGAGTTGACGAATCGCTGCCAGAGGACAAATGAGACCTTGCAGGAAAACGCGACAGAGATTCAGCGTTTGGCGCATTTTGCGTATGCAAAGGAAACCGCAGATTTCGTGGAAGGGATGAAATGCCTAGCATTCATAAGAGGTATACTGGTATACTTGTTTCCATGAGCAAAGTTTACAAAGTCCATCGGGTTTGAAGCTGAAGAGCATACATCGGTGGAGGAAACCATGAGAAATAATAAGAGAGTCCTTTCCACAATTTACACGACCGAGAAGATCGGATTCACAGTGTAACAACCAGTGTTGGGCATAGTGCGTTAAATATTTGATACAATAAGCAGTAAGTTAAAACACTGAAAATCTGAAGATTTAGTGATAATGAAACCATTATTTTAACTATCACTAAAACATTTGGGGTGTTTGGGTGATTAGCCGAGCCCCTCCTCCTATTTGTAGCGTGCGTCTTGATGTTGTTCCATGAATGGAGGGACATATAGTTTTAAGCCGACTTCGACCAGCAAGTGTTTTTCATCAAAAAGACACACTCGGAGATTTGTCACTGCCTGCCGAGGGGCGACCGCTGTCAGAAACAACTTTTTCTTCATTTTGGTGTTTCACGGAGATTCGGAACTACGTTCTCTCCAAATTCCGAATGGTAGTCACGATCCAAGCCACTCAACTACGGCGGCCGTCGTAGGAATGGTGTTAGTTGTTTTGGAAAATTTGAGTTTAAAACATTTTTTAATATTAAGCGATAATCGAGAGACGCTATACCAATTACCTAGACTGTTAATATAAGCTTGAAGTTTATGTAAAACCGCCGAGTTTGAAATAATAGAATATATTTCTACATACAGAAGAAAGTAGGCAAAAGAAAAACAACTACTTATATCATTGATAAATAGAACAAAAGGCAAAGGACCATAAACCGTAGGACGCAGAGAAAGGAGCAGACGATGTGATGGTGCTTATACAACGGAGACTATACAATGTCTATTACAGAAGTAAGATCACATCCAATTTAGAAAAACTGAGTGAAAACCCAAATATAAAAGTTTATCTAATAAAATCGTATACGATACTTTATCGAATCGGCTAAATTGGAAACTGTGGACCTACCTGTCACAAAACCATATCATATCTATACCAAAGATATGATACTTTTAACTGCAAAGTATAGAACATCTTTTCTTTCAAAATATTTTCAAATAATTTAGATACTGATGAGAGTTTTGAGACTTCTTTGTTATTACGGACGTAATTTTTTACCACTTTTAAGAATCGGAATAACAACTGTAATCTTTTAATCGAAAATGATACCAGAGACTAACGATTTATTGAAACATAAACAGAGACTAACGATTTATTGAAAGACCATCAGCATTCATTTTTGTGGAGGATTTCAGCCACTTTTGACTTAAAAATAGAAAAGCATTGGGCACTATCAGAACGTGAGAACGATATTTCCCAGTTAACTTCCAGTACAGATTTATCAACACGGGAAAACTCACAATTATTATACAGTAGTTAAAGGATAATTTTTCTTGAGGAATACTAGTTTAACCATGAAAATTTAATTTAAGTACGAAAGAAATATCTATATGTGAAAATGGATTGAGATAGTCCGGAATATTAAAACCGATATGCTATTGACAAAAATGAGCTCGAAAATTTTACCGAGTTCGCGTTGTAAGCAATTAATTTGCACTAAATTAAAGCTTAACATATTATATTAATAGTAGTAGGAATTCTTTATTTAATTTATAAAAATTATGGTTAACAATTGATTTGATTCATACATTAATTCATTTAATACTAGCAAGCCCGCGAACTCCGTTTCGCCTCCAGATGGCTTCGTTTTTTGTAACATTTCGTTTAGGGATTAAAAAATGAAAAAAAAAATTTTTTTTTTGTTTTATATTTTAAAAGGAAAAATTGTATTTCATTTATCCGTTTAATAAAGTGCTTTTGGTAAACCACATGTTTTGTTCTTTGGTATGGCGTTAACATAAATAACGCGGATGGTTTCCCACTCGTGAACACGCAACGTATAGCTGCCCATGTGAAAAGACTGATTTTCTAAATTTATCCAGCAAACACTAAGCGATTGGCTTTACGACTTGTTAATTGTCGTTGTGAACGCAAGGCGAACCGGAAATCGCAATCGTTTAAATTCAAACGGCAGATCAGTCGGAATCATTGGTATTGGAGAAATACATACATTTTCACCTGCGTAATTGCGTTAATAATAGTTGCCTCAATCAAATTCGGCAAAAGTCTTTTCACCGCAAGTCGAGTACCGTTGCAAAGTCGCGGAGGATTTAAAACACGCAATATCATAATAGCTGAACCAACTTTGAGTTGCAAGTTATATGGTGCAAATCCTGGTATTTCCAGGGAGTTCAAAAACTCCGTTGGATAATGTACTACATCATGGGAATTTGTTATGGAGTCAACAAATTTGTATGTCACCAAATCGCCATCGAATGGTAAAATTCAGTGCGTATACATCATTATTCTTTGCGGCGAGAATTGCTCGATGACTTAACCAAGCATAATTCTGATAATTTTCACTAATGTTTGGGAAAACATTTTCAATAAGAGCTAATTGAGAGTCTACAAATCGGCAAAAGTGGTTGGTAAGAGTAACTAATCCAGCTATCGCATCATCTGGGACATTTCCATTTCCAACAGCTAACAATTGTTTTGAAAATTGTTGAGCACTTTGTTCATTTTGAAGTTGATGCCTTCAGGCAAGCATTCAATTCATCTGCAGGCGTTCCACGGGGAATTACTGGCAACGTCTTCCTGAAATCGTCTCCCAACAATATGATCAAGCCGCCAAAGGTGTTGTTATTTCGCCGAAGATCCTTCAGTATGAAGTTAGATGCTTCAAGTGATTTCTGCAATGCAAACGCTAGGATACAAGCAGTAATCAGTGTTGCAATCATATCGAAACGCTGCTCTATGAATCGAGCACTTGATAATTCTCTTCTTGTGCGTCGAAAATAATCTACTTGTTGATCTCTGTTATTCGCTCGACGATTTCGCATTGCCAACCGAGCCGTTTCACGGTCGTTTCATTCGCAATGTTTCCTTCTTGCATTACGGCTTTGCCGGGAAAGATTCGATCGTCTTGGTCGCGTCATTGATAATGATGATTCAAAGAGAATACAAATTACTATGATTATATATTTCTGACAAAATTTATATTATCAAAGTTTCTACTTAACCATAGACAAAATTACGTTTAGCTGTCTAATGGCGTTTTGTTAATCCATATCAGATGCGTTTTTGTTATACCATATTTTATACGGAAACGCGTTCGAATGGGATAAAAAGTATCCTATGTCCGTCTCCTGATTCTAAGCTACCTCTCCACCAATTTTCAGCCAAATCGGTTCAGCCGTTCTCGAGTTATAAGTAGTGGAACTAACATGACTTTCTTTTATATATATAAGATATTAAAGTAAATAAACGAATAAATACAAATGTTTGTGACAATAACGATGTCACAGCTCTTAAATAAATTAATAATTGAACTCCGATATAAGAAAATCTTTATAGTGCCAGGCTGAGTATATGAAACCAGTTAGTGCTCCAATTTTGGCCATTTAGTATATATATTACTTCAGCCTCGTTTAGCTTTGCCTGATTTCCTTCAGTACAGGGCACCTTCCTAAGAAGTGATACATACCTTCTTCTTCGTTTGAGTTGCATAATGTGCAAATTGTTACCGCGTTTGCATAGGGTATTGCATTCAGTTTTAACAAACCACATTTTGCTTTATATAATATATTGTTGCTATGTCAGCTAGCCACATATCGTCTCTAAAGTATTATTCTCCTTTTGAGTGATCTAAGTGTTTATATATTGGTGTCGTGCTTGATAGTGCTTTTTGTTTTTCCATGTTTAAATTTTGTAGTTTCATGTATAATAAAAGCTGGGTACAGCGATCTTGCCAGTCCGTAGCAGTTATATTTTCTTCAAGCTTTAGGCTGAACTCCATACCTAAGTCATTGAGTTGTTTGAGCCAAAACACGTTTTTTTCGATGCGTAACTATGCACTGTGTAAGTTTGTGGGGGGGTTTACTGTATGTGTAGTTCTAACGAATATAAGTAGCTATCTTCTATGTTAGTTTCTAGCGTTATTGCATAATTCGGGGTGAAGTCAAGTAATTTGACAATTCTTTTAATAAAATAACGCTGAAGATTATTTACTTCTTCAAACAGCGTATAACCCCAGATTTGAGCAGTATATGTTTGTATGGCTCTGCACACAGCTTGAAACAGCTTCCACTTAGCTTTGTATGAGATGCATGGCTTAGCGAAGAAATTGCACCATGTGCAATTAATGCTAGCTTTTGTTGAATTATTTCTGGCTTGCACATGTTTAGCAAACACCACTTCGGATGTGAGAATTTAACACCATTTGGCGAGTTGGCCACCTTTTCAAAAGACCATAATCTCAGATTTGATTAAATTTACTTCCATGTTCCACATATTATATCAGGTCAGTCCATACGCTCGTGCGTTTTTTAAAGGTGGTTTTAAAATTAATAAAAAAGATGTTTAAAGTATTTATTAATCAATAATATATTTTCCTTCATTATTTACAATGTCTTCCCTACGTTTAGGCAAATTTTTAATTCCCTGCTCAAAAAATTATTGTCCCTGGAGCCAAACTACGCTTCGATATCCCTTTTTATAGCTTCTTTTGAGGAGTAGTTCTTGTTACTCATATGGGATTGAAGTCCACGGAAAAGGTGATAATCACAAGGTGCAATATCCGGAGAGTATTGTGTATGCGGCATTAGCTCCCATCCGAGCTCGTTCTGCTTGCCTAATGTTTGCCTTGCGGTATTTTTTTTTTTTTGGTGGGTGAGGTGGGGTTCAAAATGCCTTCGCACTTACAGCGACCGTCGTCTACTGCGTCGTGTGGTGTGGCCACTAAAACGATCCCTCCTCTCCTTCTGGGGAGACACCCTTCCCGGAACTGCTTTCTATATTACTTCGGGAGGGCCCAGAACGGCATCCATAAAGGATGAATTCTATTCACCCACGTCTTGGTCCACCATATTTGTAGCCAGCTTTCATGCTATAGGCTCGTCTTCCTGTGTCTCTATCTGTGTGGCTTCGCTTTGTTGCACTGTGTCGAGGTCAATCTTTTTTTTTCGTAGTACGTTCTCGATGTATTTTTTTACCGCGTTCTGTTGTCCTGGCGGTCGAGCATTTTGCTGATTGTGTTGCTCGGTGCGATGTCGGCGATCAGTCACAACTAAAAAACGTGTGTTCAGCGTCATCGCCGGTGCTTCGCAGTATATGCACTCGGAATCGGTTACCTTGCCCATACGGTATAGATAACTCCGGAAGTATCCGTGGCCCGAGAGGAACTGGGTTAAGAAGTAGTTCACTTCACCGAAGCTCCTTTGGACCCATTTGTCAATTGATGGAATAAGTTTCGCCGTCCATCTAAGACTCGGTTCAGTGTCCCATCGTCTTTGCTACCGCAGCATGGTTTGGCGTCTCCGTTCTGGGAAGCTAGTGATTACGCGATTCTTCTTGGAGTCCCACGCATCCATTCGTTTCCGGGCCATGAGGTCGATGGGTATCTGACCGCTGATCACGAAAATTACAGCGCCTGAGACAGTGCGTTAGGCTCAGGCACCTCTGAGTGCCGCTGTTCGGTGCACAGCCTCCAGTGCTTTGCGCTTGGCTTTGCAATTTAACACAATTCCCCATACTTCGCTGCCGTACAGGAGAATTGATGTTGGCCCACCGATGTTTGCCATTAATCTACTTAACATACCCGCTTTGCTGCTTTGGTAGCCGCGTGCCGTATCTGGGCCAAGAAAGCAAGCCTGCAGTGAAGTTGAATACCTAAGTATTTTACTACTTTTTGGGTCACTAAGGACGTGTCGCCTATTTGCATGCTGACCTCGTGTCATAAGGATGACTTCGGTTTTATATTTGGCGAGTTCCAGGCCGTGGTCCTCAAGCCATATTTGCGTCCTTATCATGACTTGGTTCAGTTTCCTTCTAGCGTCCTCAGTGTCCCGAGCTGGTATGACCGCCGCTATATCATCCGCTTATCCCACTAGGTATGTATCTTCTGGCATTTCTATGCTCAATATCTCATCGTAGCTCAGGTTCCAGAGATCGGGGCCGAGTATAGATCCTTGAGCTGCGCCAGACGTTAGTGATTTTGTTTTTTGAACATCTGGTGTGTCGTACAGCAGTTCGCGTTCGCTCAAGTAGCACTGGAGAGTCCTTATCAGGTATGAAGGTATTCGAAACCTTTCTCGTAGTGCGTTTATAATGTCTGTCCATTGTAGGCTGTTAAAGGCATTTTGTACATCAAGCGTTGAGCGGTACTTACTACCTCTTCTATTGAGCCAAGGGTTGATTTTCCGCGTCCGAAACCGTATTGCCTTGCTGACAATCCTCCTGCTCTCTCAACAGGCTCTGCAAGTCTACGCTGTATGAGTTTCTCAAACAATTTCCCGGCGCTGTCCAGCATGCAAAGCGGACACCAAGCTGACGGTTGCGCTGGGTTACCCTTACCCTTACTGATCAACATCAGTTTCTGTATTTTCCACAGCTTAGGGAAGATGCTTTGAGCGAGCAAAGCATGCATTTTAAACGTCGAGCATCACATCTGGTGGCTGATCACAAGTTTGAGTGATTCAGCTGGGATGCCATCTGGGCCAGGAGCTTTGTTTCTTTTGAGGCTTCTTTCAGCGGTTTTAAGCTCTTCCTCGGTGAAGGGCGGGAGCATCTCGTCACCTTGGGGGTCTCGCCCCCCGCACAGCATAGGGAGCGTGGGGAACAGTCTGTCCACTATTTTGCTGGTAGCATCACTGTCTAAATGTACGGCTGTGGGTTGGCGTTTAGCTTCCCCGTTACAATTTTATAGCCCAGACCCCAAGAGTTGGTATTTAATCCTTTCGAAGTTCTTCCCATTTTGCCTTCTTACTGGCGATGATTGCTTGCTTCAGCGCTTTTCGGGATTGTCTGAAATCAGCAGCTTTTCTATTACGGAAGCAGGTTCTTCTGAGCTCTGCGATTTCTGACGTCCACCAGTACACAGGTCGTCTTCTTGAGCGTAACCCCGAGCGGGGTGCCGATGCGTCACAGCTTTTGGCAATGCGCTGCATCATGTCTCTTGCAAGCGAGCCAGCGTCACCCCTTATGTGCGGCATGGAATTTTCATCAAAGTGAGCTAGAAACGCTTCAGTGTTCACTTTGGCCATGTTCCATTTGCGAGAGCCCTTTGTTATAGGTGTTAGGGCAAGGTCAGTTCTCGCACTGATCCGGAATGTGATATACTGATGGTCACTTCCAGTATATTCTTCCAGAACTTCCCACCCGTTGATTGTCCCAGCCAGACTATCAGTCACTAGGGTGATATCCGGCGTGGTGTGTTCACATCCTGGTCTCCTAAAAGTAGTGGCGTTTCCTGTGTGTGCCACTACAAGCCCCAGTCTGGCAGCCAACGACCGGCTCCGTGCTGTGTGACGGCGACTGCGCTACCGCTTGGTACCCAGAGTGCGGCGGTTCCTGTTTCGTCTTCGAACCAGGTTCCCTTGGCAATCCGTCCGTACCGCTCGCTGATGATGACCGCATCTAGCTCCCTCTCGATAGCTATTTGTTCGAGCAAAGCGTCTGCTGTACGACTTCTATGCATATTTGCCTGGAGTAATCTCATCACTTCTTAGCTAGAGGGCATCTCCTTGACCCTGGCAGGTGGTCAGTGCGGTCGCGTTGCGCGTCTACGCAGTGAACGCAATTGGGGGCTGCTTTGCAGTCTTTTATTTTGTGCCCTGGTTTCCTCCCTTCTATCAGGGCCACTGCAGTTTGCTTGCGTGTGCCCTATCTCAAGGCAGCGATAGCATCTCTTAATTTCTTCGCATGGATGCATCTTTGCTCAGATCCAGCCGATTTTTATATTGCCGATCTCTATTAGCTTCGCGGCCCCTTCTGCAGATAGCGTGAGGAAAGCACGTACTTGCTCCCGCGCATTCGGCGCAGTTATTCTCGTCTGTATATGTTCCTCTTTCGTAAGTAGTTTCCGGACTGCTGTTTCTATCTCCGCCTTGGCCGTCAAGGAGTCGAGATCTCGTATCTCAATCGTGGCGCTCGGTTTTAACTCCGCGATGGAAGCCGTATCCTGCACAGTGCTTTTCAGCTGATTCACGAACTCTGGCGTGACTGTCTCTCCCCTACCAAACTCCAAAAGTATGGCCCCTGCCTTCGTTTTCCTGACGGACCTTACTTTGACTGACTCATCAGTCGTAATCTTCGCGTACAAGTCCTTCAGAACATATGCATAGCAATGGCCTTCTGCGGGATTTATCACAACAGCTTCTGGCTTTGCGTGTTGTGTTCGCGGCTTGCTCCTTTTGCTTGACTCGACTAGCTTATCCTTTGGCTTCTTTTGGTTGACCTTCTTGGTAACTGCCTGCCAGCCTTCATCGGTTTTCTCAGGGTGTCCTTTTTTGTTCCCTGTGGGTCCATTTGCCCTGGCTTTCTTACAGGTCTCAGGGGCAGCCGGCCCGGTTGCCAGTCGCTCGGGTTCGTCGTCGCCGAGGTGGGAGTATCTGTTATAGCAGTGTTCTTACGGGAGTTCGAGAGCGACCTTCCGTCTTCTACTGCCTTCCACGAACGTCTGAAATTCAGCGTTACATCTAGCAGCTCAGCCATTTTGGACACTCCAGCTTTCACTTCATTGCTAGTGTTCTTTTGACGTCTGAACGCTTGCTGCATAGACCTTATCACCAACTTACATTGGGAGATCGCATCTTCCTCCATCCGCCTCATGTTTTTGAGCCGAGGAGACATTTCAATAGCGTCGACTGACGCGCTCTCTTTTGTGGGGATCGTTTCTGTATTGCCATTCGCTGGAATGGCTGATGTTACTGTCCCCGTTGCCGTTTGCGGGGCTATCAGCTTTGACATTTTTGAATGCACTGCGGGCTTGTCCGCTTCCAGCTGCTTTAAAGATTGGCGATCTTTGCCGGCGCGGATCTTAGTAGTAAACTATTTTTCCTGAAGACCGCTCTTGGATCCACATTATCATCTTGACTATCTCAAATTACTTCCTCTGTTTTCTGCTCGGGTCGGGCCGCTATCCTTACACGAAAGTGCAGTTTCCCTAAGTGTCCCCTTGGTTATCTATGCGAGCAGGGAAGCCATGCGAGGGTTGACTCTACGCTTCATGGGCAATAGAGTTCAGAGCCAGGAAAGAAACTAGTCAGGATTTCTCCACTGAGCCTTCACCACCAACTTAATGGTCAGAGTTTTAACGGGACGGAGGCGATTGTAGCATTAGCCCATCAGGTGATAGAATACTTCTTTCACCAGCCCATAGACTTCTTAATCTAATAATATTTTCCAGTATACCGTAATCAGGATCTTACTGGTCTCGATCCTGATGAGCTTTACAGCCCTGCCGCTGGAGGTACTCGGGGTCTATGAGGCTTTCGAGCCGAACCCCTTCCTCTTCTGCCGGATTTTAGTCGCCTCTTACGACAAGTATACCTTACCGCGGATGTATTTTTTCCCTCAACCCGCTGGGTGCTGCCTTGCGGTATGAGGTCTTGCGTTGTCGTGGTGAAACAAAACTTTGAGTCTATTCACTAAAGACGGTCTATTTTTTTAAGTGCCGCATTCAGGTTTGATAGGTACGCTCTCTAGTACCGATTGTATGATTTCAGTTCAGTGTAATAAGTTTATACGTGTATAAAATCGTTTGCTGATATACGTTTGTTTGAGCATACGCTCATTCGGTGAATTTAAAAACTCTCGTTACAAAGACTGATGTTTGTTTGTTATTATAGTACCTATATTCAAATTTGAAAGTTAATCGTCCGTAAAAGTTTTTCAGTGCTTTTGGTGCTTCAAGCTTTGTGTACGTAGACAAAGTTGGAAATTGGAATAACGTAAGAAAATGTTGTTTACACTTATTATTGTTATAATTTTAGAGCATAATTTTACTGGTACAATGGATAAGAAAAGGAGTAAACTATGGGGTTTTTTCACGGAGGCTAAAGACGATAAGGTAAAATGTGATCTTTGCAATTCGTTGTATTCCGTGAAAGGTGGCTCTACTACAAATTTGAAAAAGCATCTCATGAAGAAACACAGACCAACATATGAAACCATCATTCTGTGTTCCGAGTCAAATGCGCTAGCCCTGGAAGGTCCTATACTACCAACTTCAACAAGCGCAGAGTCTAATCCTGAAACTAATCTTGTGATTAAAACAAATGAAACCAATTCGAAGCAGACTAATTTAAATGCCTTTATTAAACGTCCAATAAGTGTAGTAAGAGAAAAAAAAACTCATGATTTAATTTTTAAAATGATAGTTAAAGACATTCAGCCTTTTTCTGTAGTTGAAGACGCGGGTTTTAAAGATCTTATTAATTACTTAGAACCAAGTTATAAAATACCTTCAAGATATATGTTAAGCAATACTTTGTTGGATTCTCACTACTCCGAAGTCCAAAAAAAATTAAAAGTAAAATTGGAGAATGCTAAATTTGTATCGATTACCACCGATGGCTGGACTTCAAGAGCAACAACTTCTTACCAAGCTGTAACAGTCCATTATTTATTAAATTGGGAGATTAAGTCTGCATTACTAGGATGTTTTGAATGCCATGAGCGACATACGGCCGAATACATCAAAAATGAGTTGCATAAGTTGGGCTATGTTCAGAAACGCATTATAATGCGCAGTACTTGCAGCGCTGGCAGCACTGTCAATGTGACAATTCATGCAACTGATAGATTTGTTGAAAATGAATGTTACTAAGTTTGGTCATGGACGATGTATGTGAGGAAAAAACCGATAGTCTTTTATTAAATTTAAGATAAAAACAACCGTGTAAATCTTAAAAGAAGGACATATCTTGTCAAAAGTTTAATATCAAAACGGAAAATACCCAAAAATAAGTTTTTCGAGACTGTGCGGTTGTACGACTTGAAGTTTGTGGAGAATTTGATGGCTCAACATCATTAGGTTCCGTTAATATCGACATTGGCAGCTCAACTGAACTTTGTAAATTTTGAGTGGGCACATTGATTGAGTGCCTGGTACCATAAACTTCATCAAAGTCTTCGTAGTGAAGCCATGATGTTGATTCTCTACCGGATGTATTGTTTCTTTTTTTTATTCGCTTATATGTGATGAGTAAATTAGAAAATTTTCACTGGGCGATGTTTCTATATATTTTTAAATCTGTATTAACTTTTTTTACTTCATCTACGACCTTAGCCCAGAGCACGCTCTTTTTCCTCCTTCCCGACGTGAACTCGTTCTTCATGCTCAGTCGGACTCTGAGCAGTAATTTTATCTCCGATGTACTAAAGTAATCACTAAAACCAAGAAAAGTATAATAAAATAAATTTTAAATATCGTATTTTTCATCAATTTTTGTATTAAAAGCTAAAATAAATAATTAAATACCCACTTTTCATCAGACATTGTACTAGCGTATTTATTGGCAGTGTGAAAATTTTTGCTACAAATAATGCACGACTTTTGAAACAAAAATGACGTTTAAGAACGCGTTGCATTTGCAGTACTGCCACATTTGCATTTTTGAACGCACTGCTCACTCTGAAATGCTATGTTGCGCTTTTTAATGCATTGTTGAACATACCCTTGCTCTGCTATTGGGACATACAAAATAAAATATTTGTCTGCGAACATGAAGGGTGCTATACGATTGACAAATTATGAGCATTTATCGTGTTTTGCTCATACTCTTAATTTATTCGTGCGTGCAGGACTTCAGGAATGTGGACTCGGGGAGCTGATAAAAAAAATAGAAGCTATTGTGGAACATTTCCACAAGAGTCCAATAGCTACCAAAAAACTAATTGCCATGCAGGAGCAACTGAGGCCTAATCAAAAACCATTAAAGCTTAAAATGGACGTAGTGACCAGATGGAACAGTACGCTAGATATGATTGAGTGGATTTATTCACTTCAAGCAACTTTAGAAGCCTCTCTCGGAATCTTACACAATCCAGTAGAAAATCTTTCAGAAGGCGAATGGCAGACACTGCCAGAAATAATAAAAATTCTGAAGTCATTCAAAGAACTCACTGAAGAAATGTCTTCAGAAAAAAAGGTCACTGTTCCTGGCTTCGACGGAAAGCATGACCAGAATTTTTGTCAGTTTAACTACGAATATAATAACATATACAGGAAAGAAACTGGCAAATAAAATACTAACGGAATATAAAAGTAGGTTTTGTCACAGGCACCCTGTGTTATCTAAAGCAGCACTATTAGACCCGCGTTTTGAGAAGCTGGCATTTAGGTTTGATTTATCAAGTTATGAGTCTGCGAAAGATGCATTGAAAATTGAGCTGCAAAACGAGTGCAACTTTCATCAGCAATCTATAGAACCTACTGAATCAACGTTCGCTATAACTACTAGCACCACTGACGCTGATAACGATTCAATTTGGAAAGATTTTGACGCTGTGGCGACGTCAGTGTCAGCTTCAAACTCTGTAGTTAACAGCAGTATTATTACTATGAGGCAATATTTAGAGGAAAGAATTATATCTCGAAATGAGTGTCCTTTGAAATGGTGGCAAGCAGGGGCAATTCTATACCCGGAGCTCTTGGCTGATAAATATTTATCAGTTATAGCTTCTTCTGTACCATCTGAAAGGACTTTTTCGAAATCGGGCCAAATATTAAGCGAGAAGCGCAGCTCTTTTCAGCCAAAGAGAATGAAAAAGATTTTATTTTTAAATATGAACCAAAGATTCTTGCAATAATTTTTTTTAATATATTAATAATTTAGTTTATCAAAAATATTTTTTGTTTTGTCTAAAATATGTTTTTATTTAATGTTTAATTTCAGTTCAGGAACGGAAGATTTTTGTTGTTTAAATGTTATTGTCAATAAATAATTTTTGACACCTATTTGTTGCTTTTTAATTATAATTTAGGAGATTCTGCCAATTCCTTATTTGCAGTTCTACACTTTCTTGTGACGTCGCAACGTCATACTGTAGGCGTACCATACCGATACAACATATTCGATTCGTTGCATTATGGATAAGGTATCAAAAGTAACGAGTAACGTAACGAGTACTCATCGTTATAGTAACGACATATACGGGTTTGCTTTTTTTCGTTACTTTTACCTCTAGTTCTGGTGTTTCATCTTTTGGCCTTTGGAGATGATCCAGCATGCTTGACTGAGCTTTGTGTGTGTTAGTGCAGTCGGGTGTCGTCGTGTCACACATACTTGTTGTCGGCTTTTGAATGATGAAAATCAAAAATTTTAGATATTAGCGTCAAGCACCCGACAGGCACACATATAAAGTTCTTGTCAACAATGCTTGACCGTGTCCAAAGGCCATTTATTTAACCATTGGCGATTGCCAACAGGATTATTGTAAAGGACCCAATTTTCATCACCAGTAACGATACGGTTCAAAAAACTTTCATTTTCAAGCCGTTGCAGCAGCTCAGAACACACATTCACTCTCTGCTAAAGGTTGGCGACGGAAGTCTATGCGGAACCCATTTTCCGTGCTTTGAAACCTTTCCCAACTAAACCAGGTGCCTGTGAACAGTTCCATGCGATGAATTTAACGTCTGAGCTATCATATCGACTGTCAAATTTGGCTCAGCTTCGAGCAAGGCGTCGGAGTTAAAGACTTCAGGACGACCAGCGCGCGGGGCATCCTTCACGTCGCCCTTACCACTTCGGAAATTTGAAAACCACTTTTGCGCAGGCCTTACACTTACGGTATCCTCTCCGTAAACAGTGTTTATTTTTGCAGCAGCAGTTGTTGCATTTTTACAACTTTTATAAAAAAATACAAAATATGCCTCTTATAGGCGTTCGAAGATTCCATTTTATTTTTTAACAACACGTGCTTCTATCCGCGATTAAAATCACTTGTTGAATGCACAATGTTTCAAAGAAAATATGAATAATTCCGTTATATTCCGCGAATAATTTTATTAGGTTAGGCAAGGTTTTAATGGTTGCCCAGAAAGTGGGCCCACTTGGACGAGAGAAGTTCATTCTTTGTGATACCATTGCAAGGGGGGGAGGGGGAAACAGAGGTCAAGGGCAACGATAGGACGAAAAGGAGAGGGGTGGAGGGTTGAGTATTTGTGGACTATGAACGGTGACTAATTTGCGGGTGTGTTAGCCGTTTTATGTGGCTGATGAAGTTTATCAGAATTTTGATGTCAAGACCTGCTATGTCAGCAGGAGCAGAAAATAAGTGCGAACCGAGATGCTTAAATCTTAGTCCAGCGAGAGCGGGGCAGTTAAAAAGCAAGTGCTGAGATGAATTGTGCTTTTCATATTCTTTGCTTTGCAGTGTAATCCTTTTTATTTTGATCTCATTCCTATCTATTTCAGTTTCTTCTTGCTTTATTTGAATTTTTCACCTTGGGATGGATGGATAGGAGGATAACCATCCATAAACTGTCAATGTGTAATCAAATAGCAAAACAAGTAGACAAAGAACAAGAGGAGTACTTAAACTCATATCTAATCGCTACGAAGGGTATAATGTCTGTCAGTTGAATGCGCGAAGTTTGAATGGAAAGAGATCTGCATATCAGATCATTTGCAGGTAGTTGAATACGTTTTTGTTGACTTTTATGATAATAATACCAACTGTCGTGTTGCATGCATTTACAATCCTAGCAATAGAAATGACCTCTCAGTGATATTTGATAAATTAACGGAATCCAACCTCTTCTATGAACATATTATTGTATGTGGCGATTTAAATGTAGACCTTCTGTGTGATGATTTTTCTTCCAGGACTTTGTTAGACAGTTTTCTATCATTAGAAATTTCAGTAATCAATGAATATGCTACTCGCTTTGCACGCCACCGCAAACCAAGTCCTTTTGATGTATTTTGCGTCAGTGACAGAGATTACGTTAGTGATATTGATCAACTTTCTTTGGCTAGAGTTTCTGATCACAAGTTGATATTCTTATCATACAACATCCAGTTCAACAGACAAAATCAAGTAAAGGAGTTATTTTTTAAAGATGGGAAAGGAGGCTGCTGAGCCTAATTGGAATATGTGTTGGTTATTCACAACAGTGGATGAAAAATTGCAGCATTTCAATGTTTTAGTCAGTCACCTATTTGATAGGTTTGTTCCGTTGCGTAAAGTTAAAGTCCTTGGAAACATGAAACTATGGTTTACACGTGAGGTATTATCTTTAATTAGAGAGCGTAGTAAAGCATATAAGAAATGGAATAATTATAGAAATACTCACTCGTGGCAAAAATATCGTGTTGCAAGAAATAAAGTAACCGCAAGCACTACAGATGCCAAAAGGGCATATAATGGAAGTTCAATGATAGTTTACCTTCGAAAGTCCTATGGAAAAACCTTAAGTCCTTAGGTATCTCAGGAGAGGATAATCCCGTGTGCTGTTTGGATCCAGAAATTTTAAATACCCACTTTCTAACATCTAACAGGTCTCCACTCGACATACCAATAAAAGTTCCTCTACGAAAGCATGCTGATGACGGTGAGTTTGAATTTGTGTCTGCAACAGAACGGATTTGATACAGTGCGTACATACTGTCAAATCTAATGCTATAGGGGCCGTTTGTAATACTATCACTTACTCTCCCGCTCCTCAGCACTTCAGCACTTCAGACCAATAAGCATTTTACCTGCCTTATTGAAAGAATTTGAAAAATTTTTGGCGCGACAAATTACCTGCTCCTTGGACAAGAATGACCTGTGAGTAATTTCCAGTTGGGTTTCAGAAGTCTGCATAGTTGTTCCACAGCTATGCTTACCATTTTTGAAGATGTTCGCCCTGCTTATGAAAAAAAAACTACCTAACAGTGCTAGTATTACTCGGTTTTTTAAAGGCTTTTGATACTCTTGGTCACAACATTTTGCTGCAAAAATTGTGTTATCACTATAAGTTTGGAACATTTTCTCTGCAACTAATAAAAAGTTAACTTTCTACTACTAACTACTTAAGCCTAACACCAATTACATCAGGTGTGCCGCAGGGCTCTATTTTAGGTCCCGTTTTATTTTGCATTTTTATTAATGATATTTTTGAGTATGTTATTAATGATATTGAACGAGTGACACTCAGATCTACCTATCAAGGCCAATAGGTCTTATTGAAGATTTGATAGCAAGGCTTAATGAAGACCTCTTTACCGTCAATATTGCTTAATGAAGTGAATATTAACTTTGATGACAGCATCAGAAGCACGACCGGACTGTCGTAGTCTCAACTACAAATCACTTGAGGACCTAAAAATACCAAATGAGGCTTGTACACCCTTTAACATAAACACAAATTGACTTTTATGCCTATATTGGAATAAAGTCATCATAATTTAACTCAAATCTGCGATTCCGTGGCCCATAAAGCCGGACCCTCCACGTTATAAGAGCGATAACAAATAGTGGAACAATAGAAAAAAATATATATATATAAGTTTATATGGAAACACATGCATGAAGTATTGAGAAAAGAAAATACGAATATATATAATATGCAATAAAGAGAATATACAATATATATACATACCTTTAAATGATTTTAATTTAAAATATATTTTCGAAAAAAGCCCCAACAGTTCAGAAATATTAACATAAATGCCTTTCAAAAATAAACAACGGTGTACATTCAGAAAACCAGTATTCACTTAAGAAATAATTACCGAAACTTTCAAAAAATTAGTACCAGTTGTAAAAGGTTTTCTAATAACAGGTGTTACAAGTGAATGGAGTGCACTATCGAGAGTTGATTAACGATTTTTTATGGCCGGAATTGGATGGTATTGACCTGGACAACGTTTATTTTCAACAAGACGGCGCTATGTGCCACACAAGCAACGAAACCACTGATCTTTTGCAGGAGAAGTTTCCGGACCGTGTTATCTCTCGAAGAGGTGATCACAATTGGCCACCGAGATCTTGTGATTTAACACCTTGTGACTTGTTTCTTTGGGGCCACGTGAAAGAGCCAACAGCCCAGGGTCGATTGAAGACCTCAAAGATGGAATTTGTGAGGCTATCGAGGACATAAGGCAGCCACTTTGCAATTCGGTTATGGAAAATTTCATGAAAAGATATTGTCCTGTATGCGTCGTCGTGGTGGTCATTTGCCTGATGTTATTTTCCCCTATTAACGGCATACCTTCCTCTTTATAATAAAATACACATCCGATCATTTATATTAAAATAAATATAATATATTAAAATAGCATTTTTCTTTCACCTCCTATTAAAAAACCCTTTATTTACTGACGATGACCCATGTCAACCTTAACAGAATATTGTATTTCCCATTCATGAAAAGTAAAATTACTCAAACAATAAATAACTACGATAAATGTCAAACTCTCAAATACGATAGAAATCCCCCGAAACCTATTTACCAACAACCAAAAACCCCGAAAAACCCCTGGATATTCTTCACATGGACGTCTATAGCATAAACAACGAACAAATCCTCACAATAGTTGAAAAATTCTCAAAATTTACTGCAGGATATACCCTACCATCTCGAAATAGCATTTGCATAGTAAAATCGCAGATCGAGGATCAGAATTTACTCCAAACATTTTCAAAGATTTTTGTCGCCAACTTCACATTGAATTGCACATCAATTCATTCCAACAGAGCACAAGGAACGCTCCAGTTGAGAGACTTTACTCCACTCTTATTGAAATATATATCGAACTGTGGCAACAACAAGTGGAAGCCATGATGATATACTAATTGAAACATTCATAACATATAATAATTCAATATACTCCGCAACTAATTTAACTCCCTTTGAATTATTTTTTGCTAGAACTTTCAAATTTAATAACACAGTTACATTTAATAACGAACACGAATATCTTACAAAACTCAATGAGTTTGAGAACACCCTATATCCAATAATTAAACCAACCAACCAAATAATAGATAAACTGAACAAAGATCGATCTGAACCAGAAAATTTAGAAAACCAAACAATTTTTAGAAGAGAGGCAAGACGTAACAAAATAACACCAGGATTCTCAAAACACAAAGTAAAACACAATAATATACTGACGATAATCACTACAAAAGACAAGGAATTTCATACATCAAAACTTAAAAGGTACACAAACAACAACTAAACAAAAACGAACATAGTACCCTTATCCTTAGGCTACCACACATATTTCCTCAAACAAATTGGCATACGACACATATACAACCTACAGAAAATAGAGAAATTTGAACTTTGCCCTGCAAGAATAATTAATAACTATAATAACCTTATACACATCATTAGCCTCGATGAATACTTTAAAAGGCTTCACGGGATCACTATATTTATAACAGTAACTAAAATAAAACTCAAAGTACTCGAAAACAAAATAATCATTAATAATCACTTATCCAACATCGCTGAATCAATTATTTAAGCAAAACTAAAAATAGTACCGAAATTCATATTAAGTACTGCAGAAGTAGGCGAAATATATAAACAAGTGAAAAATAGCATATATAGCATGTAATAAAAACAACATTCTGTTTTTTGGCACAAATTGCCCAAAGATAGAAGGTCAGTACTACTGCATGCCATTGTAATACACCCAACACACCACGCTCCACTAAAGAAGAAAGATAAAGGCGAGATAAGTTCCATTACGCAACCAGAGCCGAACTATACTCTATTCATCAACGTTAACAAAGCCATATTAAATCAAATTGCAGTGAAGAATCATACGAGATAAATGGCACAGCCCTTCTACACTATATCAATTGCATAATTTATGTTAACGATGAAGCCTTCAAAGACACCCCGCTACAGTATAAAGAAGAAATTTTCGTGCCACCTCCAACTTATTCACAAATAATACCAAGGATCGTAAAGGAAAAGCTAAGCCTGAAAAAACTAAGAGAATACCAAATACAAGGCTATGAAGCAGCATCAAAGAAGAACAACGGAATATTAGTCGTAATATCCACCTTTGTGATTGTTGTCATCCTCATCATCGTATATTTCATCAAGAAAGAACTAACGGCAAATATTTACCGAATTATTTTTTCACTGCTGCCGCCGCAAGCACATCTTTGTGGCCTTCGCTTTCCTTTACCCCAACGGCTACAACAACACCAACTAACAACCATCGGTTAAGCCAACAAGGGCAAGAAGCTAACCGGCCATCAACACCGGAAATGCAGACGCATCAAGAATTGGCTAAATATAAGTTATATGAACTAAATGCTTCTCTAAACCAAATTAAATACTTAATGTAATAAGAGTTGCATATAAATTGAGCCATATAAAATAAGAGGCTCCATAGAATTTAAGTTATATGAAATAAACTGCGTAGTAAGGAAATCCAATATTGTAATACTTATTAATAAGTATGAGTTAATAACAAAATAATATACACTTGTCATATTGCCGTCAAAATGCTAACTACTTGCTTTTTTTTAACTAGTTAGTGGACGTTACCATAAATCCTGCATTATGGACAGCTCAGGCGCGTGAGAGAAGATGTAATGGGCTCGTTTTATCAATAATCGAGTCTTGCTTTGAGAAATCTGCGCTTGCGTTTATGAATTAAATAGTTTTTTTGTATTAAAGAGCATTTTAGAATGCTGTTTCTGCGCCTATAAAGGTATTTTGTTTTTGTAAGTAAGCAAAATTTCATTAAGTATATAATAAATAAAAGGGATATATTTTATTAACCTTTATAGATAAATATAAAAAATACGTTAACTTTTAGTTGGTGGGTATAAAATTATATACTTTATGGCGATATAAATATTTCAATAAAATTCTTCATATAAAATTTTTAGGCAAAGGCGAATCGGCATCGCATTGGCTTTGTGTCGATTTCTTTTTGCGTATACGAGCAAATATATCGTTTCTTGCGTCTAGAACTTGTTGCGGTTCGCCCTTCCTCTTCTGTTCACCCAACCGACCGCAAAAATTGAGGGATTGTGACTCTGTCTTATTATGATACTTCTTCTTCTTAATTGGCGCTATAACCGCTTACGCGATTTTGGCCGAGTTTAACAAAGCGCGCCAGTCGTTTCTTTCTCGTGCTAACCAGCGCCAGTTGGACACACCAAGTGAAGCCAAGTCCTTCTCCACCTGACCTTTCCAACGCAGAGGAGGCCGCCCTCTTCCTCTGCTACCACCAGCTGGTACCGCATCGAATACTTTCAAACCCGGAGCGTTTGTATCCATTCGGACGACATGACCCAGCCAACGTAGACGCTGGATCTTTATTCGCTGCGCTATGTCTATGTCGTCGTAAAGCTCATACAGCTCATCGTTCCATCGTCTGCGATATTCGCCGTTGCCAACGTGCAAAGGTCCAAAAATCTTACGCAGAATCTTTCTCTCGAACACTCCAAGCGTCGCTTCATCGGATGTTGTCATCGTCCAAGCTTCTGCGCCATACGTTAGGACGGGCATGATGAGCAGTGGCGGATTTACACTAAGTGCCAAAGGTGCCTGCGCACAGGGCGGCAGATTCTAGAAGAGCGGCAGAACTAGGAGAAGAAAATTGAAAAAAAAAAAAATTATACTCGAGGCGCGGCGGCTATTAGGGGCCACCTTAGGGAAAACGCTTATGGATAAAATAAGAAGCTAATCTCGGATTAGTTTCTAACAGTCAGTGAAAGTTTAGTCATTCATCTATGCGAGAAATAATTGTAAGAATATAAAAGTTAATTTCTGAACGTTAATTATACGTTCCTAAAAAAAGTGTTTTGACCCACATTATCCGACAGTGTCGGAAATTGTGGGAAACCAAACCTTTTATTGAAAAACGTTATGGATTTAATGTATAAAATAACATTTTTACTTAAATTACGTAAAATCGCTCGAATGCATTAGTGTGTATGAAAAAATGAAGTATTTCTTTTCATATATAATATTATAAATAAATATGATTCGAGTGACAAAAACTGTTTTTTTGAGAATTACTTATCAAACAATGTTGATTCATGATAATTGTTATAATTAGTAGTTTGTTTGCAATTCCATCTTCAGAAACTTTCGTACACACAGAAATAATCGTTATCTATGGTTATATAATACGTGGCCCACAATACCCGCCAGAGCGATTTTATTCATTGACTTCTTTAGTCCATAAAAATTGATTTTATTCGCAATAACAAAATTATTTCGAAGTTGGAGAGAGTGCGGTTAGCGCAAATGTGGCGCAGGAAAAAATACATCACTCATTCGATTTTGTATATTAAATTGTTAAAAACCGACAGTCCTTCTAAAACAAGGTTAGAAAGCAGGTGCATACAGTAAAAGCATTCAAATACTTTTTTATTGACAAATGTTCTTAATAATACATAGATAACCGTATTGATGTAACAAAATATTTTGTCTACTATGGCAAAATCATTGAAACTCCGATCTTATTCGAGGAAGATGTAACTGAGAATGCTATAACGAGACAAGAAGCTAGAGTGCTGAGGATTCAACTAGAGAGACTTGAGATAACATTCATGCACATTCTTTGGCATTTTTTACTATCACGATTCCACGCGGTTAGTAAAAGATTACAGAAAGTTGAAATCAACATTACTGATGTAGTTAATGACTATCGTGGACTAATAAAAGTAGCAGCAGATACAAGAATATCAGACGACTGTTTCGAGAAAAAGAAGAAGAAAGTTACAAGCTGACGAATCAAGAGATAAATACCTTCAATATCATACTAGACAACGTTGATTCAGAATTGAGAAAGAGAAACCAACCAAGCATATGAAAGGTTATACGAGAAATTTTTAGTGATTACAAATTTTGGAGGTTTGAATTTCAAAGAGCTTCGTGAAAGATCGGAATATTTGAGAAAAGCTTATACTTCAGACCTTGAGACTTCATTCACTGTCGAAATGATTCATTTTTACGCGTACTGTTCTGAACGAAAAATAGAACGTAACTCGCCATCTGACCTTCTGAAACTTCTGCGGACGAACGAGTTATACACTGAGTTTCCAAATGTGGAGATAGCATATCGAATATTTAACACATTAGCGTCAACAAACTGCAGCGCAGAACGTTCATTTTCCTGTCTGAATAGAGTAAAAAATCATTTGCGTTCAACAATGTCTGAAAACCGCCTGAATAGTCTGGCTCTACTGTGCATTGAGTCTGATTTACTTGAACGCTTGAATTGTGACAATTTAATACACTAGTTTGCAGTACGAAAAGCCAGACGTTTTCGCATTTAAGGTGATGTGTAAAAATTTGATCTCATAAAAGCAATCATTCCTTTTTTTTTGTTCATCTAATAAATATTGATAATATGTTTAAGTAAGAATGCTGTTATATAGACTCAATTGGATTCTATTTTTTAAGATGTACTACTATATTTTATGCTATTTATTACATTTTCCTGCCACTTAATTTATAATTAAACAATAAAAATTTTGCTCAACAATAAAAATTGAAATGTATCAAATATTATTCTATAATCTGTTAATTGATGCATAAAACTACCCAAAATTTGTTTTGTTACACCTGTTTATTGTATAACGACTATTTTTTGTACTATAATACAAACACGCACACACAAATTTAAAAAATTAGGGCGGCATTCTTAATGGTGCACAGGGCGGCATTTTGTGTAAATCCGGCACTGATGATGAGAGTCTTGTAGAGTGTTAGTTTTGTTTGTCGAGAGAGGACTTTACTGCTCAGTTGCCTACTTAGTCCAAAGTAGCACTTGTTGGCAAGAGAGATTCTACGTTGGATTTCAAGGCTGACATTGTTATCGGTGTTAATGCTGGTTCATAAATAGACGAAGTCTTTTACAACCTCGAAATTATAACTGTCTACAGTGACGTGGGTGCCGATACGCGAGTGCGCCGACTGTTTGTTGGAAGACAGGAGGTACTTCGTTTTGTCCTCGTTCACCACCAGACCCATTCGATTTGCCTCTTTATCCAGTTTGGAGAAGGCAGAACTAACAGCGCGGTTGTTAAGGCCGATGATGTCAATATCATCGGCATACGCCAACAATTGTACGCTCTTATAAAGTAGTGTGCCTGAGCGATTAAGTTCTGCGACTCGTACGATGCTCTCCAACATCAGAGAAGTCACACGACAGCGAGTCACCCTGTCTGAAACCTCGTTTGGTATCAAACGGCTCGGAGAGGTCCTTCCCAATTCTGACGGCGCTGCTGGTGTTGAGTAACGTCATCTTACATAGCCGTATTAGTTTTGCGGGGATACCAAATTCAGACATCGCGGCATACAGGTAACTCCTTTCCATACTGTCGAATGCAGCTTTGAAGTCGACGAAGAGATGGTGTGTGTCGATTCTCCTTTCATGGGTCTTTTCCAAGATTTGGCGTATTGTGAATATTTGGTCGATGGTAGACTTTCCAGGTCTGAAGCCACACTGATAAGGTCCAATCAGTTGGTTGACGGTGGGCTTCAGCCTTTCACACAATACGCTCGCTAGAACCTTATAGGCGATATTTAGAAGACTAATCCCGCGGTAATTGGCACAAATTGCAGGATCACCCTTCTTATGGATTGGGCAGAGCACACTTAAATTCCAATCGGCAGGCATGCTTTCATCCGACCATATTTTGCATAAGATCTGATGCATGCACCTTACCAGCTCCTCGCCGCCATGTTTGAATAGCTCAGCCGGCAGTCCGTCTTCGCCTGCGGCTTTGTTGTTCTTTAGCCGCGTTATCGCTATTCTCACCTCGTCATGATCGGGTAGCGGAACGACAATTCCGTCGTCAACGATTGGGGTATCGGGATCTTCACTTTCTCGGTGACATGCGTAGCTGTCACTGTTTAATAGGTTCGAGTGTTCCCTCCGTAATTTAAGATTGCCCTGTACGTCAGTCACCAGATCGCCGTCTTTGTTCTTACAGGAAAACACCCCGGTCTTGAAACCTTCTGTAAGCCGCCGAACTTTCTGGTAGAATTTTCGGGCGTTGTTCCTGTTGGCCAGCATCTCAAGCTCTTCGCACTCACGTACTTCGGCCTCTCGTTTCTTCTTTCGGATAATACGTCTCTCTTCCTTTTTCAGCTCTCTGTAGCGATCCCACATGGCTCGCGTTGCGCCCGATGGCAGCGTGGCTCTATAGGCGGCATCCTTTCTTTCTGCGGCAGCGTGACATTCCTCGTCGTACCAATTGTTTTTTCGGGCTCGCCGGAATCCGATTTCTTCTTCGGCGGCGGTACGTAGAGAACGAGAAATGTTGCTCCATTGCTCATGCATGCCGGTTTGTTGGGCAGTACTCTCTGAGAGCAGGAGTAAGAGTCGAGTGGCGAATCTTCTGGCTGTCTGTTGTGACTGCAGCTTTTCGATGTCGAACATTCTTTGCGTAGGTAGATGGACGTTTTTTGCTGCACAGAGGCGTGTGCGCAGTTTGGCTGCAACAAGGTAATGATCCGAGTCGACATTGGGTCCTCGGATCGTACGTACATCTAATACACTAGAAGCGTGTCTTCCATCTATCACAACATGATCGATCTGGTTTCGTGTTTTTCAATCAGGAGACAGCCAGGTGGCTTGGTGAATCTTCTTATGCTGGAATCTTGTGCTGTAGACTACCATGTTTCGGGCCCCGGCGAAGTCGATCAGCCTCTGTCCGTTACCGGATGTTTCGTTGTGTAGGCTGAATTTTCCGACTGTGGGACCAAAAATTCCTTCCTTGCCCACCCTGGCGTTGAAGTCACCAAGCACGATTTTTATGTCGTGGCGGGGGCAGTGCCCATAGGAACGTTCCAGGCGCTCATAGAAGGAATCTTTGGTCACATCGTCTTTCTCTTCCGTCGGGGCGTGGGCGAAAATTAGCGATATGTTGAAAAAACGGGCTTTGATGCGGATTGTTGCGAGACGCTCGTCCACCGGAGTGAACGACAGTACTTGGCGACGAAGTCTCTCTCCCACAACAAATCCGACACCGAATTTGCGCTCCTTTACATGGCAGCTGTAGTAGACGTCGCAAGGTCCTATGGTTTTCTTTCCTTGCCCCGTCCATCGCATCTCTTGGATGGCAGTGATGTCAGCCTTTACTCTCACGAGGACATCAACCAGCCGGGCAGAGGCACCTTTCCCATTAAGGGACCGGACATTCCAGGTGCATGCCCTCAAATCATAATCCTTAGTTCGTTTGCAGGGGAGGTCTCATCCGAGGCTTTTTTAAACTTTTCATTGGGGGCGATTTTTGAGTGGCGGGTCCCAAACCCAACGCACAACCAGCTATCCTGGAATGTTTCGCCTTCTCACGTTAGCTCACTCCCGAACGGATGATCGGAAGCTACCCAGAGGATACGTGGGCTAATCCCGGCCGTTGTGAGCTGCTTGAACCATATGCAGAAGAATCGTCCTGGCCATTCCCAAGTGAATGGCGATCAGTAACTTTCCCTACTTGCGTGGACTTCTACACATGGATACCTCCCCCATTATGATACTTACTCAATGAATAAACCTATTCAGCTAACTGGACCAGATGTAGTGAAAGACGATACATATTTACGGCGGATGTAGAATGTACTAACATCGTCACAATCTCGAACAAAAATTATTAGCCCCTGGTGACGCTCAAGCATGCATGTCCAGCAGGCTTATATGTATGCGTGTCGGATGACACTCGTACTGGCACCCTATTTCCACTCAAGTATGTTGTTCGTCTCTTTTTTGAAAGTTAAAGCAAGTATGAATAGGTATGTAGAAGTATGATAGGCAAATCAAAGTGTCAAGTTATAGAGGTGACCAATAATGGCATACCCAAATAGTAAACGACGGCTCTATATAAACAGCGGGAAAAAATGAATTTTGCTATATACGTACATATATATTTCCAACATCAAAATTTTTGACTTGTGCCCGATCAGAAAGCACTGTACGATTTTGTCAAGCAAGAGCCGTGCCAAAAATAGCCGTGCTCGCTAAAACTTTTTAAGAGTTCGCATTCGTTGTCTGAAGCAATATTTAGGTATATATAAACATAGATACACTATAGCAAAAAATAGCAGCAGTCTTGTTTCAAAGTAAATTTGTACGTTTACGGCTATATTACTTATTTGGTGCATTTTTTTATTAATTGGATAATTCCATTCGTGAAGATATATCTCAATGTAGTATTTATCTTCTAAGAGGGAACGAAAAGGAATAGAGTTCAGATTTTCAATGGTACAAATTTCGAAGACGTAATCCCGTTTTAAGCTAACGGCACATACAGCAGCTGAAACAATGACCATTCGCTATGACTGCCGCCATTCTGTCGCGGACTTCTATGGGTGCATTCATAAGCAAATGGTTCTGCAAAAGTCGCACCTAGATGTTGTTTAAAAATAAAAAAGTAGGTTGTCGCTTTATAATTGCCTAATTGTTCAGAATGTCGAGATATCGGTGTTACGCTATAGCAAAAATATTCTCAACACAACGTCCAGTTTTTGGTCGCCAGCATTTTTTCTTTCCTCGAAAGAACCAGTCTTTTGAATTTTTTCACCAACCTATGAATTGTCGACTCTTTCGGCCCATGATTTCCACCAAAAAAATTACGAATTTCGCGATATGTTGTTCCTGAAGATCGACTGTTTTCATAATAATAATAATGTATTTGACAAATGTCAAAGGCGACATAAAGAAAAGTTACCGTCTAGAAATTAGTCAGTACAGACGTACCGGTGGCACTTTTCAAGCACCCTTTATATACGGAATACCATCATTTCCTTCAAGACAAAAATTTACAGTTCGCCAAGATTTTTGTCCTCGTCAAGAAAAAAAGTCTTATGAAAGGCTTAGGAAGGAAGATGTGGCGGCTCGTTTTATGAATGCACGAGTGGTGCTTTGACAAATGTGGACTTACGATTATTGTATTGAAGAACATTTTAGAATGCCCGCTGCAAAGCGGCTATCCTGTTACGCATGTTGTTGCCTCGGCACCTATGAGGTTATTTTGTTTTTGTAAGTACAATATTTTCAATATCGAGTGAGGGACGGCAAATTTCATTGAATGAAGAATAAGTAAAGGGCATACTATAAAATATTTTATAAGAAAGTTCTACAAAATTAAAAATTAGCTAAACCAAAATATTAGCAAACCAGCAAATATGCTACATTTGTGCATGCATACAAATGTGTACATGTATATATGGTAGTACACGTGTGAACGTTTACAGTGCGCGTGCTCTGTTCTTAGGCAAAAACAAACCGACGCCGCTCAATGCTCAGAAAGAACTGTGCGCCCAGCGAAGCAAATGTCGCTCAAGTATTTAGCAAGCGTACGGTATACGTACATACATACTTATGTACATTTGCCCACTTGTTATCCAAAGATAAAAAACAATATATGATACATTCATGGGCGCAGAAGCGATGTCTTGTCAAAGTTTATATTAGAACAAATACGGGTCTATTTACAACGCAAGCGCAAAGAAGTACATACGTTCATCCATAAACCACATCCACTGCATGGCAATTTTGGGAACAAAGAAGAAAATCACGAGGACCGATCGAAAATTTCTAACTTCGTAATATAGAATTTGCGCGAATTTGGTGAACTGTGATTTTCTTTTGCTGCGCGAGTGCGTGTCGGTGAGTATACTTAGTCCTACCATAAGTTCTGTTACAATTTGAATCCGTTTTAGATATGAAATTATAATACTTTTTTGAAATGATTTTAGTAAACTTTTGCCCCTGTCTTAACCCCTTTTCGCAGAAATGAAGAGATGTAACGCCTTTACAAGACACTCCCCACAAAACCATTACGAAGGCTGGATGGAGTCCACGCTGAACCCTTGAACAACATTTTTTACGCCTTTAGAAGTTTAAGTTAGATTTTGTCGTTTTGCTTATTAAAAACTTCTTTAACAGTCGATGCATTCATATCCCTGGACATGATTTTCTGTTTTCTAAGGGGATTTCTACTAATTCTTCCTCAAACGGCTTTCATGGCGTACCACTGCACGTTGAGAAAAAGCTATTGATCGTGCGGTAAAAAAACATTCTCGAAATATTAAGTTTCTTCAGCAATTCGTAAATCTCACTTACATTTGTTACAATCAGTGCAATATGATATTCCTTAGCTCGCTACTCTATTGTTAACGAGCTAAATTTGCCAAGAAACTGAGACAATGCATACGCACATACATATGAACGAGGTGTGTTCAAAAAACAAAGTGAATTTTCAAATTGAGCGTGCTGCATACATTTGACTTTCCATTATTATATTTTTTTTTTAATTTGGTACACTCGTCTCGAAGATATTATATGTTCGCGATTTTAGCAGTATAGCATGTGTTTTGCGTATTCGACAATTTTCTACTATCGACTGATATCTGAGCGATGCTCGTGCGATGTTGTTTTTGGTCGAAATTCAGCAATTTTGGAACGAATTTCACTGCCATACGCTTCATGCCTATATTTTCCGAAAAGATAGCATGGCATGAACCAACCGATATGCCGACATCCTCAGCAACTTCTCTAATTGTGATTCGACGATTCTACATGACAATTTTCTTCACTTTCTGAACATTTTCATCGGTTGTTGATGTGCTGGTGCGTCCATTGCGAACGTCACATTCACATTTTCTCGACATTCTGTGAAAAGCTTGTACCACTTGTAAACTTTTTTTTAACTCAGAGTACTCTGACCGTGTGCCACTGTCCACATTTCAAGTGTTTTTAAGCACTTAATTCCATTTTTACACAAAATTTGGTACAACGTCTTTGATCCATTTTTTCGATCATAGATTCATAGATTCTATTAAAATATTTTTGAAGATTTGTAATTGACTCAATCTGTGTATTTCCAACTGACAACTAATGTTAAAATGTGGTAATATTGAGTTGGTACTCGTAATAGCTCTTTTATTTTGTTGAGAAGGCCACCGTAACATATCTTATCGAAGATACATCTAGGAATACAGCGGAGCACACTCTTTGCTTTTCGAAGGCATTTTCTATAACTTCTGTGACTTGATCGATTGTTGAATGTTTTGGGTGAAAGTCACATTGACGCCTTGGTATCAGATTCCTCTGCTCAATAGCAAGTAATTTTTCTAGTAGGGGTGGGTAGGAGTGATATAGGCCGATATGATCGTGTGCTAGATTTCCTGGCAGTTTTCTAGTATATAGAAATGTGCTTCAGTTTGAATGTAGCATTCATAATTTCTGTTAATTAAGTTAGAGTAGTCTTTTAGGATTTCCTCAAAGGATAAGGTCAAAGTCAGGTGACTTTGTGGATTTTAATATTTTTAATTCTTCATATAATTCTGAATCCGTTACTGGAGGAATTTGCTCGTGATAACTTGGATCCATTTGCTCTTGATACATCGTATGGCTTAAATATATTTGCATATTTATTTCTGATCTGTGTGTATCATCCGACAAATTGTGGTTCCGTGGGAGTAACACTTATATGTATTGTTAATTAAATTGAAATTATTAAAATTCATTATAAAAATAGTGAAAATTTTGCAGAGACGGTTCGTAAAACTCGAAAATTGTTGAGTCATCGTGAAGCACTGCAATACAGAAATTGGTGGAAAACCGCTTCAAAGACGATGATTTTAATGTTGTCGACCGTCCGCGTGAAGGAAGGCCAAACACCTTCGAAGACGCTGAATTGGAGGCATTGTTCAATGAGGATCCGTGTCAAACACAAGAAGATCTTAGGTAAGTATTAGGAGTTACCCGCCAATCCCTTCCCAAGCGGTTGCATGCTTTGGGAATGATTCAGAAACAGGGGACTTGGGTTCTTTATGAGTTAAAACCAAGGGATGTTGGACGTCGTTTTTTGGCCTGTGAACAACTGCTCCAGCGGCAAAAAAAGAAGGGTTTCCTTCATCGCATCGTAACCGGTGATGAAAAATTGATTCAGTACAGCAATCCAAAGAAACGAAAGTCATGGGGACTGCCCAGTCATGCTTCTACGTCGTTGCCTCGGCCGAATATTCACGCTGCGAAGGTTATGCTATGTATTTGGTGGGACCAAGTTGGTGTTATTTAGTATGAACTGTTAAAACCAAGCGAAACCATCATTGCAGATCGGTATCGACTTTAATTGATGCGACTGATCCGAGCACTGCGCGAGAAGCGGCCGCAATACGCGGAGAGGCATGAAAAAGTGATTCTACAGCATGACAGCGCTCGGCCTCACGTTGCCAAACCCGTAAAAACCTACCTGGAAACACTGAAATGGGGAAATCTTACCCCACCCGCCATATTCTCCAGATATTGCGCCGTCCGATAATCACCTGTTCCGATCGATAGCACATGGTCTAGCTGAGCAGCAGCTCCATTCATATGAAGGCATCAAAAAATGGCTTGATCCGTGGACAGCCTCAAAAGATGAACAGTTTTACCGCGACGGTATACGAGATCTACCAGAAAGATGGGAAAAAGTAGTAGCCAGTGATGGGCAATACTTTCAATGATTCACTTGTAACCGAATAAGTGAATAATAAAGTTGTATTTTCATCAAAAAAACAGCAGGAACTTAGTTGCACACCTAGTATAAATAATATATTTTATTATATTATATCTAAATAATTAATTTTATTATATTATATATAAATAATATATTTTATTATATTGTACTATATATAACTAATATATTTTATTATATTATATTATATTATAAATGTATATTCAATTCTCGTCCTAGAGAGACGTTTCTGTAGTATGAATTTGAAGTGTGTAAAATGTAAAACGATGCCCCGTTAATCCGCCGTTCCTTTTGGTGGTTTTTGTGGAGGTGTCTTCCACGCAAAATGTATTGGCTTTTCGAAATACGAGACGGTTGCACTGTTGAGGATTGAAAAATTTTTGTAGTCCATGCATCGATTGCATAAAAGCGGCAAACAATAGCTATGAAAAACTGATTGATTTAATAAAGCAAAGTGAGAATAAAGTTGAAAAAATCATTGGTAAAAAAATGCAAGTATAACTGAAGCGGCAAAACAAATTAAAGCAAAGGGCAAAGCGGACCAAATTAAAAATAATCAGAGCCGAGTGGAGAAATCAACGGAAGAAGTGAAAAAGTCAATGTCCGGTATTGCCCCAGTTAAACTGAGGCCGAAGATAAATCAAGAGAGCGAAGTAACAAAAATTGATGTAAAAACAATAATAAAGCCCTCTGAACTGAAAGTGGGTGTAAACAAAATTACGAATAGACAAAATTGTGCAGTATTAATTAGGTGCGAGAGTAATGAAGCGAAGAAACTACTGGTTAATGATATTAAAAGTGAGTGCGTAGTTGAGTAGTGAGTAAGTGGTACGACGCCTGCCAAAAATGAGAAAACCAAAGATAATGATATGCGGCTTAAGTGGAAATCTTGATAGTGAATTATATAATATTATAATTATATAATTCAATAGTTAAAATCAATGGAAATGATTAAAATCACTGTATGCAAAGAAAACAAGCAGCATGTGCCAAATGCGGAGACTCGGGATAATAGTATGTCCGTGAATATACGAATGATTTTCTGAAACGTGTTAAAGCAAAATAAGAATTTAGCCTGACCGAACTCCAAGTGATTAAAAAAAATGCTTAGAAATCAATCTAATAAAATACAATATTAACAATAACTAAATGCTTGTATCATACTTGAACGCGAGAGGGCTCCGAAAAAATATAAACCAGCTAAAAGCTTGAAACGAGATTTGATTTGGTTTGTATTACAGAATCACATTAAACAGACACACAAAAAAAGAATGAAATAAAATTGAGCAACTATTCAATAATAAGATGTGAGGTGTGCTTTTCTGAATCAATCCTGAAAGGAATGTGAAAGTATTGAGAAAAGTCGCTGTAGGAAAAATGATTTGGTGGCTCGTGATAAAGGTCAAACAGAAAAATGTAACTTTAACACTAGTGGCCGTCTTTAGATCGCCAGATAAACAGAAAATATATTTCTTCATTTTTTAAAGAGCGTGGTTATGCAAATGATGAAACATTAATAATGGAAGATTATTGATTGATTGACATATGAATAATTCGTACAAACAACAAATTGGACAATTGATTTCTGATAAGGCATACACAAACAAGTAATAAATGAACCCAGGAGAGTAACTCAATCTAGTGCGAAATTAATTGACTAAGCGCTAACGAATATGTCGAATATTGAAGTGAAAGTTAACCCTAACTATAAAATAAGCGATCATGAGTCGATTGTGATCAACTTAAAATGCATAATCTTAAACAAAGAAAAAATAAAAAACAATCAAATCAATCGTTTTCAACACAGAAACATTTACTGGCGAAATATTAAAAGGCAATTTCGGGTTATAGAAACTTTGACGAGTGGTTTAACAGCTATCTGAGTACTATGAAGATATAAAAATTCAATTGTTTGAAACTGCGAAATGGAGAAAACATAGTTATTGGCAAAAATATAAGCAATACAGATAGCACTATGTCTACGAGCTGTAACTTGCTCGAAACAATTCCGTAGAAAAACAAATTGAAGGAGCACGAGACGAAAGGGCAATGTGGAGAACATCTAGTACTAAACGAGAAAAGGACGAATCGAAACATATCGATAAATGATGAGATGCTAACAAAGAAGCACGAAATAGAAAACAAAATGAATGTACTTTTTGTAAAAAGTGTAGAAGAAATTAAAAATAGCATTCCAATAGTCGGGCATAAGACGATATACCGCAAAGCGATGTTCAGATCCTGTTCACAATAAACCTACACGATTTAGAAAGGGTGATTAAAAGTATGAACAACAAAAAATGCTTCAATTTGATATCTACGAAAATGATATTGTGTACATTTCACCTAATTGGCCCCATCTTCCTGAATATCATAACCCATTCTCTGAAAACGGGGGAGTTCACCGATAGCTGGAAAATCTAAACAGTCATACGTGTAGAAAAAGTTAAAAACACATATAAGCCAGAGGAATTTAGTCCAATTAATATGCTGATGACTCGAAGTACAATTATTGAGAAGGCAGTACAAAAACAATTAGAAGCGCATATGGAGAATAACCGATTGCTATCTGAAAATCAATCTGGATTTAGACAACACTATAGCTGTGAGTCAGCGCTAAATTTAGTGATCACGTGGTGGAAATCAGCAATATCTGAATACAAATATATAGTGGCTGTCTTCCTAGACTTTAAGGGAGCATTCGAAACAATTCACAGAAGCATTCTTATAAAAAAAGGACAAAATACGGAATACAAGGAGTTGAACGAAAATGGTTTGAAAGCTGCTTAAGCAACAAAAAGTAGTGCACAAGGACCAGAATCGACCAGAAATCGATAGCGTTGGGAGTACCTCAAGGAGCGGTGCTGAAAACGCTTCTATTCCGCATATACATTAATTATATGGCAAAAGTATTACGCGAAGTCAAGATCTGCTAATTTGCTATGACTGGTAGTTCAATGCACGAATGCATTGAAAGAATGAACATTAACTTAAAAAACAAAGATAAGTAAAAAGTGATCAGATTGGAGTTTCTTTTCCTAGTAGAGCTTTTTTGAGGGATCACGGTGACTACTGTCAAACTAAATACATAATTTTTTTCAGTATTCATTGATATTTTCTTATGGAAAATTTAGATTACGAAAATCGACGCTCTGTGAAATATGTTCATCGCGCGCTCATGCCTGCTTATGGTGTTCAGAGATGAGGCCTATTTTTGCCTTAATGGCTACGTCAATAAGCAAAATTTCGGTATTTATGTTGAAGAGCAACTCGAAACCATTCGAGAAAAGCCATTATATCCATTTAAAAGAACCGTTTGGTGCGGCCTATGGGCTAGAGGAATCATCGACCCATATTTCTTCAAATACGAAGTAGGCGCCAATGTAACAGTGAATGGTGAACACTATCGTGCCATGATAAACTACATTTTGATGCCGGAAATTGAAGCAAGTGATCTCCAAAACATTTGGTTCCGGAAAGACGGCGCTACTTGTCATACAGTTAGTGATACAATGGATCTGCTACGTCGGCGTATCGGTGAGCAATTTATCTCTCGTCTCGGGTCAATGGATTGGCCACCAAGATCGTGTGATATCACATCTTTGGACTTCTATTTGTCCAAATGCTTTGTGGATAAACCAGCTTCGATTGAGATATTGGAAGCTAACATTACTAAAGTTATTCACGAGATACCGATCGAAGTCTTCCAGCGAGTCATTCAAAATTGGTGTTTATGGATGACCGAAATACGGCGCAGTTGAGGCAAACATTTCACAGGGATTATCTTTAAGAAATAAATGTTACGTATGGTTCTACATAAAAATAATAAAGATTGCCCAATAAATTTCAATTTTCTTTGCTTTATTTCAATTTTAAATCCGAATCCTCTAAATTGATCTTTTTTTATTTACAAATGAACAAGTTAAAACTTAATGTTGGCTAAACTAAGGCTATCATAATAAATAGAATTTCAAATGATATATAGTCATAGATAATGAAGCAATAGAAAAAGTTAATAAAATTTAGTACCTGGGCATAGCTATCGATAGAAATTTGAACTTTGAAAGGCATTTGAACAATGTGTGTTGCAAACTTGCCAAGAAGACTGGTTTTTTCGTAAAATAACAAAAATATAAGATTATATAATGTGATGACCAAGCCTCATTTTGAGTATTGTTCCTGAGTTCAACAGAAATTAGAAGTAGGCTGCAAAAATACAAAATAAGGGTATGCGCCCAATAACATGAATGCTCGATACTTTAAAATAGATTAATATCAACCGAAGAACAAAAATTAATGCTGTATTATTAATATTTTTAACGAAACATAACCTTCACCAAAATATTTATCAGAACAACTAGTATATGTGGGAGAAGAGCTACCGTTTAAGAATTATTATGTACAGCACTAGTAGGTCACAAAACGCTCTACTATGTAAAGGACTAGAAGAAAAGCGAAATAAATATTATTATATATTGATAGATTAAATTAAAGAAAATATTGTATAAAATAATCGTAACATTAAGCAAGCCACACAAAAAATTACAAAATTTATGAAATTAATTTTATTATGAATTGAAAGCTAAATAAATAAATATTATATAAAAATTATATTTGTATATACTGTATTATATTCTATAATTCTATATTATGAAATACTGCCTCGCCATAAATTTTGTGACAAATTTTACAAGGTCCGGCACTCGAAGTGTTACCAACTTCAGACCGCTCACGCGGTTCTTGTTACCTTGTTGTTAGTTGGCTAAATGACAGCCCAGAGTATTGTTTACAAGCGCGCGGAGCATTTTGTCGAGAGTAAACGTGAAAAAAGAAAATCAGTAATGGATTTCAAACGTAATAGTGTGATTACATTATATTTGGCTGGAAAACCACAACCAGCGATTATTCGTGAGCTCGGGCATCTTAAAGTAAATAAAGTTTTTGTTTATCGTACCATTACTCGTTGCACTGATACTGGTAGCATCCTGAAACATAATGGGGGTGGTCATCAAAAGCCTGGCGTCAAGGTAAATGCGAAATATTATCGGGAAAGTATTCTGGAGGTTGCTTTGAAGCCGTGGGTAGTCAAAAATTTCGGTGGCAGACCATGGACGTTTCAACAGGACTTGGCACCGTCTCACAAAGCTCGAGTGAACAAGAATGGCTAAAAACCAACGTTCCGAACTTCATAACGTCCACACAATTGCCCTCAAATTCACCAGACGCGAGTCCAATGGATTACTCTCTTTGGGCCTTTTTGGAGAGCAAGGTGCGAACTAATAGATTCATCAGTCTCGAGGCCCTGAAAAAAACCATTGTCCGCGAGTGGGCCGAAATACCTGCAAGTCACATTCGGGTAGCTTGCGATTCGTTTCTGGACCCTCTCAAGGTCATAGTCAAGGCAAAAGGTGGTCATATCAAGCAAAAGTAAATGGATTCTTAATTTTGTATTATTTTCACACATTTTTTACTTTCAATTGAATAAAAGTAATTTTCCGAAGTAAATAAATGGCCTTTTACTCTTCGAGTGTCGAACCCTGTACAATGCTTACGGCGAAAACAAATCTGCAGAAAAAAGTTCCGTTATTTTTGCTTTTGTTCGTATGCATTGTTTACTCATAAATTATACTCAGTTTCGTGGCGAATTTCGCATATTAACAATAGAGTGGGGAGCTAAGGAAAATTGCATTGCAGTAGTGGTTAGAATCAGTGCAACCATAGAAGCCGTTCGAGAAATAATTCTCAGAAATCCTCTTAGAAAGCAGAAAATCATGTCCAGGGAAATGAATGTGTCCATTTCAAGACTAATTAGAGGTGATCTCCACATGAAAGCCTTCCGTCGTTCAACTGGTCATCTTTTGAAGAAAATTGGACTCGGAAGAATCAAGCAGCTTCTTCGGTCGCCCGCGGTCAACGACCATGAAAATAGTATTTTCACGTAAAAATTGTTGTTCCAAGGGTTCAGCGTGGCCACCATCTAGCCTCCGTAATGGTTTGGTGGGGAGTGTCTTGTAAAGGCGTTACATATCTTCGTTTCTGCGAAAAAAGGGTTAAGGCCGGGGCAAAAGAGTACCAGGAGGATGTCGTAGAAGGTGTGGTTAAGCAGTTGAGCAATACTATTTTCAATGAAGAGCGTTGGATCTTCCAGAAAGATTCCGCTCCAGCTTATAAGGCAAAAGCCACCCAGCAGTTGCTAAAATCAATATTCCCGGGTTCATAGCCGCAGAAGATCGGCCGTCAAGAAGCCAAAGATCTGAATCGATTCAGGATTGGAGGACATGTCGAAGACCTCACAGAAATTTCGAGAGTCTCAAACAATCTTTCGATCGAGCAGCGACGTGAGTATCCATGGAAACTGTGCATACTGCAATAACTGATTGGCCTAATCGTTTGAAGTCTTGTGTTAAGGCAAATGGTGGCCATTTCGGATGAAAATTAGCATTTGTCTTTGTACTAGGATTTTCCTTATTAAATAAAACTAACTTCATTTAAGGAGGTATTATATGGTAATTTCATATTCGGACTTAACTTATAACAGAACTTATGGCAGTACAGTATATATACAGTATATATTCGTAATAAATATATGAATATAGATAATATATTAGAATTGAAAACTCCAAATATTTCTGAAATTAGTATGATAAAAAGGTAATAAGCGAATATTTCAGATCAACAACATAATAATAGCTTTTACAGACCACTTAGAGCTAATATGAGCTTAAATTAGTGCAGATAGCTAAGTAAAAAAATAAAAAAGAGAGTTCAGAAATTCATAAAATTCATTCCTTGATACCGAAAAGTCAAACGGAATAGAACTCGAGATCTCATTGAATTCTCTTAGTGCGCGGGCAATAGGAGCATTTCGTGGATAATTTATGTTAAACAATTTAAGATGAAATGGGTGAAAAGTAATACGTAGAGGGATAGTAGGTGCATATATTAAAGTGAATGCCACGTAATAGGGATGAACAATCAATGTCTCCCTTAATTACACTGAAAACAAAAGACAGTGAGAGTATAGATCTTCTACTCTTTAGAGACTTTAAGTTAATTAAAATAAAACGGGAATTGTAGGAAAGGATATGATTTGAGAATTTTAACGACCTGAGATCATATATAATATAAGGAACAGCTTCTGTTCCAGTTCAATTCTCTCAATTGCCAATTGGTGGCAAAGCATCCATATAAATGGTGCATATTCTAATCGAAGGAAGGAAAAAGTAATTTGAGAGAGTAAAGATCTGAGAACTTCGAGCTATTACGCCGTATTAAAACTAAGATTTATTACGAAGTGAATACACAAACATAGTTACTGTGACTATGAAGAATGAGAGAGAGAGAGAAAATATTTTGAGCTTTGGCAAAAGGCACATGAAAACATTTCTTGATATTTAGAGAGATGCCAGAGTTACTTTGCCAGTGAACGAGCGGATTAATAACAACATAGGAACATCCTCAGCTTTTCTAATCGCAGATACAATAATATTTTCAAATTATCAGCAAATCATCGACATGAAAACCTTCAGCAAAAATTGAAAAACAATATTCACCAAAAGCAGCTAAGTTGGAAACTGCAAATAGGGCGAATTTTCATAGGAATAATTAAACGATTTCTTTATTGGGAAATTTTTTGGAAAATACCAAAGTACGTTGACCCATCATCCAAGTACAGTGACACACATTGTAGGAACTGTACCATCGCACAAAAGTATAACGAGATATGGGATAGTTCAAGGTTTTGTAATAAAAGCGGCTATTATAAACGTTTGCAACCCTGTTGCAAATGTGAAACTGATACTTTTCTGCTGTTCTTATTTCGCATAGGTCGGTGAACGTGAATTCATAAATAAAAATAACTTTTTCAATAAATATTTTTCTTCAAAACTTCGATATGGACGGTAATTTTCTATTAAACAGGACAATGCAAAGAAAGAAGCAATGATGCAAGCAAAACTTTTATGATATAAATTTAAAAGATCGATCACATTCTTATTGACAAGAGACATAGATGCAATAACCATAACCACAGGAATAAATAAATTAAAAAACCATAAAACGGGTGGTGAAGACGGATTCCCGGCAGAGCTCATAAAATATGGAGAGCAAGCCTTGCACAAGCAAATACACTATTTTGTAAAAACCATTTGGGAAAAGCATAAAATACCAAATGAATGGCTAGAAATGGCTAATAGTGCCAATACATAAGACTGAATGTCGAAATTATCGAGGAACATCGGTTACAAAGTGTTCAGAAATATTGTGTACGAGCGTATCAAAGTTTATGCAGATGAAATAATAGATGAATACCAGTGTGGCTTTAGAAGCAATCTATCGACAATTGATCAAGGTAGACCAAATTTTTTAAAACTTTTTGAAAGCAAAAGTTATAGGACTGAATTTCAACGCCGAAAAAACTTTTATTTTATTATTCGGATTTTTGGACCTTTGCACGTTAGTATCGTAGCCGATGGAACAATGAGCTTTACGACGACATAGACATAGTAAAATATTCGATGCGATCCCAGCTAGTGGTAGCAGAGGAAAGAGGCAGCCTCCTCTACGTTGAAAAGATCAGATAGAGAAGGACTTAGCTTCACTTGGTGTGTCCAACTGGCGCCGGTTAGTACGAGAAAGAAACGATTGGCGCGCTTTGTTAAATTCGCGTAAGCAAGATGAAGGAACGTTATACTACGACTCCGAACGGCAGATATTTTTTTATTAGGAGCTTGTTCATGGCAGAAATACACACGGAGGTTTGCAATTGCCTGCCAAGGGACGACTACTATTTGAAAAAAACTTTTTCTTCATTTCGGTGCTTCGCCGAGAGTCGAACCTACGTACTCTCTGAATTCCGAATGGTAGTCACGCACTAACCATTTGGCTGCGGCGGCCGCCGTATGTATAGATAAAAATCTGGACGCAAAGCTTAAAAAATTCTTTTACAAATCGGAAAATTATTATATTGCTACGGAAGCCTTATCCTGACAGCATATCAACGTTTTAGTAAAATCTGAGTCTTTACAACTCGCTGGTTTTCGCGACCATGGCTGGCGCTCCAATATTTACTTAATGTGCTGAACCTCACCCCTCTCCTATCGTCACTAGAGCAGCTCTATGCATCAAGACCGCTTCAAACATTTCTTCTCAGATCTAGCATCAACCCTAACCCAGAACTTAGCTCGGAAACAATCGGTACAAAGAATGGTGCCATTTTAGGAGCTTTTAAGGCCTTAACGCTCACAGGTCTATAAGTCTCCACGTTCTGTACTGCGTGCAATGTGCCTTTAGCCCAAAGCTCTCTAGAGCAATCCCACTTCCCGCGTCTTTCATCCCAATATTAATACCAAAATATTAAATATCTATCCCTCTGCGACCAACATTGATGCGCTTATCAGAAATAAAGAGTAGAATTAGTAATTGGTGGCTTCAATTAGCACCAAAATTGGACATTCAAACCTGTCAAACGATCATGATTGTAGGGGACTACTTCGGCAGAGCAGATAAACAATTCGACATTCAGCATAGTAAACGACAACGCCTCCACTAAGATAAAGAATAACTGCAGCTGTTCACCTATTGCTAGTGCTGGTATGATTATTAATATAACATGGTTGGTGACCTATACTATCCTCTGCATTAGATCATTTGTCCTTTGCCGTCTTGATCGATATACCAGCCGACTTTATTTCCACGAATCACCGCTCCAATATGAAATTTCATGAAGCTGATTGGGTCGGTTTTGCGGAAATTACGGAAGACACTATCGACGCTCATACCATTCCCTCCGATATGCGCGTAAGGGAACGCTCATTCAGAAAAGTGATCACTACTGCCGTGGCTCGCTTTATACCCGCTGGAAAGCTCAAGGAGATACTTCCTAATTTCCCATCAGAAGTAGCGATTTCACAAAGGGAGCGTCACTACCTACTACATGCCGATCCCGGTAATCCTCTGATAAAAGATCTTAATTTAGAGATTCCCCAAGTAGTAAATCAACACAAGAGTTGATTAAATAGGTTGAGAACCTGAAGACCTGTAACTTCACTTCGTGTGAGTAAGATCTGATACGCCGCACAGTTCGGCCGATTCCCGAAAAGCTGTCAAAAACTCAAAAAATTAAGTAATTGATTCAAAATTTCTTACTCGGGGGTTGTCGGGGTCGCTGATTACGAATTTGATCTTAAAATTTTGAAAATCCACCCCCTTCTTCCCTATTGGCCACCCCCTCACGTGAAATAGCGTATATTCTAGAACATAATCAAGATGCATGTTAATTTATATGTTTTCGGGGTCGCTGATTACGAATTTGATCTTAAAATTTTGAAAATCCACCCCCTTCCACCCCTATTGGCCACCCCCTCACGTGAAATAGCGTATATTCTAGAACATAATCAAGATGCATGTTAATTTATGTTTTCAGGGTCGCTGATTATGAATTTGATCTTAAAATTTTGAAAATCCACCCCCTTCCACCCCTATTGGCTACCCCCTCACGTGAGATAGCGTATATTCAAGAACATAATCAAGATGCATGTAAATTTATATGTTTTCGGGGTCGCAAGGTAGCAAGTGGTAGCAGCTGAATCTTGTTTTATTCAGTAACCACTAGCGTACCCTCGCCCGCTTCGCTAGGCGAAAAATTCAATGATTTGCTGAAAGAGAATAAAATTAATACGAAGCAAAGCAAATTCTTTGATACAATTTCATTCGAATTTTTTGGAACACTTTTTGGTAGACAACGTTTTTGGGTTTTCCATCTTTCGCGTAAATGAATAATGACGATGGTTTGCCTACTCGTGAGCAAGCTACATAAAATTGTCCATGGGAAAAAATTGGGTATTCTAAATTAATACCGCACATTTGTAGAGACTGTCCTTGCGCCTTATTAATTGTCATAGCGAAGGCAAGGCGAATAGGGAACTGCAAAAGTTTGAAATCGAATGGTAAATCCGTCTGAATCAGTGGAATTCTGGGTATAAAAACGTCTTCTCCTTTGTACTTCCCTTTCAAAATTGTTGCTTCGATAATGTTACCCATTAGCTTCTTCACAGCGAGTCTGGTACCGTTGCAAAGTTGTGGCACATTAATGTTGCGCAGCATAATAATCTGCTCAATTGAATTGAAACATTATTTTCATAAATACTTAGGACCTTAACTAATGCACCTTGGTACATACCTAACGCAGATATTCATCGCGACCTTGACATCGATACTATTGATGAAACAATACAAAGCGCTAGCAGAAGACACATAAATAGACTATTAACGCATACAAATCCTATGATGAGAAGACTACCAAATAAAGAAAAATCTACCCAAAGTCGGCTTAACCGTCAAACACCAACAGATCTTGCAAAATCCTTGTAATCAATTGTCAACTAATCGTATATGTCATTGTTTGTTAACCACTTGTTTTTAAATAATATGTATATATTTCTTCTAAATGAGCTTGGGGGCATTGGCCCTTCAATATCACTCTCATTCCATCTTTTTGTAAATCAAATTACTTATTGTCTAACGACAGGTGTAATATTTTATGGAAGAAATAAAAAAAAAAAAATTTTCATTCGAATCATTTGAAATTTCTGTATACAATACATTTCTGTATCACAATACAAATACAAAAAATTCAAAAAAAGTTGTACACATAAAATGAATGTCGATTCGAAACTTACTTTAATCTAACAATCGAGCAAGTTTTGTTTTGGACAATATTTTGATTTTTTCTTTTTTTTATATGAAGAAAATATTTAAAAGAAATTTTTTTTTGCTAAAAACCTTCCCCTAGTGGATCCCTATAATATGAAAAAAGAACGAATAAAATTGGCCTCGTATCGGCCCAAAAAAATGCGGACGAACGAACATCATTTCATTTTTATATACAGTAGACTCGGGGTTGAGGGAACTAATTCGTGCAAGGGCTATTCCCCTCAACCCAGACTTTCCCTTCAATTGGGATTGAAATTATACATGTACAGAAGTGGGCGGATTATAAATATTTTATTAATACTGTTGTATGTAAGGTAGAGGTACATAGTTTGTGCAGGGAGTGTATTTATTTCATATAATAAAAACATATTTTCTTTTTCTTCCGCACACATTTTTTTCATTTGAGCTAACGTATGTTTTGTCTGGCAGTAATTTCCAAAATAATCCAGTTTCGTCAGTATTGTAAACCTGGTTTTCATCCAACTTTAAATCATTTTTTGTCGCCAAAATTTTGCCTTGAATGCTGGCACTGCTTCTTGATCAGAAGACAGTTTTTCACCGCAAATTTTCAACAATCTAATTCCAAATCTAGCCTTGAATCCATTTAGCCAGCCCGAACTTGCGTTACAGCCACTTTCATTTCCATAAATTTTTGCATGCAGTTCTTTAGCTTTTTCTTTAATAAGGTTTCCAGATATTGGAATATATCGACTTCTTTGAGTGATGAACCATTTATATAGCTAAGTTTCCATATTAGCAAACTCACCCTTCTTCAGAGACTTCCGTTTAAACTAAAAAGCTTTACACTGGACAATGTACACAATATACATATATGTGTATGTATATACCAATCATCCGTATATAATAATCATATACGCATTCTAACATAACTGGAAAATAACTGAAATTGCATAAAAATTTTGAGGTTCCTTCTACTCGGTTCTTATTAGATTGAAGGTTCCCTCTACAGAATACTCAATGAAAGAATTTTTGTGATCCCCTCAACCGAGTAGTTCCTTCAATCCGGGGTTCCCTCAACCGCGAGTCTACTGTATATAGATAGATTACTTTTTTGAGTAATTTTTAATAGGTTTCAAAGCAGCATATGACGGCGTTGCATTACCATACAGTTTGAAAACTCAACTTTTATAAAAAAAATTGCAATAAATGTATCTACGTATTGCTGCAGCTAAAAATTTTGTGTCGAGGTATTGATATGTACTAAAGATTTAGACCAAGCAAGGGGAGTTTTAGCTACCGATATCTCTGCTCTCCACAATAAGGAAGACCACTGAAGCCCTCCTACTCTCGTTCTTCACAAAATATTTGACCCCAACGTCGCTTCTTGAAAGTGCACTGCACCATCACAGCACTAAACGCCATAAACAAGCGAAAACCCCACGACTTAACCCCAACCGCCCCTGCGAGAGAGCAGCTGAAGGCTGAAGTCGATGACATACTGACTGTCAATAACCTCAAGTTGCTTGGCGTTACCTTCCCCAATTCACTAGCCGGTACTTGAGACATTTCAGGCAATTGGCCGACCGGTTCTGAATTATGCAGTGTCCATCTGGTCGCCAGGACGCAGCGGCCGAACTGGACCTGCCAAAATATTGCAATCATGACAGCCACGGCACCTCCTGATGCTCTCCCTAAAGCGGCGAGGAACCACCCCTGCAATCACTTAATGGAGACTAAGCCACCTACTAGGCACTTCAGAGGACATCATTCGATTTGACTGCCGAGAGCCAGGACTTAATACCACAGCCAATGGATCCCCAGTATATATACATGTCATAAACCACATTTTTCGGGAGTCCTTTACCATTTCTTTAAACTCCCGCCCCAAATGTCGTCATCGGATCCTACCATAACCCTTTGCATGCGAAGAGCTTCAACTGCCCGAGACCGCGCTATCTTCACACAATTACATTCAGAATTTACCCCGACATATTCAACATATGCTTGACATGTGAAGGTATCCCGTACGACACTCACCACTTATTCCCCATTAATCCATAAGAGGAGCTTTGCATCCATCCTATCGAAATCGCATTTTTCTTGGTTTCCGTTAGACAGAATTGACGATGACGCGAGGAGACTTTACCACACCTGGCAAGCCTTTGTAAGGTACTACAACAAGAAAATTAAAATTTTAGACGAAGGTTGTCTTATCGAATATTTTATAGATATAGATCAGTTGAGGATGGTTCCATATGTAAAAGTCCACGCAAGTGGGGAAAGTTACTGATCACCATTCACTTGGGAGTGGCCAGGACGATTTTTCTGCATATGGTCCAAGCAGCTCACAACTCCCGGGATTAGCCCAAGTATCCTCTGGGTAGCTTCCGAACACCCGTTCGGGAGTGAGCTAAAGTGAGAAGGCGAAACATTCCAGGAGAGCTGATTGTGCGCTAGGTTTGGGACCCGCCTCTTAAACCACAGCGCTGTTAGTTCTGCCTTCTCCAAACTGGATAAAGAGTTTAAGCGAATGGTAAACGAGGACAAAACGAAGTACCTCCTGTCGTCAAACAAACAGTCGGCGCACTCGCGTATCGGCACCCACGTCACCGTTGACAGTTATAATTTTGAGGTTGTAAAGGACTTCGTATACTTAGGAACCAGTATTAACACCGATAACAATGTCATCCTTGAAATCCAACATGGAATCTCTCTTGCCAAAAAGTGCTACTTTGGACTAAGTAGGCAACTGAGCAGTAAAGTCCTCTCTCGACGAACAAAACTAACACTCTACAAGACTCTCATCATGCCCGTCCTAACGTATGGCGCAGAAGCGTGGACGATGACAACATCCGATAAGGCGACGCTTGGAGTGTTTGAGAGAAAGATTCTGCGCAAGATTTTTGGACCTTTGCACGTTGACAACGGCGAATATCGCAGACGAAGGAACGATGAGCTGTATGAGCTTTACGACAACATAGACATAGCGCAGCGAATAAAGATCCAGCGGCTACGTTGGCTGGGTCATGTCGTCCGAATGGAAACAAACGCTTCGGCTCTGAAAGTATTCGATGCGGTACCAGCTGGTGGGAGTAGAGGAAGAGGAAGGCTTCCTCTGCGTTGGAAATATTAGGTGGAGAAGAACTTGACTTCACTTGGTGTGTCCAACTGGTGCCGTTTAGCACGAGAAAGAAACGACTGGCGCTTTGTTGAACTCGGCCAAAATCGCGTAAGCGGTTATCGCGCCAATTAAGAAGAAGAAGATGAGTTGAAAGTGTATGACAAAATTTAATTAGGAAAATCATCGCATCTGAGTATTAATGAGACAACTTTAGCGAAGTAATCAGCAAATATCCGATACTAGCTTTAACCCGCGGCCCGCGTAGGAGTAGTTTTGAGGGTTTTAGGATATGTATATAAAAGAATTACAAACAATAATTCCATAGAAAATAATTTGTTATCAATCACCATAATATTACAATACCCGGCATTGGTTGCTATGCCTGGTTGAATAAAATCAAAACAACCAATCAGAAAAATATCAAGAAAAATTATTTTTATAAAATTTTGTATCTCAAACCGTTTTTGAACTTTGCATTTGGGTTATAGTTGAACAGCTTATGCGGATTATGGAGTCTAGAGTGTGCTATAAATAGTGAGAAGTAGGAAAAACTACGATTTTTTAGATTAAATTTAATCGAATATTTGCTTATTATGTGCTATTTATAGCACACTCTAGACTTTATAATCCGCATAAGCTGTTCAACTATAACCCAAATGCAAAGTTCAAAAACGGTTTGAGATAGAAAATTAATGAACACGTTGGCTGCCACGTCGCACGTTTTCATGCGACACCTAAATGTTACCCTGAGGCCACGTCGCACAATTTCATGCGACACGTAAATGTTACCCTGAGGCCACGTCACACATTTTTGTACATTTTAATATGGAATTTTACATAGAATTTGGATTCTCTGGCCTGTGGTGAACATTTTGGTGTATTTCCCATGGCCGTTGTGTATTTTGAATGGTATTTTTTTGGATAATAAAAAAGTTGTAAGATGTGTCTTTTTATTAATTCTTTTAAAAATTAATTCATTTATGAACAAAACAAATATAAAAATATATATGTATGGAAATTCAAATGGAAATCAGTAGAAAAACAATAATTAGCAAAAACAATATTTAGGAAAACATTCTACACATAGTTGCGGTTTATTGGGCAGTAGGTGGTGGTCCTTTTCAAGCTCTTTCTGGCTGTTACTCTATAAGCAGATTTTTTTGACATGGCATAACACAATACACAAGCACGCCTTATTGTTTTTCCGTTGTCGTCCTTTCTTTTTTCTATAAAATGTTGTTATGGGTTCTGGAGACATGAAGTCCAACAAAGCATTTGAAGTCTCCTGCCGGAACTTGGTTATTGAATTTTGTTTGTTTGTAGCCTTTTTATATATTATAAAGGCATTTATGACAGGCATTCCTAGGAACAGTTCAAAAGCCACTTTGCGGTACCACTTAACGCCTCTTCTGAGAGTGGTGGCGTAGGCGGTCATTTGATCGGATATATCAACACCTAACTTGGCTTTGTTGTAATCAATAACAGCAAGAGGTTTTTCAAAAGCTCGTTGCCTTCGCTTCCTGGTGGAAAACTAAGTAAAATAAACCAAAAATATCAAATATAACTCAAAAACTACAAAAAATTACTGTCGCACATTTTCGTGCGACGTGGCCCCACAACATGTTTTATGATCTCCCAGGTAATGTCGCATGAAAATGTGCGACACAAAAAAACCATTATAACTGCAAAATTAGCGACCAAAATAAAGTCGCGAGTAGTCAAAACTTATTTTTAGGCACTAAGAAACAAAAAAGAACATAAATAAGTTGTTGGCCTCAGGTGACCAAAATTGTTAAATGACACTGCTACTGAACGATCAAAATTCTAAAAAGGCTTTGGCAGCCAACGGGTTAAAACAATTTTGCTTGATATTTTTCTGATTGGTTGTTTTGATTTTATTCAACGAGGCATAGCAACGAATGCCGGGTATTGTAATATTATGGTTATTAATATAATATAAAACTATTTTCTATGAAATTATTGTTTATAATTCTTTTATATACACATCCTAAATCCCTCAAAACTACTCCTACGCGAGCGGGGCCAAGGGTTAAAGCTAGTATATATATAATTGGCGCGTACACCCTTTTTCTATGTTTGGCCGAGCTCCTCCTCCTATTTGTAGTGTGCGTATTGATGTTGTTCCACAAATGGAGGGACCTACAGTTTCAAGCCAACTCCGAACGGCAGATAGTTTTTATGAGGAGCTTTTTCATGGCATAAATACACTCGGAGGTTTGCCATTGCCTGCCGAGGGGCGACCGCTATTAGAAAAAACTTTTTCTTAATTTTTTGATCTTTCACCGAGATTCGAACCGACGTTCTCTCTCTGAATTCCTAATGGTAGTCACGCACCAACCCATTCGGCCACGGCAGCCGCCGGATTTTATAAAACCGGGCATAATACGACGAATTGGAGAGCAAATGCAAGAATTTATAAATAGTACCCTGCTCTATGTCATGATGATTAGTTCAAAAGATATTTGTGTAAAGATAGTTCCGTCCTAACTATGTTGTTGTTGTTTCATGTTCTTTACTTCATATTAAATTCAAATTAGTACAGCATAATAATAATAAATAAATAACTGAACGTACGACTATAACATAAGTTGTCAATTGGGGGTATAGTAAATCTTCAACATTACTAATTGAAAAGGGAATCCTAAAATTGAAATATAAATTAATTATGAATATATACATCACTACATATTATAAAACAAAGTCGCTTTTTCTGTCCCTATGTCCCCTTGAATGCTTAAATCTTTAAAACTACGCAACGAATTTTGATGCGGTTTTTTTTTAAAGATAGATTGATTGAAGAGGAAGGTTTATATCAATATAATGTGAAGAAATATATAAAGGGGGCGTAGCAATCAGTCAAAATGTGGCAAAAAAACATAATTTTTTTGTTTTCACGGCCATAAATCATAAACGAATCAACCAATTAAAATGAAACTTTCTTGAAGTTTAACTTTGAAATATTTACTTTCGTTTTGCATCAAAAAAAAAATTCATTGATTTGTTATTTAACCAAAATTGTTTAAACAAAAGCAACTCTTTTTCCAAAAAAAGTTGTTTGTGTGTTTGTTCGCTGTCAACCGAATGAAGCAACAGGCGTTAAGCGATAATCTCACCACACCTCATTAATGTTGAATTACATCGTATGGTGACGTATGTATGTATGTATTTACGAATCGCTCGCATTATTTCATTTCGGACGTATGTACATATGTATGTATGTATATACTGAATTCCATGTAATTATATGTACATACAATTTTAAAGCGAAATAAACCGCTATTTTCACGTTCTATATTAGTAAAGCGCACCGAACCGCACACTCTATAACCAAGCTCCCACTGAAAATCGCCACGGATGATGATAACAGCGTCTGTAGTGTTTCTAAACAGAGCAATACAGGAAAATTGATGCGTGACTGCTCATTAATAGCCTGAGACGAAGCTACCATGTCAAACAAGACGTCTGTGGAAGCACTGGATAGGACAATGCGCGATTTGCGCAACAAAAATTCACCTATGGGTGGATGTACAATTCTGTTCTCAGGAGATTTCCGTCAAATCCTACCAGTTGTGACTCGAGGAACACGTGCTGACGAAATAAATGTTTCGCTAAAAAGATCCCACCTTTGGTCGCATGTCAATAAATTAGAGCTTAAAACTAATATGAGGGTTTCGTCATCTTCAGCTAAAAGTTGGCAATGGAGAATTAACACAAAGAGAGGGACGGATTAACCTAGAAAACCTTTGTGTTTTGATAGACAACATCCAAGAGTTAGTCAACAATGTCTATCCTGACATTGATAACATAAGTTATAAGACAATATCTTGGTTTAAAGAAAGAGCTATTCTGTCACCAACTAACGAACAAGTAGATAAAGTAAATAACTTGATTATTTCAAAGATTGATGCGCCGACGAAAATATACTACTCGGTCGATACTGTTCTCGATTTGGAAGAAGCTGTTCATTTTCCTACAGAATTTCTAAATTCTTTGAACCCGTCAGGACTCCCTCCTCACAAAATGAAGCTGAAAACAGGTTGTCCTGTTATTTTATTAAGAAACCTAAATCCACCTAAACTTTGCAATGGCACGCGTTTGCTGGTAAAATCACTGGCAACTTTCATAATAGTGCACAATACTCACAGGATGTGGTACCGGAGAAGATGTATTGATTCCCTGAATCCCTCTGATACCATCGGATCTACCATTCCAATTTAAACGCTTACAATTTCCGGTAAAGACATCTTTTGCAATGACCATTAATAAATCTCAGGGTCAAACCTTCAACGTTGTAGGCTTAGATTTGAGCGTTGACTGTTTTTCACATGGCCAACTGTATATCGCTCTTTCAAGAGTAACCTCTAGAGAAAACATGTTTGTATGTAATACATATGTAAAAATGCAAAAAGTAAATATGTAAAAGTGTAGGGTATGAATTTAGATATTCCAAAGATAGCAGGAAATCTTCATGCTATAAAGAAAGGGGAACTGTTTTACTCCAAATTTAACGCGTGCGGGCCACGGGCAGTAATGAAGAAGCCAAAACTACTTGATCGATTTTAATCATTTTTTCAGGGAGTGACATAGGGTATATATTTTATAACCGTGCGAAACCGGGCGGGTTGCTAGTATACTATAATTGGCACGTACAACCTTTTAAGGTTTTTGCCCCAGCTCCTCCTCCTATTTGTGGCGTGTGTCTTGATGTTATTCCACAAATGCAGGGGCCTACAGTTTCAAGCCGAGTCCGAGTTGGTGTTTCAGCGAGATTCGAACCTACGTTAATTAGTAATCAACAAATAACAAACTGATTACGCGAATTCGTTAAAAATAAGCTCCCGGTACGTATTTAAGGCAGCTAGATAATCACTACCGTTCAAAATCATATTAATATTTGACAGATCCAATGTCTTTTCCCCAAAATGTTCACAACGAAAATTCGTATAGAGAGGACAGGTACCATTGAAGTGCTGAATATTTTTTGGTATATTCAAGTTACAAACTGGACAAGTGGTAGAAGATACTTTTTTAAAGGGCCTTTTATTTAGAATAAGGAGCCCTCCTCTGCCACGAAAGATAAAACTGAATTGCTGACGGAGAGGCACTTGTTAGTAGGTATTGATAAAACAGCAGCTTTACTACCAACTGAAAGTAGATAGTATAATATTAAACTAATTAAGTTTTCATATTTTTAAATCCGTTATGTAATATGATATATGATGTAACATTTAAAAGATTGAAATTTGCGCCTAAACAAGTACGAGACGTAAAAGTTATTAAAAAAAAAATACCAGTCTAACGGTTAGACGCGATAGAAGTGAAACCTTCCGTAAAACAAACTGAGAGAGAATGAGACGAAAGCAGCATTAGGAGTGGGATAATTATAGGTTCATTATAATATTGCTACAAAATTCATATTTTATTTTCTTCATTTTATTGTTATTCATCCTCAATCTTTGCAATTTCAACAAATGATACGAGTGGCTTATGATAGCTAAAATATGATACAAATGCTTTGGTTTCGATGTTGTCAACATATCTTTGAAATACCGCGTCAATTGTTGTTTCTGATCGTGTAGTCGATTCAGTGCGACTGTTACACATTTTTAAATTGAATGTTGTATTGAGAAAGTCAATTAAAGGAACCGCTGTGTCCAATGCAAAATTCCCGCGCGATACTTCTGGTGTATACTTTATTAAATAATAACTTTTAAGCTACTTGATTTGGAAAAAGTTATAAAAAAAAAATACACTTTTTGAAATATTTAATTTCGAAAAAATTTCAATTTTTTTCCTTTTTGCTAAATAAAAAATGTTCAACTACTTTTTTTGCAATTGTTTCTACATGAAGTCGCTCGTGTAAGTAATGACGATCATTTTGAACCCAGAATGATTAAAATCGGTTCGTTTTTGACTAAGTTATGGGAATTAAAAAAAAAAATTTCTTATATAATTAAAAAAAAATCGATTTTGAGCCGAAAAACAAAATTGCCGATAACTCTTAAAAAAATTTTTTTTCGGGCGAACAAAAAATACGTGCCTCATTATTTTGACTAGAGAGCAATATATTTGAGTTACATGGAAATCGAAGAACATGACCCGAATGGCCCGGTGAATTGAAATGGAAAGCATCTATTGAATATTATATAATATGATAATATTTGTTAACGCTTCGAAAATATTTGTTACGGTAGTTCATTATTGTCGCGTAGTGGTGCCTAATACCTACCTAATAAATAAAACAGTTTGGTAATTTGTTGCGGGACTCGTAAAATAAAGAAGTTAAAAACGCAACCTATATTTACGGCTTAACATTAACTGGCACGGTTTTCTATGTAATAACTTTGTTCAACGGTTCCCGGGTGCATAGAACCGTGCATACGGGTTGCCAATATTCGACGGACCCATCTGGCAACCCTGTATCTTTTTACAGAGACGTCAGATCGCTTAATGACATACTGTGTTGGAAGCGTCAGTCCAAGCAGATTTTTACCATGGAACAGTGCACGCCACGCGAGCGCTCCCAAATTGTTGAAATTTACATTCAACAAAAGAAGTAAATTGGGAAAACTCAACTTGCGTATAAAAAATTAGATAATGTGAAAAGTGCGCCTTCTAAGAACACCATTAAACGTTTGTACGAAAGGTTTTCGACTGGTGATGCTCTTTTTAATCCAAAGAGGCCAAATCAAAACCGACCAAGGCGTCGCCAAGGACATCCCAAAATCGCCGTTCTCAGCAGTTGGCCATTGCTCGGACCACTTTACAACGAATTATCCGCATTGATTTGCATTTATTCCCGTATAAGATTAAATTGACGCAAAGATTGTTGCCGGCGGACAAGCTTCGTCGATTGGAATGGGCCCAAAGAGTCATCGAAATCCGTCGGGTCCGTCGAATATGGTCAACCCTGTATATACATACATATATTTATGTGCTATCGATATAACCTGTCAGTTAATTTCTTAAGTCAAAACGTTGAACATGTCGCTTAGCCCAGGTAATGGTACCTTCATTAGAGGTGATTCAACTGCAACAGCGAGTGGGTAACCGTCTTCATATCGCGTGTCGTTCTTAAAGCTAAAAGCAATGCCAGTCTTTAGTCGACTTGAGCCTTTAAGTAAGTAATAACATAGAGTCACAATCTCGAACAAAAATTATTTTGTGCCAGTACTGGTATCCCATTTCCACTCAAACATTTGCGCGACTAATTTTTGCGAAGTAGATAATAATTCGGCATCATGTGTATTTAGCAGGGCATTGAAAAATATGGCACAAATACAGCATAAGTTTTAGAGGTCACTTGATGTGTGAGGTCGCTTTGATAGTTGCAGCACGCTTGTGGCTACAATATTTTATTGCTTCATTGAGTTAGCACTTACTCAATGGTTGCTGTTATAAGATCCCTAGATGCTTGTCACCAGATTCAAATCTTGGGACCGTATCCGTACATTAACTTTTTATTTTTTATTTAAATTTTATTAAAATATACGCATTTAGATAGATCACATACATATAAATATGTACGTACATATACATATTATATATTGCTAATTTGGCAATATAGGATTGTTCCGAATTTGGCAAATGGTAATATTTTTGCGACTGCGTACCAGTGCATATACACACATACATATATATATATATATATACATACCGACTTATATGTACGTACATATGTATGGATTAGTAATAGGGAAATGCTTACATACATATGCTTTTTTGTATGTGCGTTTTTTTTCTACGTTCCCATACTAACTAAAGGGTGGAACGATACACGCTTAAACAACGCATTGAAATTGTTAAAATTCACTATAAAAATGGTGAAAATTTGGCAGAGACGGTTCGTAAAACTTGAAAATTGTTGAGTCATCATGAAGCACCTTGTCGGACCGCAATACTGAAATTGGTGAAAAAAATTCGAGCTGTTGGGACAAGTTAGTGATGTGAAGAACAAAACCCGTGCACGTCGCTCAAGAACAGCCGAAAACATTGCTGCTGTAGTCGAAAGTGTTGAAGAAACCCCAGGTTTGTCCATTCCTCGTCGTTCTTTGGAATTAAACATTCCACAAACGTCATTACACCGTATTTTGCATAAAGATTTGGGTCTTGAGGCTTATAAAGTCCAGTTAACACAAGAACTCAAGCCGGTCGATCATCAACAACGTCGTGTCTTTGCTGATTGAGTCGTTCAAATGCATGAAAATGATCCAGTATTCCATCGAAAAATCATTTTGAGTGATGAGGCCCATTTCCACCTCGGTGGCTTCGACAACAAGCAAAAGTGGTGGATATGGGGCTCAGAAAATCCAAGAGTTATTGTTGAAAAGCCTTTCTATCCTCAACGTGATACTGTTTGGTGCGGTTTATGGTCCGGCGGAGTTATTGGACATTGCTCTATCGAAAATGAAGTTGGAGCAACACTTACGGTGAATGGATTGCGCTACCGAGAGATGATTAACGATTTTTTATGGCCGGAATTAGATGGTATTGACATGGACAACGTTTATTTTCAACAAGATGGCGCTACGTGCCGCACAAGCAACGAAACCGTTGATCTTTTACGGGAATAACATCTCTGATTGGGAAACCGTTTATGATATTTCGTATGCGCGTATGTAGATACATATGTACATATCTATTTATAAGGACAAAAATACGAAATGGAGAAAATTATGAAATTTATTTAAACATGAACCAGAAGAACTTAGAATTAAGAGACTGATAATTGATAAATGCGTTTTATCTACAACTAGCTGGTTTACTAATTAGTGTAGAGAACATAGGTTTCAATTTTTAGACTTTCTCGTCCTAGTTTTTCTGCGAGAGCACTGCTCCTGGGCAGTTAAATAAGTTCGATGAACCAAGTAGTGTTTTCGAAGAAGATTGTATGTAGATGAACCAAATAGTGTTTTCGACGTAGATTGTATTTAATTCGATTTTCGAAAGGTGTTGGTTCGACTTCGTGGTAATATCATAATATTATTTACTAAATGCATAAAGATAAGCAAACCATCGTGCCAAGTATTAAGGCAACCAATTAAGGCTTTGCTCGTAAACACAAAGAGTAAAGGCTCAATATAAACAGTGGGCAACCATGAATAAATTTTGATAAAAATTGTTTCCTTAGTGAGCTAGACTACGCTGAATCGTTGATAATTGGGTTTGTTTATTTGGTTTATCAAAGCTTTTATATTTTCGATGAAATTGAGTTTAAAATGAAGGTTAAAAAAGCTTTTTCTAAAGCATTTCATTGTGCAAGCAAAGAAGACACTGTACAGAAAAATGTATGTATATATAAACATAGAAGGATCGTTCCATATGTAGAAGTCCATGCAAGTGGGGAAAGGTACTGATCGCCATTTACTTGGGAGTAACCAGGACGATTCTTCTACATATGGTTTAAGGAGCTTACAACTTCTGGTATTAGCCCAAGTATCCTCTCGGTAGCTTCCGAACACCCGTTCGAGCCTCCCTGGATAGCTGGTCGTCCGCTGGGTTTGGGACCTGCCAATAAACCACAACAAAGCCTCGGCTGAGAACTTCCTGCCGTGATGACGACCCTGCAAACAAACTAAGGATAACGATTTGAGGGCATGCACCTGGAATGTCCGATCCCTTAATGGGGAAGGTGCCTCTGCCCGGCTGGTTGATGTCCTCGTGAGAGTAAAGGCTAACATCACTGCCATTCAAGAGACGCGATGGCCGTGGCAAGGCACAAAAAACTTAGGACCTCGCGACGTCTGCCATGTAAAGGAGCGCAAATTGGGTGTTGGATTTGTTGTGGGAGAGAGACTTCGTCGCCAAGTAATGTCGTTCACTCCGGTAAAGGAGCGTCTCGCAATAATCCGCACTAAGCGCAATTCTTCAGCCTCTTGCTCATTTGTCCCCACGCCCACGATGCGACCAAAGATTCCTTCTACGAGCGCCTGGAAGTTTCCTATGAGCGGTTTCCCCGCCATAACATAAAAATCGTGCTTGGCGATTTGGTGGGCAAGGAGGGAATTTTTGACCCCACAGTCGGAAAATTCAGCCTGCACAACGAAAAATACGGTACGTACAATCCGGTACACGCCTCTGTGCAGCAAACAACGTACATCTACCTACGCAAAGAATGTTAAACATCGAAAAGCTGCAATCACAACAGACATCCAGAAGATTCGCCACTCGACTCTCACTCCTGCTCCCAGAGAGTACTGCCTAACAAACCGGCATGCACGAGCAATGGAGCAACTTTTCTCGTTCTCTACGTATCGTTGCCGAAGAAGAAATCGGATTCCCGCGAGCCCGAAAAAACAATTGGTACGAAAGAAAAGTTGCTGCCTATAGAGCCACGCTTCGATCGGGCGCAACGCGAGCCATGTGGGATCGCTACCGGGAGCTAAGAAAGGAAGAGAGACGTATTATCAAAAAGAAGAAACGAGAGTCCAAAATACGTGAGTGCGAGAAGCCTGAGATGCTGGCCAATAGGAACAACGCTTGAAAATTCTATGAGAAAGTTCGGCGGCTTACAGAAGGCTTTAAGACCGGGGTGTTTTCCTGTAAGAACAAAGACGGCGATCTGGTGACTGACGTACAGAGCAATCTTAAATTATAGAGGGAACACTTCTCGAACGTGGGCATGTCACAGAGAACGTGAAGATCCCGATACCCCAATCGTTGACGACGGATCTGTCGTTTCACTACCCGACCATGACGAGGTGAGAATAGCGATAACGCTGCTAAAGGACAACAAAGCCACGGGCGCCGACGGACTGTCGGCTGAGCTATTCAAACATGGTGGCGAGGGGCTGGTAAGGTGCATGCATCAGCTTCTATGCAAAATATGGTCGGATGAAAGCTTGCTTCCCCATCGGAACTTAAGTGTGCTCTCCCCTATCCATAAGAAGGGTGATCGTGCAATCTGGGCCAATTATCGCGGTATTAGTCTTACAAATATCACCTATAAGGTACTAGCGAGCGTATTGTGTGAAAGATTGAAGCCCACTATCAACCAACTGATTGGACTTTATCAGAGTGGCTTTCGACCTGGAAAGTCCACAACCGATCTAATATTCACAAGACGCCAAATCTTGGAAAAAATTCATCAAAAGAGAATCGACACACATCATTTTTTCTTCGACTTCAAAACTGCATTCGACTAATACGGCTATGTAGAATTGGGAAGGAGCTCTCCGAGCCGTTTGATACCAAACGAGGTTTCTGACAGGGTGACTCGCTGTCGTGTGACTTCTTTAACCTGATGTTGGAGAGCATCGTATAAGCCGCGGAACTCATTCGCTTAGGCACAACATTTTATAAGAGGGTACAATTGTTGTCGTATGCCGATGATATTGACATCATCAGCCTTAACAACCGCGCTGTTAGTTCTGCCTTTTCCAAACTGGATAAAGAGTCAAAGCGAATGGGTCGGGTGGTGAACGAGGACAAAACGCAGTATCTCCTGTCTTCAAACAAACAGTCGGCGCACTCGCGTATCGGCACCTACGTCACTGTTGACAGTTATAATTTCGAGGTTGTAAAAGACTTCGTTTATTTAGGAACCAACATTAACACCTATAACAAAGTCAGCCTGGAAATCCAACGTTGAATCTCTCTTGCCAACAAGTGCTACTTTGGCGCAGAATTTTGGACGATGACGGTGAAGCGACGAATAGGGTGTTTGAGAGAAAACGGAACGATGAGCTGTATAGGCTTTACGACAACATAGACATAGCGCAGCGAATAAAGATCCAACGGCTACGCTGGCTGGGTTCTGTCGTCCGAATGAATACAAACGCTCCGGCTCTCAAAGTATTTGATACGGTACCAGCTGGTAGCAGCAGAGGAAGAGGAAGGCCTCCTCTGCGTTGGAAAATCAGGTGGAGGAGGAGTCTGCCTCACTTGGTGTGTCCAACTGGCGCACGGTTAGCGCGCTTTCTTAAACTCGGCCAAAACCGCGTAAGCGGTTATCGCGTCAATTAAGAAGAAAGAGAAGATACATTGCAGCAAAAAAAACAGCAATCTGGTTTCAAAGTAAATTTCTAAGTTCACGGCTATATTACTTATTTCGTACAGTTTTTGTTAATTGGATAATCCCATACGTGAAGATATATTTAATTAAGTATTTATCTTGTATAAGAGAACAAAAAGTTATGGATTTTAAATTTTAAATAGTACGAAGTTTCGAAGATGTACACGTTTTTTTACATCATTAGTGTATGATTCTGCGCGGAAAATATTTTTGTCTTCCTAAAGAAAAATATGCTTATGGGCAGCTCAGGCTTATGAGGTAAGATGTGGTGGGCTCGTTTTATGAATGATCGAGCCTTGCTTTAAGAAATATGCGCTTGCATTTATTATTTAAATAGTTTTTTTTCTATTAAAGAACATTTTAGAATGCTGCTTCTGCGCCTATGAAGGTGTTTTGTTTTTATAAGAACAATATTTTGAATATAGATTGGAGCTTAACAAATTTCATTAAGTAAATAATAAATAAAGTACATATGTTTTATTAACCTTTATTGATCCCCCCAGCGGGTCTGAGGTTAGAATTTACCCGAGGTAAGGTATGTCTGTTGTAAGAGGCGACTAAAATCTAAGGATAGTCAACTCTACGCAAATCCCCAATCCAAGGTCGAACAACATAGGCCAATGGATGAGTGGCTAGGGGGTATCTAGTCGCTTAATTGCGAACTTGGAGAACCCGGGCAAGGCTCCATTTCAATAAGTGCCTAACCGCTTACATTTACCAAGGCCCCAGCAATAACAGCAACAGCAGCTGCAAAACAAGCAGCAAACAGCGCCCCCACATCCGTGAAGAAGCCGCCCTCTGCCTCCTACAAGAATGTAGTAACAGGAGTCAAAAAGGCAGTGCTCTCAAGGGACTATCCCAATACGTCCCGAGCAAGAGGGTAAATGGACTCCATCCAGAACTTTATTCTTGAGAAAATACTGGTGTTTTGGTGCGGTCTACAGAGCGGGGTACATGTTGCTGCATTGTAAGGATGGCGCTTCCACGGTTAAAAGCGGTGGTCACTTACCCGATACCATGAGATGGTGCTTCACTGTGAACCACAGAGGAATCTAAGATACCTCAACAACGGATCGCAGTGGGGTACTCTATCAATTCCCAGTTCTTGGAAACGCCAAAGATACTGGGCTTTTTGCAGGGACAAAATAAAGACCTCCCCGTCGACATCTGGCGTACACTAGGAAGAGTTGAAAGAGGCTCAAACGTAACACTGGTTCTAGCAGCAGACCAGAAATCGGCAGCCAGTTTAATGGAGTACTGTGAAAGGGTAAACTACCGTTTCAGACAAGTGGCCATACTGCTGAAGGCTGGAAGCTATGGAGTTGGATGCAGAGGACGAAAGCACTCCATCCAACCCTAACCCGATAGTCAATACATGAAGTGTATCCAGGTAAATCTCCATTACGCTAAGACCGCATCGGCCGAACTAAGCATGAGGTTTGCCAAGGAAAACTTTAACTTAGGGTTTATACAGGAGCCCTGGTTAAACAGAGGACATATCAATGGCCTCACACTACAAAACGCAAAGGTAATGTGTGACGTGGGCGTAGTCAATCCAATGGTTGAGCTTTTCAAAGCCACCAACATTAAGAATTTGCCACTTATTGAATTTATGGATGACGACACGGCAACGGTACTAGTCGAAGCGGACTTTAATAGAAAGAAGCAAGAAGTCCTTCTTGCCTCAGCCTATTTCCATTTAGCTATTGTAAACAAGGGCCAAAAACCGACCTCTGCAAACGCTATGCGACAAGAGGTTCTTGACTTGACACTCACAACTAACCACTAACTTGATTTTATCAACAACTGGAGAGTCTCCGATGAGGACTCAAAATCTGATCATAAATATATTATTTTTAAAATCAAAGGACCAGTTAAGTGCGTAATGCTGTAAAGAAGTCCCAAGGCTACAAACTGGGGCAAATACTCAAAGTGCCTTGAATCCAAACTAACCAAAAGCAAGCTTCCTATAAAATTGACAGAGGAATTGGATGCATCAGTTGTAAACCTGACTGACTCCATCATATCCTCATATCATGAAAGCAGTCCACTCAAGACATAAACCTCAACAAAGAGAGTTCCTTGGTGGAACAAAGAACTTACAAATTAGCGTCAACTAGCAAGATCAAAATTAAACGATGCAAAGAATTATCAAACATGGGATGAATATTGGAAAGCTCTAACATCGTACAACAAAGAACTCTTGGAAAAAGTTCTGTGAGGAACAAAACGATGCCCCAGCTACGGCAAGAATACAAAAATCACTGGCCAAAGGAGTGACAAATCCAATTGTCACAATAAAGGCACCGGATGGTACTTTTACAAGCAATTTCGACGGAACGCTAGAGCTTCTTCTCAGAACTAGCTTTCCTGGCTGTAGGCTTAACGCAACCTGTGACACTGATCAAGGAATGCCAGCGCGCACTCTGTGCAGGTCAAAAAGTCCTAATATCTACAGAATGGTAAACTGCAAAGGGGTAGAGTGGGCAATCAACTCTTTCGAACCCTACATATGGTATTTTTCCAACCCTGCTATCCAAGGCACTGCGAAAATAATACAAATTCTGGTACAAATATTCAGACCAAGTTTTAGTTTGGGTTATGGCCCTAAGATTTGGCGGGATGCAATAAGCTTCCTGAATCTCCCAAATCCTATAGGTCAATCAGTCTTACGCCTTTCATGTTGAAAAGCATCGAAAACCTATTGGACTGTTACCTAAGAAAGGAGGTTATCACCATAATCCCACTCCATAAACTGTAATTTGCATATCAAAAAGAGAAATCCACTCGGACTCGGGCACCCAGCTCCACTTTATTACAAATAACTTTGCTAACCAATCAGAACTTCGTAGGACCACATATTCGGCGGCAGTTTCGGGCATCGGGGATGCCAACCTGGTAACTAAAGGTTATTCGGTTGATGTTGTACTGAAGTCGCGGACTTCAGACTCCTCAACGCCCATCACTTCCGTCCTTGTTCAAACAATCACTGAAAATCAGCCTGGCTTTTCAGTGAGCATCGCAAACTGGAGCGTCCCTTCGAACATCTAACTAGCCGATCCCAATTTCAACATAGCACAGCGCATTGACTTGCTTAACGAGGCAGGACTATTTTTCGAACTTCATTACATGGGTCAGATACAGTTGGCGCCCGGGTTTCCAGGTCCTCAAAAATCTCTTCTCGGGTGGGTGATATCGGTTGTGGTCAACAAACTTCTAAGCTTTCGTCATTTGTGGCCAATCAAAGGTCTTCGAGAGATATCAACTCTGATACATGACTATATCATTTGGTACGTCGCTTCTGGGAAGTAGATCACGTATTTGAGCCAATCACTAAAATCACAAGGGAGGAGCTTCACTGCGAGGCGCATTTCCAGCAAAATGTTTCGCGTTTACCTTCAGGCGAATACTCGGTTCGCTTACCTTTGAAACTCGACACAGAATCATTAGGCGAATCATACACACAAGCAAGGCGAAATCCTTAAGCAGAAGTTAACTAACAATCCCGATTTAATCTCCGATCACCTGATCTCCGGCGGTGAGGTTCATGAATGCATTTTGCGATGCTAGTCTCGAAGTATTCGGTGTTTGTGTTTATGCGCGTTCAGACAGAGATGACCACGCTCAAGTTCATTTTCTTTGTTCGAAGGCTCGAGTCACCCCTTTGAAGACGCTAACCGTACCTAAAGTGGAGCTTTGTGCCGCCGCCATACTCGCACAATTAATTCGTAAAATAATAAATTGAAGCTTTTCGGGAGTCGTTGTTGTTGCTGGTCAGATTCGTCTGTGGTACTTCCCTGGTTACAAAAATACCCGTCAAAATTTAATTGAAGAATGTATCCACGGCCATTACGTCCCGACCTCCTTGAATCCTGCTGATATCTTATCCAGTAGAGCCGGTCCCCGAGAACTTCCACAATCGAAATTGTGGATGCGTGGATCCGCGCTTCTGCAAGAGGAAGAGTGTAATTGGCCCAAGTCCAGTGTGCACCAAACAAAGCTCCCGGAAATTCGACAATGAGTCCTGGTATCCATGAATAGTCGAATTGACAATTCGCTTTCCTTTAAGTACATCAAGTCCTTCATCATGATGCAACGCATTTTTAATACGTACATGAGTTCATCGCCATCACAAGATCGTTAAAATCATCGCATCTTACATCCGAAAACATACATCATGGAACTCAACTGCTAGTTCACATTGTTCAAAGAGCTCATCTTTGGCTAGAATACATTGCATTGAAAGAAAATCGATGCGTCCATTCGTCGAGTAGCACTTCTTCTCAATCGACGTTTCTGGATGATTTTGGTTTAATTCGAGTTCGTGGTTGCCTACGAAATTCAACCCTTAGCATCGACGCGGCATCCGATCATCCTTCCGAAAGATCACACATTAGCACCATCAATAATCATGCATTTTCATAAAAATTGAAATTGAATATTTAAGAAAATAATTAATTATTATGTTACTTTACGTATGTAGCCCTCCAATTGATAAAAAAGGCAAACAAAAAGGTAATCATCAACAGATTCTAATCGACTGGTGCTAATATTACAAAATTCAGACTATTGTATTGGGTTTTTGAGTAATTATTAAAACTCACAACACCACCTTTTTGGTTTACAAACGTCTTGTTTATTTACTAGCGTTACAAAATTCTTCGGTAAAAAAAAAATGGCAATGCTTCGTGTTTTTCTGTTCGCTTCGAGTGTAACTATACATATATGTATATATCATCGCAAGAGGCAGAGTGACCAGCGGTCTTGATTTGCTTGAATCGACATCGACGCGCCATCTATGCGATTATCTCTGAATCAACTCGAATTCTAACATTACTGCAACTTATCACTTTAACACTTTCCCTTGTTAATTAAAATTGAATCTCAATTCATAAAATAATATCAATAATGTAAGCAGCACAAAAAAAAACAACACTTAAAATAGTGCTGTACATTAGGGTGGCAGTTATTTTGCAAGATTATTTTTTTATTGGTGCTACCCCCCAGATTGGTTCCTATGGTGGAAAAAAAGTTTGAAGTAAATCTGGTAAGTGGAAAGTGTGCCCCCGGGCCTTCAAAGTTTCAAAAAACCCGAAAATTCGTAGTATAAGTACTAGTGCGAGTGGTAAGTAAAGTAGCCGAGCACTTAGTTTATCACATTACAATGATAATTCAAATTATTACGCTTAAAAAAAATATATTCAGTGCAGAATCTACCAAGTCGTTCGACCCTTGCTTTTTGACAACTCTGTCAAAAATTTTCCATTTTTCTTCAATTTCTGAATTACAAAAACAAAACGGAAGCTAAAATATGTAAGATAACTTATCAATTGATCACATTTTGAAATTCGAAATGAAAATAGGTTTCTTCAAACAGATTTCAACGCATAAAAAATTGGGTTCGCGTTTTGACTAACGTACACATCGTGTCTTGGAAAATATCAATATCAAACTCTAGTACTAGTATCAAATAAAGTAGGCGAGCATTTCGTTTCTGAAATAACAACGGTAATTCCAATTTTTATGGCTAAAAAAGTTTTGTATTAAAGTTTTTTAAAAAAATCATTAGTTGCGTACAACGTTTGAAGTGAAGACAATCGATAGTACAATGTCGCGACCTCTATTACGAGAAAAAGTTTATCTGCTCGGGTATTATTCAAATGAAACAAACTTCCATCTGTAAAACAAACGATACAAGTTTTTTTTTTCAATTTACGGGTGTGTTAGTTAACAATACAAGGCAGTGCTTCACTAGCTGTGCGGGAAGTGATGATATATTGGGAGAAAGCCCGAATTCCGACGCAAGAACTAAAGAACTGTATACCAAAGTTAGAAGGTCTCTATCAGCAGTGGCGGCAACTTCAAAAGCATGTTGCAAGACCATCGATGGATCATAAGAAAAAAGACAAAGATTTCGTTGAAAAACTCGAAGATCTCTTCGATATTGAAGAAGATAAGCAGTTCTTAAACAATCAGCGGATGAAAGGACGCCCGGGGTTTATGTATGGAATTGATTACCAGCTTAGTGCGAAAGAGACTCGAGTGTCTGAGCGAAAATTACGAGAGGAGAAGAGAAAAGAACGAAGCAATAATGAAGTTCTTCAATTGAGTAAGTATATATTTATCTTCATCTTCTCTAGCTACCTATTTAACATTAATATTTATGTATATCGAACTAAATCGTACTTACATATATAGTTAATACTATTTCTAGCTCAATCTGATATACTGATGACGTCGAGTTCAAGCAGCGGAGAAGAAGCGCGTGCTTCAGAGGAAATTCCGCAATACTCAAAACATTTGTCTGTACCAGCAAAACAAAAAAGAGGACGACAAATAATAATAACTCCTAAGCTTTCTGCTGCTTTGGATAAGTGCAAGATCAGTGACAGGAATGCAGTTCATATTCTTATAGCTACACTTGAAGCCCTTGGTCAAGATGTGGAGACTTTTCCGATCAACAGATGATATATTAACAATTCTCGTGAGAAACTCCGCGAAAAGAAAGCTACCGAAATCAAAAATATCTTTAAGGATAAGGAATTGCCTGCCGCTACGATACATTGGGATAGTAAATTACTGCCATCACTAACAGGTAAAGAGACAGTAGACCGACTTAATGTTATTCTTTCAAATTGCGGTGCTGATCAACTTCTTGGTGTACCTGCATTGCAATCAGGGAGGGGAAAAGAACAGGCAACAGCTGTTTGCGAAACCCTTGCGGAATGGGACCTTCAGGACTACGTAAAAGCATTGGTTTCTGACACTACTGCCTCTAATACGGGCGCTTTTAATGGTGCGTGTGTTTTGATTGAAAACTTTCTACAAAATGATCTCTTATATTTGCCTTGCCGCCATCACATATACGAAATTATTTTAAAAGCCGTTTTCGAGGAGAAGATGGGTAAAACTACCGGCCCAACCGTACCAATCTTAAAAAAGTTCCAAACTGCTTGGCCTAAAATAAATGTAAATAATTTTAAAACCGGAATCGTGAATAAGAAGATCAGGAAACATTTGGATCCGGTCGATGTTTCCCGAGTTCTTGATTTTATACGAAGCACGTTTCAAGAACAACAACCGAGAGAGGATTATCGAGAATTTTTACAATTGGCTGCTATTTTTCTTGGCGAAATGCCATCTCGTGGAGTATCCTTCCGTGCTCCAGGAGCTATCCATCATGCAAGGGTGATAGCTAAGGCTATTTATTGCTTTAAGATATTCATGTTTCGCGATGAATTTAAATTATCACTGCGTGAGGAAAATGCAATTTGTGATATTTGCATTTTCCTTATCAATATATATATCGAAGCGTAGTTTTGTGCACCTTCTGCAGCCAAAGCACCATTTTTGGATTTCAGTGTTCTTTCCAAAATTTATAAATACCGGACATCTCTCGTGTGGCTTTACAAAAATTAAAAATCATTTGTGGTATTTATCACCTGAATCCATCGCCTTGGCCTTCTTTGACCCAAATGTGATGGCAGAATCAAAAATTAAAATGGTAAAGGCGTTGAATCGTGAAACTGATACTGAATGTGAAAAAAGTATTAAAAGGATAACCGTGGACACAAGCCAAGTTCCTGAATTATCAAACCCAGGACTTGAACAATTTGTCTCCAACAAAACAAAACGATTCTTTGCAAGATTTAACATAAATGACGAATTCCTATGCACAGATCCTGCCCGGTGGCACAAACATGAAGATTTCGTCCAAGCTTTAAAAGTAGCTAATAAACTTAAAGTAACAAATGATACGGCGGAGAGAGGTGTTAAACTAGTAGAGGATTTTAATAAGTTATATACAAAAAACGAGCGACAAATGTAGTACGTGCTCCAAGTTGTAAGTGATTATCGACAGAAGTTCCCAGACAGCAATAAACAAACTATATCTAAAAATAAAGATTTTTAATTCATTTTTATTTTATTTTCTTCAATGAGTTATTTCTTTTTTTTTTAATTTTTTTTTATATGTTGTTATTAAACTAAATTGCAATGAAGTAAGCGTCATATGGAACTATATATGCTAAATACTGTATGGATAATAATTTCCTTCTTCAATTTATATATGTATAATTTAATATACTTTACCAATTAAATTCTTTTACTACTTATTTACGCTGTATATATATTCATGTAAAATAAAAAACACACTTTTAATGAAATTAAAATTTTTTGTCATTTTGGGGTAAATTTTGCATATTGAAAGGCTTGGGGGCACACCTTTCCCCTATCCGATTGGCACCAAATTTCACTAGGTCATTTTTATATAGAATGGAACAAAACTGGAGGGTAGCCCGCGAAAAAATATTGTATATAAAAAAACAGGTCAAATAACTGCCACGCTACTGTACATATATCTATGAAAGTCCCATTTCTGTACAAAGAATCTTCAAACGTGTTCTTGACAGCGGCTTCGACATAATATCCGCTGTGTTTTGATCCGTGCAAACTCGATCAATTCCCAGTCGTCCTTCGGAAATTTTATCCCGGAAGAAAAAGTGTTTCATTGCTAAGAGCAATCATTTTTTAAGAGCTATAGGAAATTTTTTCAAAAAAACACACATAAAATTCAAAAAAATGTATGAAATTTTTATTTAAATAGATAGTACAGTCCATGTGTGTGTTAAATTATACACTTGAAGATCATTTCATGCAAATGTTGACCGCGACTGCGCTTTAAACGGTCCATCCGCTTAGTCCAATTTTGGCATACTCTTTCCAATGTTTCGGCAGGTATCTCTATATAAATGCTTTAATGTTGTCTTCCAATGCGTTAATTGAAGCAGGCTTGTCTGAATAGATATGAGTTTTAACATAGTCCCACAAAAAATAATCTAAAGGCGTTATATCGCACGATCTAGGTGGCCAATTGACAGGTCCCGAACGTGAAATAAAATGATCACCGAACTCGCCTCTCAACAAGTCCATTGTTGCGCGTGCTGTGTGGCATGTGGCACCGTCTTGCTGAAACCACATGTCATGGAAGTGAAGCTCTTGCATTTTGGACAAAAAAAGTTGGATATCATTTCACGGTAGCGCTCACCAATCACAGTTACGTTCGTACGTTACGTTACGATTCGCAGCATCTTTGAAGAAGTACGGTGCAATGATATCTCAAGCCCATAAACCGCACCAAACTGTGACCTTTTCTGGATACATTGGTAGCTCTTGCAATTCTTCTGGCTGATCTTCACTTCAAAATCGACAATTCTGCTTTTTTACGTACCCATTGATCCAAAAATGAGCTTCGTCGCTGAACAGAATTTTTCGATAAAGAAGTGGATCTTCGGCCAACTTTCCAAGAGCCCATTCACCAAAAATTCTGCGTTGCGGTAGGTCGTTCGGCTTCAATTCTTGCACCAGCTGTATTTCGAAAGGCTTCACACCTAAATCTTTTCGCAAAATTTTCCACGTTGTTGAATAACAGAGGGCCAATTGCTGCGAACGGCGACGAATCGATAATTGATGGTCATCATTAACACTGCCCGATACAGCAGCGATATTTTCTTCAGTTCGCAATCTACGTAAGCGTTTTGGTGGTTTGATGTCCAGTAATGTAAATTTGATTCTAAATTTAGTCACAATAGCTCGAATAGCCGCTTCAGTGGGTCGATTAAACTGACCATAAAATGGAAGAAGCGCGCGATAAACTTTCATAACAGAACACGCATTTTTATAATAAAATTCATGATTTGCAAGGGTTGTTCGTTTGTAAGACGATTCATGGTTAAATTATAGACCAAACTGAAGATGTTTGACAGTGAAACAAAACACGAAACGTACGTCAGCTGTTTAAACCAACTGTTTAAAAAGATAATAGCTAAAAAATAACTCTTTATATGCTTCGTTCTGTGGTGGAACTCTGGATTCTGTGCAAGTCTCACCGCTGCATTGTTGTCAACTTGAACAAAAGGGACATGTTTAAGTTTTACGACTGCACGAAAAAGTCTACTAAACCAAATGGCTTCCTTGGCTGCCTTCCTTGATGCTATAATTTCTGCTTCCGTCGTGGAGCTCGCTACCCTTGTCTGCCGTTGACTAAGCCAGGAAGTTGCTCCTCCTGCGTATTTGACGATGACTCGAGCGACATGTTCTCAAACATCCTCCAAAATCTGCATCGCTGTAAACCTCCAGAATACATTTTTTCTTATTACGTTGATAAACTAGGCCCAAATCTAAAGTTCCTACTATGTATCGAAAAATCCTCTTGACACGGACGATATCTTCAGAGGAGGGGTTCTCCAGGGATCTTATTATCATCTTTCTCTTGAATGTACTATATATACATGGATCTGCACCACTGACCTGAAATCCTAGTTTTTGCAGGAATCCCCCAAAACGCTTGTTCCAAAATCTTGGCGCTTGCTTCAGACCATAAAGGCTTTTTTTGAGCTGGCAAACATTGCTGATTCCATCTTCGTATCCTTGGGGCTGTTCCATAAAAACAGTTTCTTCAAGTTCTCCATATAAAAACGCTGTAGAGACGTCAAACTGTTTTAAAAATATATTCTCATTTGCTGCAAATGCTCAAAATTGAACGAATCGTTCCTAATTTTGCAACTGGACTAAAAGGTTCGCTGTAGTCTATGCCACGTCGTTGACTGAATCCCTTGACGACGAGTCTTGCTTTGTACTTGTTGCACAATCAACAAATACAAAGCAATCAGGATTCTTTTTCAAAAGAAAAACCCACTTGAATGGAATCGCCTTTACACCTGAAGGAAGTTCTGATAAGACCCAGTTCTGATTCTTATTTAAAGAGGCGATTTCCTGATCCATGGCATTTTTCCACTCATTGTTGTCCTCGCTTTGCAAAGCATCTTTAAATGTTGCAGGACCTTCAGTGATGTTGGTAAACTTCTCTACTGTCAAAACATAATCTTTGAGATGTTTCGGTTTCGAAATCGTTGACCTATCTCTCAATCTTCTTTCTGTTAGTAATTTTGAGTTTTCTTCTTTTTATGAAACGGACTCATTTCCAGTTGCATACTTTTCTTCGCTGCTCAGAGTTTCTTCAGACCCAAATGTTCTCCTGGTTTCGTTGCCTTCACTCTAGGTCCGAATGATAGGCGATGTGCTTTACCAAAAATGCAGGGCTCACATATGTCTCTTACCATCTTCACGTTGACTCCCAGTTCCCTCTTACGTGCCGCTTGTCCTGATGACCCCACTGCTCGTTATACAGCTGCAGCGTAGAAGTATCTGCTTCTGCTAACTGGTTCAATAGCTGCCTTGTACAAAGTTCCACACACTTCGCGATTTCCGCAAAGCACTGTGCTTCCATTGACCTCTAGCCAACACTTCGTAGCTGTGGAGCCGAATTAACTATCGTTGTTTCTGTCTTGGGCTGCTAAGACTGAAAAAAGATTCTTTGAAATTTTTGGTACAAACCAAACATCTTCTAAAATCATTTTTAACGTTTTTTCCCTTGTAAAAAACAAAATTCAATGGTTCGACTGCTTGAAGTGCTTCTCTACCAGCAGCTTTTCTGGTACACGGACTCTGAAACTTCTCAAATTCGATGAATAGATCCGGACAATTTGCCACATGCTTCATGGCTCCATTGTCAATCCACCATTCTGTAGAATTCCTCCCAGTTGCGCCGATATCTTCACTGATGCAAACAATCCGTCTGCAACCCACTTTTTACATGTTTTAACCCAATGTCCTTTTTTCTTACAATAGTTACAAGTGCTATACTTCTTCTTTTGAAAAATCGATTTTGCAAGTAGAGCCTCGTCGGTGACTTTTTCAGTGTCTGCAATCTTTCTGCAATTTCTTTCATACCTGCACAACTGAGATATTAATTCATCAAAAGTTTTACTTTCATTTTTGGATAGCAGCATCCAACTAGATTGAAAATTGTCAAAATCACTCGGCAAAATCTGCAGCGTTTTACAAACGAAAAGCAAATCAGGTAAGGCATTATCGTTTCGGGCCGTCAGCCCAATGTTCAACTCATTCCACAAACTTTTCAACTTTGCGACGTGCCTACCTACATCATCATCTACATGCGCCCAGCTAAATGCAAAAAATTCTGTGCAAATCTTGAACAGCTGATCCTTCGATTATTATTAACGATATAAAGAAAAGACAAGAAAAACGAATAGCTAATTTAATTACGCAATTGGTTGCTAATAATAAACAGTTTGAGGAAATCTGTAAACGACGTTTACTTAGGTTGCAAAAAATTATGGCAGCAATATGCATGGGAAATTCTATATTACATTTTATAATAAGTAATAAGAGGACAAAACTGTTATGGACACACGCTTTTTTCTGTAAAATGAATTCATAATTAATTTAATTAAAAACACAAATTTTATTAGAAATATGTTTACAGACCTGTTTTTCTTGCTGGTGTCCATTTCATTTAGTTTTTATTTTGATGTTTCTCTTTATATTCGTAATAATAATTATCGATAACACAGGGTTGTATGTCGAAAAGTATGGTTATTATCTAGGATTATTTTATAATCTCAGATTTTGGGAAAGAAATTTTGTATGGGAAATCTTTTTAATTGCGGATTGGGAGTTAAGCACGTAAAAATGGATCATCTACTTATATGTGAACGTATTAATACAGCATATGTTTTAGAGGTCAGTTGATGTTCGAGTTCGATATGTGAGTTTGCTGTGTTCGTTGTGAACCTTGTAGCATGTTTGTGGCCATGATTCAATTATTAAAGGTTTGCTCACTTGTGACATTAGAATTTTGACACTCCCTTACAACAGGTTGCATTTAAGAAGGGTGAGAAAGGGGAAAAAATTAAATACCTCTTGATGATAATGGTAGTAAAAATGTACTTTTTTATTTAAATGGAAATAAGCTGCAAACGGTTTAAAGCATAATTTAAAATTAATATTTGAATGTAAATAAGTTATTTGAAAATTCATTGTTCATGGACAATGTAAATCTAATTTCATATACCATACATACATATGTAAGTGTATAAGCAAATATATGGTGCAAATAGGAGTTTTTAGCAGAATTTGTCTAGTGAGAATTAAAAAACAAAATAGTTGAAATTAGTCCAATAACTAGATTTTATGAATTAATTTTTGAATTGAATTTTGTTGTTGTGATTGCGAGAGCATTAACATTGCCCATACATGCTGGGATATAACTCCGCGTTGGTCCGGTAACGAAGTACCGACTGCCGTGCGATAGGCAAATAGGGTCATAATAAATTATTTCATAGAAGGAGCAGATCCATCACAAATTTAATTGACTAAAAACACACTTTAACATACTTACGCCATACTTGACTACGTTTTGCCTACGTTAATTTAGAGTTATGATCCCCAAGTCAAAATTTTTCGTATGTTACTACCTACTTGAAAAACAAACTGTTCTTTTTTAAGTTAATTGTTACTGTATTTAAAAGCATTTTTTAAAAATGCCTTTTATTTCGCAATGATTTGTTTAAATGTTTAATTAATTGGTACATTCTAGTTTTAAAGAAAAGGTTCTTGACGCCGACGCTTGACGAACACGCGATAAATTTTCCCAAATAGCTGTTGCAGTGCCGAACAGTTCTACCGTTAAAATTTTTGAATATAAGCTCCAATTGTTTTGTAGTATTTAGAAAAGTGGTGCTAGGCTTGGTTAAGCCTCCTCCGGACACTTCATCAACCCAAGTGAAGGTAGGCTCATTGGAAATGTGTTCTGTCAGTCCCAGCTTTCTTATGATGAAGCCTGCAACATATTCAATTGCGTCCTCGTGGAGACTATCCAACATTTCTCCCTGTTGAAGCTCGTTGGGAAATGCTAGGTCGCTGCAAAACGAGAATTCCTCCTCCGATTGCACAATTTGCTACTGGCTTTTGGCATATTTCGTTTACTAAATAAGTAACAAAACTTAATCAGCTTTTTACTTTTCTAACTACCAAGTACACATGTATAAACATTGCACTCACATTACACAACAACCGGGGCAAAATGTGTGTTCACCATAAAACATTGAAAATAAAATAAACTCCATGCGTTAACTAAAATAATCCACGGAGACAAATAATATGCCCCGGTTGTTTTATTTGTTGGCATGTACAATAAAATTTAAAAGAACATCGGAATTGTTTTCTGTTTGCTTTATTGATTAACTTGTAATTATTTGTATTATCATTGATTTACTAAAGCTAATTTTATCATTATATAAATATTAAATATATAAAATAAAACTATATAACTAAAGAAAACAGACAACATGCGACAAAAAAAGGAGCACAAAATGTACAATTAGGATATGGGCTTTAAAACAGGAGTGGCGTTGTTGATGGGCAGTTGGAAACCTGTAAACGAAAAGGTTCACTCTTTAGATAATTACACAGTCTACTGGCCATTGGTTTGAACTTAAGAGTTTGTGTCTGTATGACGCACTTGCAAAATGGTTGTGCTGCACTCTGGCAGAAAAGGCTCAAGTCAGGACGGAAATAACCTAATCAATGTAAAATTATAATTTATTTGTTAAATAATATGGATTTACTAAAACACTTACTCAAATTCACGAATTCAGAAATTCAAATATCAGCGAAGACGAAGAAATTAAATAGCAATGATGCCAACGATTATGTTTGTTCTACTAATTTTACTTTTGCTCCACTTTTACTTACAATTTTTAGAGTTAGTAACACAGTTTCTTGCTAAAGGAGCCGATTCGTCAAGAGAGAACGAGAAAGCTGTTTACTGAGCAAACCTTTAATAATTGAATCATGGCTTGTGGCTACAATGTTTTATTGCTTCATTGAATTACTCTATGATTGCATTCACGATTTATTTTAATTTTATTTTTATGATAATTATTTTACCAAAAATCTGCACAAAAAGTACAAACGTTACGTTAAATTATGTTATTAATATGTTCGTACATACTTATATAATGCTTGTTTTCCTATATAGAATTTGGGAATTTGGCAAATAGTGATAATTTTTATGTGGCATATGTATACATATGTATGCTGACTTATATTTACGTACATATATATGTATGGATTAGGGATAGCGAAATATCAGAGAACGTTAATGTACATATAGAGAGGTCTGAATGGCGGGAACGCATGGAATCTTGAGGTGTACTTGTTTTGCGCGCGTGGTTCACCACAGACATATTTTCCACCAAAAGTTAACAAAAATATACTCATATATACTCCCTTTCACGTTGGTCTCCTTGCCGCGGGGACGAGGCTTAAATGGAGGTTAAATTCTATTTAGGAGTTTAACCCACCATGAACTAAGAGGGAAGCTCCCTATAGGGATTGGCGAACAACCCGTTCGCGAAACGGCGCGTGTGCTGTTTGTCCAATCATCTAAACGGAGAGTACCGTACCAACACATTCCCAAGTCGAGGTGTTCTTGGAATCGTGCCGAGGGCTGAATGGTGCAGAGAATTGAAACATGTGCATCGCGAACGGAGCTTTCGTCTCGAATATCTGGCCGCCTTCGAGAGTAACTGTGACCTTACCGCGGTTAGGGGCGCTGGCGCGGGGACCCCATTACTTCCCCTTGAAACTCGTAGTTTTTGGAGCTTGACGCAGTCAGGTGAAGCAACCGTAAGAAACAGATGATGACTACTAATATAAAAGATACGACGGAGTCAGTAAAGAGTAAGGGAAGAGCCAGCCACAGCACTCCCTTACCAAGCAAGCAACAACAACAAACAAACCTACCAACAACATCGCAAAAGGCGGTAGACAGCACTCAGAAAGAGAGTCAGGCCGCAAAAAAACTTAAATCGGAGGGTGCCATTATGAAGTCTCGCTAGACGAAGGCGAGGTTCATTCTCAGAAAGAATGAACTCGCTGGAGCGACTGACGAGCGTGACGCGGCCGATAAAGTAAAATGCCAACAGGTGGTCAAGGATTATAAATACTTCCAATCCAAGAAACTTAAAACAGACAACAACAAAAAGGGCGATGCGACGAAGAGAAACAGGTCACAGGACGTGATCGATGAGGCACTAAAGAGAACTAAGGTGTCCAAAAGCATTGAAGAAACGACAAAACAAAACCCATTCCGTAAGGTGGTTAAGGATAACCTCGTCTATGCACTGATTGACGAAACCAATAACAGCGGCAAAGTACTCCTGCAGAAGTGGGGGCAGGTGGAGGCCAAACTGTCCAAGCTCGTGCTAGACAAGCATGTAGTTGGAGCACAGGGCGGAGCTTTCCCTTCCTTCGATTCTGCAGGAGTACTTAGAGACTGTAGGGTAATCAAGTGCGACGACGACTGGTCAAGGGTTGTCCTAGAGAAGTGAGCTGCTGAGATCAGCAGCTCAGTGGAACGCTTAAGGCTCATTCCGGCCAGGGACATACCTTGCCCTCCTCACGCTCGCATTTGGCTACCAGTGATGGACTTAAACGAAACAGATGTGCTAAAGTACCTTAAGTCACACCACCCTGCGGTGCCGATGGACGTCTGGGCAATTGTGAAGGCAAAAACGCCGCAAAAGAGCAGCATGTCATTCGTTCTACAGATTAAAAATGAGTGCCTGCCAGTACACAGAAAATCTGACAATAAAATGCGGTTTGATCTGAGAAAAGCCAAACTAAACATTTTCAAAGCAGACAGCACTGAAAATGAGGAAGACCCAGATGAGGTCGTCAGCAGCATACAGCTAGAAAAGCTCTACCTAGCTGAAGACGACAACCAACCCGATGCCTAAACCAATACAGGTGAATCTGCAGTACTCGAAATGTACCACAGTGAACTTGGATGTTTTCCTCAGGGAGGGGGACATCGACCTCGGATTCATACAGGAACCCCGGGTCAGGGAAAATCAGATTAAAGGGTTCCAAGACAACTACAAAATCAACATATTCTACTTTAGTACACCTGATCTTACTGTGGTGAAGGTGGAGTTGCAGAAATCGGGAAAATACCTGGCATCAGTTTACATGCCACATGATAAACCGGCGCCGCCAGATAAAGTGGCTCTGTTCCTGTCAACACTAAACAACACGGACAAACTGGGCTGATGCAAACGCTATAAACGAGCAGTTCGGAAACGAATGAAAGAAAATTTTCCAGGCTCGGAAAAGGTCTTAGACGTTACTTTATGCACAAACAATAACTCCTAAATAGTCACAAATTGAAGAGTATCCGACAAGAACTCCTTTTCGGATCATAGTTAGATTCTCTTCGATATCAATCTGAAGCTTGAGAAACCGATCCCATATAGAAACCCTAGAAGAACAAACTGTCACACATTCTGTAGAGTAACCCAGTCTAAACTTCAAAATATAAATAAAACCATAACGTCAAGTAAAGACTTAGATGAGAAAGTAAGAGCTTTCGAAGCTTCGCATCGCGATAGCCATCAGACAGTCAAGCAGCTATCAAGGCCTTAGACCCCAACTCTATTTCATCCAAGCTAGTCTTACAGTGTAGAGAGGAACTAGAATTACTTAGTCATTGGCTTGAAATTACTCTTATATGGGTTCTCGGGCATAGGATCATACGGGGTCATGAGATAGCGGATGAGTTAGCAAGAAAAGGTTAGACACTAGACATAGTAGAGGCGGTGGCAGCCTCCACCCCACTCAACACATTAAAAGCATCCATTGCGTCACACTATCATGCTTTAGCCGAAAGAAGATGGAAGCAATTAACTACATGCATTACAACAAAAAACACATGGCCGTGGTACAAAAAAAGGACGAATGATCTGTTAGGATGTTATCGGCCAAACATTTCACGCATCACTGCAACCCTTACAGGCCATTGGAAAGTAGAGGATCATGCAGCTAGTCTGAACCTACCCTTCAAACTCATATGCAGAAGTTGTCAAGCGGAAGGGGTGAAGGAAAGTCTTTTCCACTACTTATGTGAATGTCCAGGTCTAGCTAGGGCACGACTCCGCTCCTTCGGCAAGCCTTTCTTCCAGAAAATTCATGAGATCTCAGACATCTAGATAAAGAATCGTCTGCTATACTTGGACCTCACTAAATGGATGTGACTTAGAACAAAAAAAACATCATCACACGAGGACAGTGGTAGTAAAACGGTGCTGGTCACTAATTAGGATTATTTCAGTGGAAATATTCAAACGCTTAAATTAAACAGCAGTTGAGTAAAATTGGTTGGTATGTAAGAAGAAAGAATGTCAATGCTGTACTCTAGCTACAGGCACTTTATCATAAAAAACAAATATGCTAAGTTCAATAGTGCGAAAGAGCAAATCATACAAAAATATATGTATATTATGTCTGTGTCACGCATTTCTGTTAAAACTTTGTTTAATTCCCTCAACCAAATCAAATCCTTCATAGAAAATTGCTTCATTACCAGGCACCCAGGAAGATGGCACATGCAACTTTCCCATGGCAGCCGGTTCTACGTTACCGGAATGAGTCGTGGTTTTCCCGACCAGGGAAACCACCCCAGCAAACTATCCCTGTCTAGTGAACTGTTTATCATCCCTCTCTCACAGGAGCAATTCCTTGCGGCAATCTTGCTCCAAATACTTCTACTCAGAGCAGGTATTGAATCCAACCCTGGGCCAGAGGTATTCTATTGCTGCGTTTGCCATAAACGGCTCCATCCGAACTGCACCTCGGTTAAGTGCAATAAGTGTAACAGATGAAGCCACCTTAATACCTGTTCAGACCTTAAGTCACATAGGGAGTGGTCCACACGGTATGTGGCCACGTGTTGCTACCGTGACCAGGCGTCTAATGCCTCAACGGCTACCACATCCCCTGATAAGCCGGCACTACCAACCGCCACCACATCCCATACCTCCACGGAAAAGAGCCCTCAGTCGCAACACAACTCCCCAAACGAAACCCATCCCCTTCGCTCCTACTCCAATCCCAGTAGCGGGACAGGGTCCCCCACACCGTCTGTTCCGTGTGTCATTCCGGAATACCTCGGAACCTGACATCAGTCAAATGCAATTTTCGCAATTGTTGCGCAACACCCGAGAGTGGATAACTGACTACGTTGCCTCCTGTTGCGGAGCCCCATGGCGCGGCCGCCCAGCATCATCAGGCCCCAACAAGAACACCGGAACGCACAGCAGGCCCAACGTAGACAACTACACGCGTCCCTCACTTCCCGAGTTACAAAAGTCCTACCGAGAAGCTTCAAGCTTCTGCAATTTAACTGTAACAGACTTACCAGTAAGGTAGATGAGATAGTCGACTTTATCAGCCGACACGGAATCCCAATAGCTGCTATAGAGCAGATAGACGATTCGACATTCACCACTGTTAACGACGACGCCCCCATTAGTGGGCAGTTGCAGTAGCTAGTTCTGATAAATAGCATAACTTGGCGACCTATGCTTTAATCATACCACTTGCCCATTATCATCTCAACCGAGAGACCTGCCGACTTCATTTCCACGGATCACCGGTCTTACGTTAATTTCAACAAAGATAATTGGACCTGCATCGCGGAATTTACCAAGGACACCTTCACCGCTCTTCATATCCCCAGCGATTTGCGTGTAGGCGAACGCGCATTCCGCAAAGTGCTCACAGCTGCTGCGGCTCCCGTCATCCCTGCTCGAAGGATCAGGGACATACGTCCCAATTTCCCAGCCCAAGCAGCCGTTTTAGCAAATGAGCGTGACCACCTACGCCAGGTTGATTCCGGAGATATCCGCATAAGGGATCTTATTTCGGAAATCCGGCAACTGGTAATTCAACAAAAGTGGCCCAAATGATTTGATCACCTGAAGAACTATAACGTCACCACTGGTAAGAGTATGCTCTGGTCCAACGTAAGGTCCCTGTCGAACCCGACGAAACACAACGATAAGGTGGCCATCACTTTCAATTGTTGCTCTTCGTCGGAGATGCGCGAGCTGTTTTAGTGGACTATTCACACTGCATCCTCCGGCCGACAGATCCAAGCGTCTTGCCGCTGGACAGATGCACAAACTAACGAACGACAGTGCGCCACCTACTTTCTCCTGTGATGAGGTTCAGGAGGTCATCAACAAAACCAAATCATCAAAAGCCATTGGCCCTGACAGACTAAACATGCTGATGCTGAAGCACCTGGGCCCATTGGGAGTAGGATTTCTTACAAAGGTTTTCAATGTGTCCTTGGGCAATCTCATTTTCCCTGACAAATGAAAAGCAGGGAGTGTGGTCCTGCTACTGAAACCTAGGAAATCCGCTAACCAAGGAGAATTTTAGGTGGTGTCCCTTCATCCCGTGCTGTTCAACTTCTATGTATCGCAGCTCCCTCAACCACCAGAGGGAGCCTCCCTGGTCTCATCCGCTGACGATTGTACGTTACTGGCGTCGGGCATTTACATTGTAGCCTGTGCGCCAGAATGAAGGCCTCGCCGACCTTTGTGGCTTTTTCACTGCGAGGAATCTACAACTTTCCCCCACTAAGTCCACGGCGACTCTCTTTACCACCTGGACAAAGGAGGTCAAACTGCAACTCAAGGTCGAAGTCGATGACACACCAATTCCGACAGTTTGCTCTCTTTTCTGCGCAAACAACCGCTATTGCCACTTGAGTCCAAAATCGCAACAAGGTCCTCAAATCGCTTGCCGGCAGCACTTGAGGGGTACTTGGAGAAAGACAAAGAAATGTTGCTATCGACGTTTATGGCAATTGTCCGGCCCGTTCTAAGCTATGGTTCGCCTGTCTGTTCACCTGAAACTTGTGACAGGCAGTGGGGAAAACTCTAGACTTGCCAAAACACTGCTATCCGGACAGCGTCAGGTTACCTCCTGATGCCCCCTCTTCAACAGCTTCCCAGCAAGGCACAGATGCTCCCTGTGAAGGAGCACAATAAACTGCTCAGCAAACAGTTTCTGCTTGGGAGCTACCGTAGGTTTCACCCTTGCAGACAACTGCTTGAGCCAGAGGCGCCTCCCACGTCAGGGGACGCCTCCTCTATTACGCCGACGAGATGCAGGACAAAACTAACAGACATATACTTAACCAGACAGTGTTTAGACAGACCATTAACGACATTCATCGGGAGACCATCGCCACCTTCTGAAGCTCCCAACCACCGAATGCCGTAATCGGAGTCCAACCACCACCTACAGCACATGAGAAGCTCCCCGTGAAACCCGCGTAAGATTGGCACAATTACGTTTTGGATACTATAGCAGGTTAAACTCCTACCTATCCAGAATTGACCCTGATATACTTAACATATGTCCAGCATGTGAAGGCATCCCGTAAGACACTAACCACCGTTTCACATTCCCTTCTAAACCCAGTCATTTAACACCCTCTCCCTCTGGACCCAACCTGACGAAACAGCAAGTTTCCTGGTACTACTTTTAGATGAGTTAGACGAAGACGCCCGGTGATATTCACTACACTGACAGTGCTTGTATTGCTGCTACAACAACAACAATATGGCATATGCAAATTCAAATATGAGAATTCATATACTCGTAAAACATGCCCAAGGAATCCAGTGCACACTTATAGGCACAGCATTGTGCTAAAAATTATGAATTATGAAGCGTAAACCCATTGCTTCATAATTTACTGAAACATCTGTTTAGGTCTTTACTATTAAGTAGTACAATATCATTCGATATGGGAATTTTAATGTTCAAGAGGAAAAGTATGTATACAATTTTAGAAATAAAAAATACATATTGACTGAAAAATATTAGTTCTACAATTTGCGGCTTTGGTCCCTGTTGTTATGAACAGCTCTGCACAGCTCACAGAAGTTTCAATATTAAATATTTGATCTATGAGGAGTTGCCTGATTTCCCATCCATCGGACGCGTCCCAAGTGGTTGACAGGGAAGCCCTGTTGAACCTACCCCACCAAAGGAGCCCAGACAAGTGGCCCCATCCATTACCCAAGTCTCTCGGCTCTATGAGGTAAGCTCTCACTCTCGAGGTAAGCGGAGAAGGACGGGGCTTAAGGCAATACACCTCCCTGCCTTGCAGCTGCCGCTAATGGCCGAGCCACCACCCCCCACGAGCGCGGTTTTCGCGCCAGTCAATGTGGCGGGAAAAGCCACGTCCTTATCGACGCCTCGACAAAATGTCCAGCACAGCTGTCTGCCCGGCGAAATTTTCGTCAGTGGGGGATGGTGAGCTGGACCTTCACACGAGTCTATCCCAGAGTGCGGCCAAGCCATCCTATGCGAGAAGACTGCTGGCGAAGACACCTGTGGCTGTGATTGGAAACCTGATGGATGTAAAAATCAAATACTCCAAAAGTCGTTTAATGCGTCAGGTTATTGCCTCCGGTCCTGAAGCCAAAGCGAAAGGCTATGAGAAAAAGGACGGTACCATAAGAGTGACGTGCGCGTCTCTAGCTAACTTAGAATGGATCAGGACCGTGGAGTACTAGGAGTAGCAACCGGAAATGAAAGAAAGGTGCTGTTCTTGTGGTGCGTGTGGATGAGGCAAGTGCTGATGTCATGGGCTCACGGTACGGAAACCGTCTGAGTCTCTTCTTTGGGACGGTCAGTTTTCACAACTTTCCCAGATGATTAGCTCGGACGGTTCCATTAGCTACCGTCCCTTGACGTTGACACAGATTAACTTGCAGCATTCCAAAGCCGCTACTGCACTACTAAGTAGAAGGCATACCCAGCTGCACACATTACCTCATATAACAACAGTGCAAGAGCTCTGGGTCTTTAGGGACCGTCTATGTGGCTTTAGCGCGTTGAAAGGGGCCTCGGTATTATATGACAGGAGTTCCAGCAGACCTAAGACCGGTCTTATAGTATCATCCCATCTCACTGTGACGGGTCTTGAGCAATTCTGTTGTAAAGACCTCGTAGCGGCTGAGGCGAGTTATAGGGGTAGACGCTTATTGTCGAAGTTTGTGATTGCATCTGCTTATTTTCCTCTGCTATTCGAGTTTATCGGTTCCTCTTGCGTCGACATGCACAACAAGGGCACACAGCCTACGTTTGTAACTGCTGGAAGGCAGGAGGTGCTTGATCTCACCCTATCAAACTCAAAACTTGGGTGGTCAATCAAGAGCTTGACAGTCCTTGCCGAAGATTCGTGCTCAGACCACAGGTACATTGAGTTTCAGTGTGGCGAGGAGGCACAGATGCCATTGTCCTCTAGAAACTCCAGAAAAACAGACTGGCAGAAGTTTAGAAGGGCGTTGCAGGGCCTTGACGTGACGCCACCAAGACATCGGAAAGAACAGGGCATTGAGGCGGCTGTTGAGAAGCTCAACATTGCCTTAACTGAATGTTTTGAGTCAACCTCTCCAAATCGACCTCTCCTTGACCGCACTCCCGTTCCTTGGTGGAATCCAGAGCTCCAAACATTGAGGCGCGAGTTGAGAAAATTTCTAAACCGGGCCCTCAATACTAACCTTGCTAAGGACTTGGAGCGATACCATGATGTACAAAAGAACTACAGAAAGCTTATTCGGGAATCGAAAAGAGCCTCCCATAGGGAATTCCGAAGCGGTATTGAATCTCTAAGTGACACGGCGAAATTGGTTAGTATCCTGAAAAGAAATCCAACCGCAGAGCTGGAGTCACTTAGGAAATATGAAGGCTCCTTCACGGAGAAGCAAAGTGAGACACTCAGCTTATTAGTGGAATCTCACTTTCCAGGTAATCAGATAAACGTCGGCCGGTAACATCCCTTATTGAAAGACGCTGTTGTCAATGCTGCTACACCTTCTCGACATGACTGGGCAGATACAAGTCGCCAGACCAGGTTGCATATTTCCTGTCATACTGAAGGAAGGCGCAGAGTCCGTGACAGCAGCCTTGAAGAAAATCTTCACTGCATGCCTGGCACTAGCCTATATACCACGCTTTTGAAGGATGGGGATGACTACCAGCCCCAAAAGCTTTAGACCCATCAACATGATTTCTTTCATGCTCAAAAGTTTCGAACGACTGGTGGAATGGCAGATACGTCAGAAGTCGCTGAAGGCTCACCCTCTGTCTTTACTTCAGCATGCATATCAAAGTTAAAAATTCTGCGTGTCGGCACCCCCAAGGTGGTATACTGCCTCCATTGCTCTGGTGCATGGTGATCGATGGTCTGCTCACCGCCTTAAATAGTACGCGAGTCTACGCACAAGCATATTCGGACGCCGTTGCCTGTTTGGTAACAGGCCCTTCGCTTGTGAACATCTGCAGGAAAGAGCAGAAAACTCTGGATATGATTGATACTTGGTGCTGTGCGAATTGGCTATCGGCAAATCCCACTAAGACCAGCATTGTACTCTTCACCAGAAGGAGGAAGCTTAACGGACTCGTTCTGCCTAAGCTAAAAGGAGTCACAGTCCAGCTATCCAAGGAATTTAAATATCTTCGAATAATAATCGATAGTAAACTCCTCTGAAAATCACACGTTGAAACAAAGACATCAAAAGCAGGTGAGTCTCTTATTGATCTCATTATTAGCCGTAATCTCCTTATTTGGAACAAGGGCAAAACCCCACCGTTTGCATTTCCAGCATTGGAAACATCAAACGGTTGGGAGGAGGTTCTTCATATCACTCTCTCGACTAATTCGCCTGCCATTAGGGTTGATAGTTGGAAGGTTTCTCAGAGAAATTCCTTTTCTGATCACAGGTTGATCCTTTTTGAAATCAATTTCGAACGGGACACCATATCTCCCCACAGGTATCCTAAAAGAACCGACTGGTCTCTGTTCAATAGGGGTTTCAATAAAAGATTGAACAGGCAAACTTTTTCCTACTCATCCACTGATCAACTAAACAAGGAGGTGAAACACTTGCAGCGATCATATCAGACGGTCTTCGAAGTGGCTTGTCCAGAATCTTTTAGCAAGGAAAGTTTTCTTTGATGGAGCAAGACGCTGACCGACTTGAAAATAAGGCTGGAAGGGTTTTTAGCGAATGCTGCCAAACTAAAAACTTTGAAAATTACCGTGTATTATGAATGTATACAAAAAAGCCATTAAATACGCGAAACACAACTCCTGGAAAATATCTCACCTATGATACTTCAGAAAACAAGTGCCTTAGAGGTTCCTGCCCTGCAAGAAATCTATTTGGTGTATATCGCTCTTAATCATGTCCGTGCCAACAGGAAGAAAACGAGGGTTGTTTTCATACCCAAGACAGTCAAGAGGGGTCACGACTCGGCCAAGGACTTTAGGCCTATAAGTCTTACCTCATTTATCCTAAAGGTGTTTGTTATCTCCAGCACAACATGCTTACCTGAAAGGGAAATCCACGGAGTCCGCCTTACAGGTTGTAGGTACTGTGGAAAAATCTCTGGAGTGCAAAAAATTTACTCTGGCGGCCTTCATAGAAATAGAGGGTGCATTTAATAATATTAGGGCGGAGTCAATTGTCACTGCGTTAGATGGTATGGAGGTGGAAGGATCTATGTCTCTGGATCTCGTCCCTGCTTGGCTGCAGGGAAGTTAGTGCGGTGGCAAGAGGGGCTTAAGTCACTAGACTCGTTCACAGGGTGACGCCGCAGGGTGGTGTCCTTTCGCCCCTACTTTGGCTAGTTGCTGTGACGAAGTTCTGATAATGCTAAATAAGCGTGGGGTTAAGGTAGTAGCATAGCAGATAGCAGATAGCAGAGCAAGCTCAGATAAAGAAGCCAGATAAATCCGCCATCAAAAGTATGCATTCCACGTACGGCGGTACCCAATCAGCCTACATTTCGTGGCACGTTTTGGAAGCCGGTTCCCTTAAGGCGGGATGGGTACGCTGCCGGGTATCATAGGTCATGTCTCCAAAAAGATGTTATAGATGCTGGTCATACGATCATCAGCAAGCTGAGTGTCTCACTTTTCCGCTCCGTGAAGGAGCCATCAGATTTCCTAAGTGACCCCAGCTTTGCCGTTGGGTCCCTTTTCAGGATCCTAACCAATTTCGCCGTGTCACTCAGAGATTCAATCCCGCTGCAGAATTCCCTAAATGAGGCTCTTTTCGATTCCCGAATAAGCCTCTCGTAGTTCTTCTGAACATCACGGTGTCGCTCCCAGTCCTCTGCAAGGTTAGTCTTGAGGGCCCGGTTTAGAAATTTTCTCGACTCGCGCCTCAGCATCTGGAGCTCTCGATTCCACCAAGGAACGGGAGTCCGGCTGGGGAGAGGTCGAATTGGACAGGCTGACTCAAAACATTCGGTTAGGGCAGCGTTGAGTTTCTCAACAGCCGCCTCAATGGCCTGTTCTTTTCGAAGTCTTGGTGGCGCAACGCCAAGGTCCCGCAACGCCTCCCTAAACTTCTGCCAGTCTGTTTTTCTAGGGTTTCTAGAGGGCAGTGGCATTTGTGCCTCCTCGCCACACTGAAACTCAATGTACCTGTGGTCCGAGCACGAATCTTCAGCAAGGACCCTCCAGTTCTTGATTGACCACCAGAACTTACTTGGGCAAACAGTCGTCGAAAAGAAAGTAGGCATCGCAATGCTCTCGGAAGCCTTCCAAATGATGAACGCTCACAGCTGGATAGCAGACACCGAAGAACAAGCAGTAATCTGGGCGGTAAACGACAAAGTTCCTCAGAGCAGGATGTCCACACCTTGTAAGGGGTTCACGTGGATGAAGTTGGAACACATTCTCTTTGTGAGCTGTTATGCACCTCCAAGATGGTCAATTGAAAACTTTACTTCGGTGATGGCGGCACTAGAGCTAGAATTTCGGGGTAAGCGACCTATTCTAATTGCGGGTGACTTCAACGGATGGTCCAGAGGTTGGGGCAGCAGGTATACAAACGCAAGGGGGAAAATTGTAAAAGAAACGGTTGCAGCAACGGACCTCGTATTGCTTAACACTCCGGGGGTATATACGTTTGATTGCACTAGAGGGCGCTCTATAATTGGCCTAGCATTTGCGGATCGTACCACGGCGAATCGCACAAAATGGAAATTGGACGAGTCAATTTATACTCATTGTGGCCACCTGGCCATTGTAATGGACGTACGCACTGTAATGCCGAGGACTGCATCTAAGACAGTTGAGAGAGGATGGAAGCAAAAAGATTTTAACGCAGTGGCTTTTGGACGAGTATGGGCAGACACTTACATCTTCCGCAAATCAGCAGAGGAGATGAGAGAAGAAATAGCCGTGCGATTAGAAAGAGCTTGCGATGCAAAAAGATTTTAACGCAGTGGCTTTTGGACGAGTATGGACAGACACTTACATCTTCCGCAAATCAGCAGAGGAGATGAGAGAAGAAATAGCCGTGCGATTAGAAAGAGCTTGCGACGCATCTATGCCAAGATCTAGGTACCGGGGAAACCGAAAGCCAGCATATTGATGGATAGATGAAATAGCTAAACTACGTAAGGACAGTAACTCTCCTAGAAGAAACGCTCAAAGAGCGCGAGGTCGTACAAACTACGATGAACTTCATGAGGAATATAAATGCCGAAAATTGTGGCTTAAAAACGCAATTCAAAAAAGCAAGAATCGTTGATTTAAGGAGCTGCGAGAGCAACGATTCTTGGGGATTAGCTTAGAAGATAGTAATGAGCAAAAATAAAAGAGCGCCGCAGCCGACCTGCCCGGTGCTAATGGAAAAAATAGTTTCAGTACTCTTTCCCCTACAGGAAGCAGCGACTCACAAAATGGCGTAATAACAGAAATTGCAATGGTTCCACAAGTTACAGAAGAAGAAGTTCTTAAGACCTTAACGAGGATAAAGGAAAGCGAAGCTCCCGGGCCAATATAGCGTTAAAAGAAGCGATAAGGTCAACTCCGGAAATTTTTTCAGACCTATACACGGCATGCCTTACCGAAGGAAAGTTCCCAGCGAGATGGAAAATACAACGTCTGGTTCTCCTGCTTAAACCGGGTAAACAACCCGATCTACCTCTGTCATACAGAATCCTATGTCTGCTAGACACAGTGGGAAAGGTACTGGAACGCATTATCTGCGAACGACTTCAGGAGCATCTGGAAGGCTCGACAGGTCTCCCAGACAACTGATTCGGCGTCCGGAAAGCTAGATCTGCGGTGGATGCAATAAGAACGGTGGTGGAAATAGCACACAGGGCTATAAGTGCGGGAATATTGGCAAGAAAGCTCTGCGTTGTGATCACCCTAGATGTTAGAAATGCTTTTAACTCGGCAAACTGGCCTAGCATCATCACGGCTCTCTCAAAGTGACCGCATTCTGCGATATGACACTGAAAATGGCCAAAAAACGTACAAGGTCTCCGGTGGTGTACCACAAGGATCAGTGCTGGGACCAACTTTGTGGAACATCATGTAGTCCTGAAGGTGAAGCTTCCGCCAAACGCCGAAATTGTGGGATACACCGATGATATTGCCCTGGTGGTAGTTGATAGGAAACTTGACCGCTTAAAGGAAAAGTGCAACTATGGCTTAACGAGGCTAAGTTAGATTTAGCCGGTCACGAAACTGAAGCAGTTCTAATAAGTGCTGGAGGGGGAAAGTCGTTTGAGCTGAACATAGGTACACACCGTATAATCTCGAAAAAAGCGATCAAATATCTTGGGGTCTTGATCGATACAAGACTTTGTTCCAGGCAGCATTTAATAAATGTAAGTTCCAAAGCGGCTTCTATCAATGGTGCCCTGACGCGACTTTTCCCTAATATAGGAGGGCCCCATGGAAATCGCAGACGACTACTGTCATTGGTTACTGACTCTATAATTCTTTATGCAGCACCTATCTGGGCGGGGACCAAAAAGTCTAATCTACGGGAAGTCACCCAGACATACAGGCAAGGCGCGCTGCGTGTAGCTTGCGCGTATAGATCTGTGTCTGATGATGCAATCTGCGTAATAGCTAGAAAGATACCTCTAAACCTCTTGGCAGATGAAATGTTTCGGCTCTATAACGAACAAGGAGCGCGGCCCAACCCAGGAGGAAAAGCAGCTGAGCGACTGCTGACAATAGGCCGGTGGCAGCAGCGGTGGGATAAGTAACAAAGCGGACGTTGGACCTACAAACTCATACCATGTGTTGATGAGTGGCTAATGAGAAAACATGGAGACACCGACTATCACATTTCGCAGTTGCTCAGCCGACATGGCTGTTTTCAGGAATACCTTCATCGTTTTAAGCTGGCAGCCCTTTCTGTCCAAACTGCCCGAATATTGACGAAAACGCAGAACACGTCATGCTTTATTGCGACCGCTTTAGAGAGGAACGAGCTATCCTGGAGCAAGCCCTGGGTCATCAACCGTCCTCCAGGACCCTCATACGAGATATGTGCGCAACCAGCGGTAAGTGGGAGGCAGGGAAAACGTTCGCAGGTAAGATTATGACGCGACTTCGCCATATTGATTGGGAACGCGAAGCATTTCAGCAACAGAGAAGGCCGACAGTTTCTGACGAACCGACAACAAGCACAGGCGTTTGAGTGAAACACTCAATACAGTATCGTACAGAAGACAAGACGGTAGTGAGTTAAGATAACACTACTGAAAGTTTTCCCATCTCTCCTTTACTTTGGAACCACCTATAAGCACAGTGGGAGTAATTGACGGCGTATAGCCTTCATATGCTTACAGGAGAGGAACTGGACGCAGGTACCTGTTGTGTCTTCGGACATAAACGCGGCTCTACCCAGAACTTATACTTTTGTGGTCCCAGGGTAGAATTAGCCGAGGTCGAGGATTGTTATAGTATTAGTGCGAGCATGCCCCACATACCATTGGCTTGACGGCATCTTTGAAATGTTTCTGACATTTTGATTTCAACCTCATTCAAAAAAACAAAAAAAAAAACAAAAGGTAGTAGCATACGCCGATGACTTGATCCTGATGGTATCGGGACCTATTCCCTCAGATATGGCTGAGATTTTGGAAAGGCTGTACTCAGTCGCTGAACTACCACTTGCGGCCTCCGAGTCAGTTCTGACAAAACGGAGCTGGTGCTATTTACCAGAAAATACAAAGCTACACCCTTTCGACTTCCTAAATTAAACAACAACCTTCTCCCGCTCCCATCGGATGTTAGGTATCTTGAAGTGATACTTGACTCCAAACTCCAATGGAAGCTACACATTGAAAATCGGGTAAAGAAGGCCAGTATAGTCTTCTACTCGTGCAAATCTATGTTTGGTAAAGAATGGGGACTCAAGCTGCAGGTCGTGCTGTGGATGTACAGCGTGGTGGTTTTGCCAATTTTAATGTATAGATGCCCTGTTTGGTGGAAAACTCTTCGGAACAGCTATAATATCACTAAGCTGCGGAGGGTGCATACGTCTGCATGCATTGGCATCACCTGAATGTCGTTTTGCACTTACTCCCCATCGATTTTTACGTTATTTCCATCGCAGCTCAAAGTGAAATCAAGTTAAAGGAGGTTGGCCTCTGGAGGCAATCTCTCAAGGGACATGGTAGCATTTTCGGGCAGTTAACACCGTATTTCTCCGAGCTTCAGACAGATCTCTCCATCCGCTAACTGGAGTTTGAGGGTCGTGCTAGGGCAATATTTCCTAATAGACAGGATCGGATAGAGGGGAAAATCTGCGCCGAAGCTTGCACCTCTGTCTTCTTTGACGGTTCCAAGATGGAATCGGGAGTCGGAGCAGGGGTTTTCTCTAAATCAGCCAATTTACCTATCTCCTTTAAACTGCCGAACACTGCTAGTGTTTTTCAAGCAGAAGTCTTTGCGATCCTGCAGACATGAAAAGTCTTAGGGAACGCGGTAACGAGGGAGATATTAACCTTTTCTCCGATATGGGTCTGACGACGCCATGGTGCAGAACGAATTAATAAACTCTTTTAAGGAGGAGATCAAATGTCTTGGGTGTGCAGGTAAGATTTCTTTGATCTGGGTTCCAGGACATAGGAACATAAAGGGAAATGAAATTTCGGATGAGCTTGCGAAAGGGGACTGAATTGGCTTCAGAGAGCTCCTACCCGGTCATCGGCATCTCCCGGACAGTTGTTAACGGGAAACTGCACAAATTATTTCTCAGGATAGCGCAGAGAAGATGGAGCTCCATTTCTTCATGTACTATTTCGAAAACCCTTTGGTGGGAGTACAATATACGAAGAACTCAGAAAGTCCTCTGGACTCCTCGCCATTCAATTCCCAAACTCGTAGTTGTGTTTACCGGTCACTGGACGATCGGGACACACGCAAAAACGCTAGGGTTGCCATTTAACCCCCATTGCAGAAGCTGTGGGGACCTTTCAGAGAAGGAGACCGTTGAGCACTTTCTCCATAAATGTCCGGGTGTGGCAGCTATACGATTACGGTCACTGAGTGCTCCTGTTTTCTACAGCCTCGGGCAGTGCGCCGACCTAAATCCCATAAATCTTCTCCATTATATCAACAGCTCTGGCTGGCTGTAGATATCTGCCTGTGTCAGATCTCATAATGGTATCAAAGCTGCGATTTAGTGCTACTTGAGGAGTGCCAGACTGGTACTTCAACCATATCACCTACCTATCAATCAATGATTTTTTTTTGTTGTGCTATACTATACAATAGTTGAAACTGTTCAGTGCCGCCGCGACTATGTTAGACGGTTCAGCGCCATGGCAACTAGAATCATGGCCGCTACGGCAGCGCCTATTAAAGCATTTTGCTCTTTTAGTCGCTAGGCATAGAATTTTAGCTTTGGACGACATACGCATTTAGAGGAATAAAGGATTGAGTGTGCGGTTGTATGTACATGCATATGTGAATATTTATAATTATTGTTTTGCATATGCAAAAGAGAATTGTTTTAGTATTGGTTAGGCAGGAATTCAATCACTCGGGTACTTACTACCTAATTATTGCATTGAGTAGATGCATATAAGGCGATGCGTCGTGAGATATGATGTTTGCTGCAGTGCATATGTATGTACATATGTAACACTATAAGACCGCAAAATGGCCGTAATGCTCTTAAAGTAGCAGCAACAGAACGATTATTTTCATAAAAAATTTGCACGATTTGCAATCGTTGCTCAAGTGTGTAGCGTTCCATGATGAAATGTATACTAATGAAGTTTACAAATGACAAGCGAAAAATAAAAAATATTGCGTCGTTCGCCCTCCCTATCGGAAAAAAGTTGAAGCGCACCTATTGAATAACCCTATATAAGTAACATAATATAACATTAATATAATAAACATATATATATGTATTCCTGAGCGTGTGCCCGAGCTGTTATTCAATGCATGATGGCTTTGCTCGTAAACACAAGGAGTAAAGGATCAATATAAACAGTGGGCAAAAATGAATGAATTTTGATAAAAGATGTGTCCTTCGTGAGCTAGACTACGATGATATTCGGTATTTTTTTCTGGTTTTTCATAGTTTTTATAATTTCGATGAAATTAAGTATAAAATGAGTTTTAAATATGTTTCACGTTTCAACAATCTATGCGTAAACATAGATACACTACAGCAAAAAAAAATCAGGAATCTGGTTTCAAAGTAAATTTCTAACTTCACGGCTATATTACTCATTTCGTACAGTTTTTGTTAATTGGAAAATCCCATACGTGAAGATATATTTGAATTAAGTATTTATCTTCTATAAGAGAACAAAAAGGAATGGATTTAAAATTTTCAATAGCACGATATTTCGAAGATGTAAACTTGCTTTAAGCTAACGGTGGCTTATTTTACATCCTTAGTGAATCTGCGCGAGTTACATATTCAATTTCAAAGACAAATTCACATTGTAAAACAGACGAAATTGATGAGTTTGTAACTAAAATAATGAACAATAAGTAAAAGTAATTGGAAACGCATTTCCTGTTTCGCAACAGTTTGACTTACTTGACAAAGTGTGGGAAAGGAAATGCTGAATAAGATATTGACAACAATTTTGTAAAATTTAATATTAAATGCAAAATAAGCAAATACATATGTACATTAGTTTAAGTCTAAATGTAATAATTGAAAATATAATAAATCAGTTGTTGAGAAGTAATCTTTGTTCTTTCTTTTATTTTTTTTTCTCTCCCGCTTGAGTAGAATACAAAATTGGCGCAGTCGGTAGGATCCTTTAAGAAGTAAAAGGATCCAGTGAAACGAAATACGGGCGGTGAATAAACTAAAAATTTTTTATAACACCCAAATCTAATCCTGCGAATCCGTAGCCAACTCAGGAGTTGACCAGGGTATAACTTAACATACGTATAACCTAAAAGATAAAGTGCAGTGAACATTGATTCAATAAAAAGAAAAAGTGAACACCACTAAAGATAAAGTGCAGTGAACATTGATTCAATAAAAAGAAAAAGTGAACACCACTAAAGATAAAGTGCAGTGAACAATTCTTCATTACAAAGAACAGTGGACACCACAAAATATAGGGTTATTCAATAGTGCAGTGAATACACAGAAATTCGTGTACTAACCACTAAACGATAATCAAGTGAAAAGCTACAAGAAAAGTACAAAAATTCGGCAAGCCAGGCAGAAGGAATTTGATAAGAGAAGGATGGAGCAGGCCAAGCAAGAAATGGCCCCGGTAGATCTAGTAGAGCAGCTCGCACGAAGGGAGCAGCAACTCGAGCAACTAAGATTGGCCTATCTAGATCTACAACAAAGGCAGCAACAAGATCAACACAGACTGGACAGAATACTGAAGAACATCAACCACCTTCCAGCATTCACAGGACACGGAGACACAACAATAAACTCATTCTTCAGTAGCGTAGAATATTTAATATCAACGCTCGAAGATGAAGGACAGAAAAAAGAAGCAGTAAGAACCATATGCTACAAAACAATCCAAGGAGAAGCTAAAAACGCAATCATCAACATCCCGGAACCGGACAATTGGAAACTAATTAAAGACACACTGAAATTGAGGTATAAACCAGACACAGAGCCTCATGAAATCTACAAGCAAGTTGCCAATTTACGAGTCAATACGGTAAGGGAGTTAATTACTGTAATTCAGAATATTAAGTATAAAACTGACGAGTTAATAGTATATTATAATGGTGAACTTGGCATAGACTTGACAAACATAGACAGCTTGTTAGTGAATACTATAAAAGAGATGACCCAAGGGACATTACTCGACAAAATTTACGAACAAAGACAATTAAAAGATATTTTGTATATAATGAATCAAAGAAGGTTTGAAGACACGTGCATAAGACCCGAATACAAGAGATTCGGAAGAGAAGAAAAACATAAAGGACAATTTCATAATAAAACATCATATAATAATCAGAATAGGACATATAATAATCAAAATAGGGATGAAAGTAATAACCGACAATTTCAAGAAAGAAATAAGTGGACTAATGATTTTTATAGGCGCGAAGAGCAAAACGCTTTTAATAATCCTTTAAATAATTCGGGAAGATACAGATTCCAAAATGACGCAAGAAATAATAACACCCCAAGACAGTTCCAACGTGTGCCACAAATGGGACACGCTAGGCCGTATTCCAACCAAGTTCGCTGGCAACCGCCTAGAAAAAACCGCACGGAACCCATGGAAGTGGACAATATTGAAAGGTGTTATAACAATCCTCGAGTGGCAGGACACCCTAATCATAAGTTTGGCCAAGATCGCTTAAATTTAGATAGGCAAAGCCCAGAAGGACCTGAAATTAATAATACCATTTTTTTTACGAGGCAGCCACTGAATGCCTGCCAAAGATAACATTAAAGATCGTAAATAAAGAATACGTAGCACTAATAGATACAGGTGCCAGTCTTAGTTTAATTAATAAGGAAATAAGAATAAATGGAAGATCACCCCATTAAAAGGGAGAACTTATGATTTCATTATAGGTATCGATATATTAAACTTTTTAAATGCCCAAATAAATATAGAAAAAGGACAAATAACACTAAATGGAAAAATATCTTATTTTATTAATAACCCATATAAATTTAATCAAATTTACATGCTTGAAACTGGTGATTATAAATAGAAAGGCTTCAATTAAATCATTTAAATAATGAAGAACGTAGTGAAATTATAAAATTACTAAACCGATATAACAAGTTATTGTTTAGAGAAGGCGATTTATTAATTAATACAACAGAAATTCAGCATGAGATAGAAACCATTACACAACAGCAAATCTATTCAAAGCTATATAGATACCCACCTCAACACGAAGCAGAAGTAAGGAAACAGATCAGAGAAATGGAGGAACAAGGTATAATTAGAAAAAGCCATTCAAGATATGCAAGCCCACTTATAGTCGTACCCAAAAAAACGGATAATTCAGGCGAAAAAAAATTTAGAATAGTTGTCGACTATAGAAAACTTAATGAAATAACCTTAGACGACAAATATCCTTTACCCAATATAGACTCAATTCTAGACAAATTAGGTAGAGCGCAATATTTTACGGCATTAGACTTAGCGAAAGGCTATCATCAGATTTTAGTAAAGGAGGAAGACAGAGAAAAAACTGCCTTCGTAACTCCTCATGGTCTATATGAATTTCTGAGAATGCCATTTGGTCTTAAAAATGCGCCAGCCACATTCCAACGGCTGATGAATGAAATCTTGAGAGATCATATTAACAAAACCTGTGTAGTATACTTAGATGATATACTAATCTTTAGTACTTCTTTAACTGAGCATATTAAAGCAATAAGAGACATTTTCGAAATTCTCGAAAGTAAAAATTTGAAGATACAAGTTGACAAATGCAATTTTCTTAAAAAAAGAAACTGAATTTTTAGGGCACATTTTAACAAAGGATGGCATGAAACCAAACCCTAATAAAATTACAATTATCCAAAATTTAGAATTACCCAAAACCGAAAAACAGATAAAAAGTTGTTTGGGAATAACAGGTTATTATAGCAAATTCATAAAAGATTATGCGAAAGTAGCCCAACCGATAACAAAATACTAAAGAAAGGCGCAAAAATTAATGTAAAAGACCCAACATACATTGAAGCTTTCGAAAAGTTAAAAACATTAATAAGTACACATCCTATTTTACGTTATCCCGATTTCAATAAACAATTCACATTAACAACGGATGCATCTAACTATGCGATTGGTGCAGTACTATCGCAAGAAGGTCACCCAGTTTGCTACGCTTCAAGAACATTAAAGAACCATGAGGAAAAACTATTCTGCAACGGATAAAGAATTCCTAGCAATAATGTGGAGTGTAAATTATTTTAGGCCTTACATCTATGGTAAAAAATTTAAAATCCTTACTGATCACCAGCCAATTAAATATCTCCATTCCAAATATAAAGGAAAAGACATGTCACCCAGGCACCAGCGATGGCTATTAAAATTAGGTGAATACCAATTTGAGATAGAATACCTAAAAGGAAAAGAAAATAAAGTGGCAGATTTTTTAAGTAGACTAGAAAATAGTGAGGACACTATTTCAGAAAAAGCGGGGAGTGAAAATACCATGGTAGAAAATACCAATATTTTAAATTTTTTTTCAGTTAACAATATAGAAGATGATGTTGCAATGGCAACAGTACATTCAGCCGAGGAAGAATTGGGTGATCATTTTTTTATAAAAGAAGAAATTGTGAATAAGTACAAAACACAAATAATATTAACAAATAGTAAAACGGAAAAATTTAAGGAAGTACATGGGAAAATAATTATTTTTATTGCAGAAAGTGACTTTAACCTAATGGGAGACATTTTTAGAAGATACATTTCAAAAGGGAAAATAGGGATATTTTCGGAACTATCCGAACACAACTATAATATAGTACAAGAGAAGCTTATAGATATGTATTCAAACGATAGCCAGATTAATTTTACTAAGTGCACCATGAGAGCACAGGACATTGAAACTGAAGTGGAAGCAGTAAAACAAATATCACTGTATCATGTAAGAGAGAGTATGCACTCTGGCATACAAGAAACTTATAATAAAATCAAAAATATAATATATTTTCCAAAACTCATGGAACTCATCCAAGTGGTAATTAATCAATGTGACATTTCTTCTTTTTCTTAATTGGCGCGATATGCGCTCACGCGATTTTGGCCGAGTTTAACAAAGCGCGCCAGTCGTTTCTTTCTCGTGCTAACCGGCGCCAGTTGGACACGCCAAGTGAAGCCAAGTCCTTCTCCACCTGATCTTTCCAGAGGAGGCCGCCCTCTTCCTCTGCTACCACCAGCTGGTACCGCATCGAATACTTTCAAAGCCGGAGCGTTTGTATCCATTCGGACGACATGACCCAGCCAACGTAGCCGCTGGATCTTTATTCGCTGCGCTATGTCTATGTCGTCGTAAAGCTCATACAGCTCATCGTTCCATCGTCTGCGATATTCGCTGTTGCCAACGTGCAAAGGTCCAAAAATCTTACGCAGAATCTTTCTCTTGAACACTCCAAGCGTCGCTTCATCGGATGTTGTCATCGTCCAAGTTTCTGCGCCATACGTTAGGACGGGCATGATGAGAGTCTTGTAGAGTGTTAGTTTTGTTCGTCGAGAGAGGACTTTACTGCTCAGTTGCCTACTTAGTCCAAAGTAGCACTTGTTGGCAAGAGAGATTCTACGTTGGATTTCAAGGCTGACATTGTTATCGGTGTTAATGCTGGTTCCTAAATAGACGAAGTCTTTTACAACCTCGAAATTATAACTGTCTACAGTGACGTGGGTGCCGATACGCGAGTGCGCCGACTGTTTGTTTGAAGACAGGAGGTACTTCGTTTTGTCCTCGTTCACCACCAGACCCATTCGCTTTGCCTCTTTATCCAGTTTGGAGAAGGCAGAACTAACAGCGCGGTTGTTAGGGCCGATGATGTCAATATCATCGACATACGCCAGCAATTGTACGCTCTTATAAAAAATTGTGCCTGAGCGATTAAGTTCTGCGGCTCGTACGATGCTCTCCAACATCAGGTTAAAGAAGTCACATGACAGCGAGTCACCCTGTCTGAAACCTCGTTTAGTATCAAACGGCTCGGAGAGGTCCTTCCCAATTCTGACGGCGCTGCTGGTGTTGAGCAACGTCATCTTACATAGCCGTATTAGTTTTTCGGGGATACCAAATTCAGACATCGCGGCATACAGGTAACTCCTTTCCGTACTGTCGAATGCAGCTTTGAAGTCGACAAAAAGATGGTGTGTGTCGATTCTCCTTTCATGGGTCTTTTCCAAGATTTGGCGTATTGAGAATATTTGGTCGATGGTGGACTTTTCAGGTCTGAAGCCACACTGATAAGGTCCAATCAGTTGGTTGACGGTGGGCTTCAGCCTTTCACACAATACGCTCGCTAGAACCTTATAGGCGATATTTAGAAGACTAATCCCGCGGTAATTGGCACAAATTGCAGGATCGTCCTTTTATGGATTGGGCAGAGCACACTTAAATTCCAATCGGCAGGCATGCTTTCATCCGACCATATTTTGCATAGAAGCTGATGCATGCACCTTACCAGCTCCTCGCCGCCATGTTTGAATAGCTCACCCGGCAGTCCGTCGGCGCCCGCGGCTTTGTTGTTGTTTAGCCGCGTTATCGCTATTCTCACCTCGTCATGATCGGGTAGCGGAACGACAATTCCGTCGTCAACGATTGGGGTATTGGGATCTTCACTTTCTCGGTGACATGCGCAGCTGTCACTGTTTAACAGGTTCGAGAAGTGTTCCCTCCATAATTTAAGATTGCTCTGTACGTCAGTCACCAGATCGCCGTCTTTGTTCTTACAGGACAACGCCCCGGTCTTAAAACCTTCTGTAAGCCGCCGAACTTTCTGGTAAAATTTTCGGGCGTTGTTCCTATTGGCCAGCATCTCAAGCTCCTCGCACTCACGTATTTCGGCCTCTCGTTTCTTCTTTCGGATAATACGTCTCTCTTCCTTTTTCAGCTCTCTGTAGCGATCCCACATGGCTCGCGTTGCGCCCGATCGCAGCGTGGCTCTATAGGCGGCATCCTTTCTTTCTGCGGCAGCATCACATTCCTCGTCGTACCAATTGTTTTTTCGGGCTCGCCGGAATCCGATTGCTTCTTCGGCGGCGGAACGTAGAGAACGAGAAATGTTGCTCCATTGTTGTTGTTGTTGTTGTTGTTGTTAACAGCATAGGTAGCCCTGTCAGTGTAGTCATATCATCGTTCGTCTTCGTCTGGCTCATCTAAGGGTAGGCCCAGGAAACATGCTGTTTCGACAGGTTGGGTCCAAAGGGAGAGGGGGTTAGATGAGTCGGTTTGAGGGGGCATGTGAAGAGGTGGTTAGTGTCGTGCGGGGTACCTTCGCATGCCGGACATGTGTTTGGTATGTCGGGGTCGATTCTGGATAAGTAGGAGTTTAACCTGCTACAGTATCCAGAACGTAGTTGTGCCAATGTTACACGGGTCTCACGGGGAAGCTGGAGCTCTTCATCTGCGATGGGTGGTGGTTGGACTCCGATTACGGCATTCACAAGACGGGAGTTCAAGAAGGTGGTAACGGTCTCCCGGTGAATGTCGTTTATAGACTGTCTAAATACTGTCCGGTCCAGTAGGTTACGGTCGGTCTTGTCCTGAATATCGCCAGCGTAGTCAAAGAGGTGTCTCCTGACGTGCCTGGGAGGCGGCTCGGGCTCAAGCAGGTGTCTGCAGGGATGAGACCTGCGGTAACATCCGAGCAGGAACTGCTTGCTGAGCAATTTATTGTGCTCCGCAACTGGGAGCATTTGTGCCTCGTTGTGAAGGTGTTGTATAGGTGACATCAGGAGGCACCCGGTCGCTGTCCGAATGGCGGTATTTTGACAGGTCTGTAGCTTAGTCCACTGCGAATCACTAGTTCCAGGCGACCAGACAGGCGCAGCATAGTTGAGAACCGGCCGGCCAATTGCCTTAAACGTCGAAAGCAACAGTTCTTTGTCTTTGCCCCAAGTGCTGCCGGCCAGCGATTTGAGGACCTTGTTGCGATTTTGGACTTTAGTGGCAATTGCGGTTGTATGCGCAGAGAAGGAGAGCAAGCTGTCAAAGGTTTCACCCAAAATTTTGGGGTTATTCACAGTCGGAATTGGTGTGTCGTCGACTTTTACCTTAAGGGGCAGCTTGACCTCCTTTGTCCAGGTGGTGAAAAGGGTCGCCGTGGACTTGGTGGGGGAAAGTTGTAGATTCCTCGCAGTGAAAAAGCGAGAAAGGTCGGTGAGGTAGACGTTCACTTTGGAACACAGGCCATCGATGTCATTGCCCGACGCCATTATCGTGCAATCGTCAGCGTATGAGATCAGGGAAACTCCCGCTGGTGGTTGGGGGAGCTTCGAGATGTAGAAATTGAACAGCAAGGGAGAAAGGACACCACCCTGCGGTACGCCTTGCTTAATCTTTCTCTGCTTTGAAGTTTGATCTCGAAATACCACTGACGAGTGCCGACCGCTCAGATAGTTCGCGGACCACCTCTTCAGCCCTGGCGGGAGTGTCGACTGATAAATGTCATCTAGTAGCGTGGAATGGCTGACTGTATCGAAAGCCTTTTTCAAGTCCAACGCTACTAGGACAGTCCTCTCGCAGGGGCGGTTTTGGTTAAGCCCGCGATTTATCTGGGCGTTTATGGCGGTGAGTGCAGTGGTGGTGCTGTGCACTCGTCGGAAACCGTGCTGATGTGGGGCTGGGGCCAGGTGTTTCGTGTAGAGTGGGAGTAGGAGGGCTTCAAGTGTCTTCACTACTGGGGGAAGGAGAGTTATCGGCCGATAAGACTCCCCTTGGTTGGCGGGTTTCCCAGGTTTCAGTAGTGGGACCACTCTCCCTGCTTTCCACTTGTCAGGGATTATGAGAGTGGCCATGGACTGATTGAAAACCCTTGTGAAGAATCCTACTCCCAGGGGTCCCAGATGCTTCAGCATCAGCGCGTTTAATCCGTCAGGACCAATGGCTTTCGATGATTTCGACTTGTTGATGGCCCCCTGAACCTCATCACCGGAGAAAGTAAGTGGCGCACTGTCGTTCGTCAGTTTGTGCAGCCTTCTGGTAGCACGACATTTGGGAGAATGCAATATGAAAAGCCGGCTAAAATAGCTCGCGCATCTTTTCGGGTCCGACGAAGTGCAACCGTTGAAGGTTATAGCCACCTTGTCGTTGTGCTTCGTCGGGTTTGACAGGGACCTAACGGTAGACCAGAGCTTACTCACCCCAGAGGTGAGGTTACAGGTCTTCAGGTGCTCAACCCATTTAGTCCGCTTATGTTGATTTACCAGTTGCCGGATCTCCAAATTGAGATCCCTTATGCGGGGATCCCCGGGATCGGCCTGGCGTAGGTGGTCACGCTCGTTTGCTAAACTGGCTGCTTCGGCTGGGAAATGAGGACGAATGTCCTTATAACTTCCAGCTGGAATGAAGCGAGCCGCAGCAGCTGTGAGCACCGTGCGGAATGCGCGTTCGCCTACGCACACATCAGTGGGGATGGGAAGAGCGGCGAAGGTGTCCTCGGTGAATTCCGTGAAGCCGACCCAATTAGCTTTTTTAAAGTTAAAATAGGACCGGTGATTCGCGGAAACGAAGTCGGCAGGTCTCTCAATCGAGATGATAATGGGCAAATGGTCTGATGCAAGCGATAGCATAGGTCGCCACGTTATGCTATTTATCAGACCCGCGCTAGCAATTGTTAGGTCAGGCGAGCTGCTGCAATTGCCCGCTACCCTGGTGGGGGCGTCGTCGTTCACTGTGCTGAATGTCGAGTCGTCTATCTGCTCTGCCAGTTGCTGTCCCCTACGATCATTTGGCAGGCTTGAATGCCAAAGATCGTGATGCGCATTAAAGTCACCTACAACCAATCGGTTTTCACCTCTGATGAGCGCACCTATATCAGGGTGATATCCTGCCGGGCAGCAGGTGACAAGGGGTATATATATGTTAAATATTTCGAGCTCGGAATCGCCTGACCGGACAGCTATGCCTTGACATTCTAAGGTGCTGTCCCTGCGGTCGATTCCTTCATCGATAAGACGATACTGCCCAGTGTGGTGGACTATAAACGCTAGGCCACCACCATTGTCTCGCTCGCGATCGTGTCTATGCACGTTATAGCCATCCCTGGTGATCAGAGATGACCTAGCGTGCAACTTTGTTTCTTGGCCGCAGCTATTTTAATACTGTGCCGGCTCATAAAGTCAACTATCTCGTCGACCTTACTCGTAAGTCCGTTGCAGTCAAATTGGAGAAACTTGAAGCTTCTCGGTGAGGTCAGTGTAATTCGGGGGGTGAGGGACGCGTGGGGTTGTCTACGTTGGACCTGCTGCGCAATCCACTGTGGTTGTTGCGGCCTGATGGTGGTGGGCGGCCGCGCCTCCGGGGGCGGTAGTGGGTGCAGAGCTCTGCAGCCGGGGGCAACGTAGGCAGTTGTCCACTCACGAGTGGTGCGCAGGCCGGAACATCTCCGAAAATGGCACCAGCCATTGCAAGCAAGAATTGCACGGGACTGATACCAGATTCCGAGGTATTACGGCCTGACACACGGAACAGACTGTGCGGGGGTGTATTAGCCGAGGAGGCATCAGACGCCTGCTGGCGGGAACAACACGTGGCCACATACCGTGTGGACCACTCCCTATGTGACTTAAGACCCGAGCAGGTTATAAGGTGGCTCCAGCCGTTGCACTTGCTGCACCTAACCGAGGTGGAGTTCGGTTGAAGCCGTTTGTGGCAGACGCAGCAGTAGAATACTTCTGGCCCAGGGTTGGATTCGATTCCAGCTCTGAGGAGAAGTATTTGGAGCAGGATTGCTGCGAGAGTTTGCTCCTGTGACGTAAGGGGTGGGATGATATGGGTTTCAATAGACAGGGCTAGTATACTGGGGCGGCAGCCCTTGGTCGTTAAAAACCCGAGTCATTCCGGTACGTAGAACCGGCTGCCATGGGAATCTGAAGGCCCGTGCTAACCCAGCGTGGTTAGTCGGTGAATGTAAGACAAAACTGAACAGTGTTGCAAAACACAACAAAGTTAGTCTTATTTGGGTGCCTGGACATTGTGGTATTGCAGCGAACGAGTTAGCTGATAAATTGGCAAATGAAGGCCCTGCAAGTATGCCACTAGGCCCCGATCCCTTTCTAGGTGTCAATTCCGCATCCATTCGATCGATCGATGCTTTGTGAAAGAACCAAACAGGAAAACAGCGACCTTCCTCCTAAAACTCCACAGGAAGGACCTGAGAGTACTGGTGAGTGTAATCACAGGGCACAACGTCTGTGGTCAGCACAAAGTGAGGTAAAAATAGAAGTGAAATTTCCGAATTGTGAAAAAACTTAATATTTCGAGAATGTTTGCTTACCGATTTTACGGTCAATCGTTTTTCCCAAACTTCTGAAGCGACAGACCGAAAAAGAAAAGGTCGCCCTCGCGTGGTTCGAACCAGTGCAGCAGTAAAGCCATGCGTGAGTGGCAATATAAAAATTTAGAGTTCCCTTAAAAATACTGCAGTGTTTCTATGTACACAGCCATTAATACTTGAAGATGTCGTAGACGTTCATAACTAACATGAAACAGTATACCTATATTAAAAACGACTTCCCCGATACCTCTTCAAAGCAAGATCAGAAGATCAGTGAATATCGGTGCATGAAACTGAGGCGGTTTTAAGGAAAAGTAGTGTTAAAGTATCCAAGAAACATTTATATGCAGAACACCTAAAACTCTGGAGCTTATTGAAAAAACCGCTGCTCTCATTACCACTCATTGTAAAAAGACTTGCATGGGCTAAAGCAAATTCAGAGTAAAATTGGCCAAACGTAACATCCACAGATCTTCCTTTTTGGGCGAATAGTTGCATGCGTCGGTCCTTGTGTACTGCTACTTCTCCGAAAACGGATTTGGCCATTTGTTTGTGCTTACCGCCAATTTGAACACACTTTTGACGAATGAATTTTACCCAAAAGCAGTTTTATAGTCAGCTGCGAAGATGTTTAAAAGAACTAGCCAAGCTGAGATTTTACACGAAGACAACGATCCCATGCATTGGAGCCGAAGGTGTGTAGAGTAGAAACAGTAAAATGGGATTGAAATCAGTCGTTTGATGCCAATTCTATTGAAAAAGGTTTGGGCAATAGTTAATCAAAAACTCAAAGGAAAACAAATAGGGACGATCAAACAGTTATCAAGGCAAATTCGGCTGATTTGGAGCCGATTACCTTCACATCAGAAATTAACATAAAGTATGATTCGAAGATGTGAAGCCATTGTAGATAATGGAGATGAATACTTATTTATTTATTTATTCTATACTTTATAAATAAATTTATAAGGTATATGTAGGGGCTGGGCAACTAAGGCCATATTGCCCCAAGGAAAACTGATTTACACTTCATGAAGTAAGTTATGTACACTAAGAGCGTCTTTAAGGATTTTCATAGCACTTTCCTGACTACAGTCTAGGGCTTTTGTTAGATTAATGTTTTGGTCTCCTGATACTGGACACTGTTTGAGTATATGTTCAACGCTGAGGATGGTTGAGCACCATGCGCATTCTAATGGCCTTGACTGTTGAAAGTAATGTTGGGATGAGAACTTTGTTACGCCAACTCTCATGCGAGCCATGATTATGCAATCTGTTCTGGATAAGTTTGGGTTGTATTTGGGTCGGTCGATGCCGGTGTTGTGTTTGTTCAAAAAGGATTCTGATAGAGACATTTTTGATTTTCATTCTCTTGGACGTATTTTTTGTAATAATTTGTGATAATCGTTCTTAAACATGGAACTTCTGATATTAACGGCAACTTCCTGGCATTTTTGGCGGCATCATCGGCTAGCTCGTTTCCCTTTATCCCTGAGTGACCTGGTATCCATAACACTGCAATGTTTGCTTGGCCTGGCAGACCATTTGTAAGATATGTGAACTGCTCGCTGTTTTCATTAAGAAGAGATACAGCTACGCTGAGGCTGTCGGTGCATATTAGTGCACAATTATGTTTTGTTGCTACTTGGTGTGCTGCAAATCGTATGGCTGCCAGCTCCGCGTTGTGAATTCCAGTATTAGGTGGTAATAGTGATTCGTGAACGACATTGTATTCATCCTTAGAGTTTTGTTCGACTACTGCGTATGTTGCTGTTTCGTCGAGCAAGGAACCGTCTGTATATATGGTTATATCTGGAGCGTGCCTATTTTTGTATTCTAGAAATGCTTGTTGGTAGATGATTGCGTTGGTGTTGTTTTTTTTTTTTGTCTACTTAAGGAGATGTCAATCATTAATTTTGAATGTGCTGTGATCTGTTCTATGGGTTTGGCCGGTATTGGTATGTTTGTACTCAGCATTTTCGTTGCTATCAATTTAATGCTACACCAACTTCTGTTTATTTTTTCTTTGTTTTGATTTTTGATTATTACGTTCCAGAATTCTGTATGCAGAGCGTGTGTGGGAGATGTTAGGGCATTTGCCGCGATATTTATAGACCTGGAGCTCAGTAGCCAGTCGAAATCTTTAAAACATGCCTCTACTCCGGTGGCATCTAGCGGTGTTGATATTAGTAGCCCAGACGCTGTTCTGAAACAATTGTTCATGTTTATTTTGCTTTTATTTGCCTCGGATGTCCATCCGTATAGGGGCACGCAGTGCTGTACTGCTCCTCCGGCTAAAGATCGACATATTGCGAGTGCCGTATCCATATGTGGGCCTTTTTTCTTTGTGCATATTATCTTCAGCACGTTGTGCACCTTGCTAAGTTTGTTAACTATATTTTTGACGTGGTCATTCCAAAGAGCATTTCTAGTGAAAGTGACACCTAAAATTCTCATATTGCTTTGTAATGTTATCGTGGTGTTTCTAATTGTAATATTATTTGCGTGGCAGCTTCTTTTCCTGCATATGTGTCCTGTCATGTTTGCCCAGTTTTGTATCTTCCTGTCCAGATTATTCAAGTTTTGTTGTACTTCAGCTTCGGCTCCCGAGACTTGTGCAAATATGTTGTCTGCGTATATCCCTATAAAGTTTACACCGGGTGTGTTATTAACCAACTTGGAAAGTGTGTTTGTGTATGCGCTGAAGAGGAATACTGACAAAGGTGAACCTTGTGGGATGCCATTGTTGAGAGTAAAGGGGCGTGAGAAGTACCCGTCGACTTTGACGGTGATCCTTCTATGTGAAAGGAAGGATAGTATAAGCTTTAAAAGTATTTGGGGTACATCCCATATATTTAATTCTTTTATTACGTGTGTTGATATGACCCTGTCAAATGCCTTCTCGATATCTTCAGAAACTATGACATTGTGGTTCTGATTTCCCAAGCAGGTTTTCGTATTTGCTTCAAGTAGGTGACAAAGGGTATGTACTCCGTGTCCGGCTTTGTATGCGTGTTGCGATGCGTGATGGTTGTGTCCATAAACTTTCCAGAGCCTTTGTTATTTTGTCCAAAATTTTTGCTAGGACTGTTATTAAGGAAATAGGACGATAACCTTCCGTGGAGTTCTGATTTTTTCCAGCTTTTGGTATTGGTGTGAGTGTTGCATGCTTCCAGTCGTGTGGATATGTTCCTGTTCTGAGGATTTCACTGTAAAGCTCGCATAAGCGGTTTTTGATTATGGTCGATGCGTTTTTGATCATGGAGTAAGTGATTTTATCCATTCCGGGTGTCTTTCCTTTCACACGCTGGAGAGTGAGATTTAATTCGATCAATGTTACTTCGTTCATTATTCCATTAGTGTTATTGTTGTCGCAAACATTGCTGAAGTTTATTTGTGTTTTTTCGTGGATTAATTGAGGACTGAAATTATCGTTTGATGCTATTGAACTCCATAAATTAGCGAATTTCTCAGCTATTACCTCTGGGTGTGACAGTATGTCATTATTTTCAAAAATGGGAGGGAAGTCTAGTGTTTTAGATGATTTTATCTTTTTGACCTTGGTCCAAATTGTTTTTGTGTCAAGGGTAGGGTTAAGTGAGTTAACAAAACAAGTCTATATTTCCTTTTTAGCCTGTTTGCATGCTCTTCTAACTTCAGCTGAGATCTTTTTGTAGTTTAGACTAGTTACTGGAGTTTTTTTCGCTTTAAACTTCTGCCATGCTTTGTTTTTTAGAATCACGAGCTTGCTTATTTCGGAGTTGAACCAAATTGGTGTTTCCTTTTGTTTTAGGGGTTGGTTAAGTGGCATAGATTCGTTGGAAGATTTCCGAATTATTTTTTTGATCTGTGCCGCTTCCTTATTCACGTTTCTAGTTTGTTCAAATTGATGGTGTAGGATGTCATTTTTCCGCTTGAACAGATCCCAGTTGGCTTTACGTTCCTGGAATCGCTTTTCAACTTTTTTGATGTATTTTGATCCGGTATTAGTTATGAATATAGGAAAGTGGTCTCCGGCGATTGGTTGAGCTGGGCAGCTCCAGTTTAGCGTTGATGCGAGTTCAGCGTTTGCCATAGATACGTCAAATGAATTGAGAGTGTTCCTTGTGTTTAAAAGTGTTGGCGATCCGTCATTCATAATGGTAAGATTTCGTCGATCTGCGAGTTGTTCCCACAGTGCACCACTTCTTGAACAGTATTTCGAGCCCCATAAGGTGTTTTGGGCGTTAAAGTCACCTCCTATGAGGTGGTGACCTGTGTTTATTTCGGGTATGTCGTCGAGAAGTTGTGTAGTTAAGTTCACATCAGTTTCTTTGTATTTATTTGTAATGTGCAAGTCTTTTACCCCGTGTACTGTAATTGTCTGATGTAGAAGATTACTAGTAGAAGTCCAGTGATTGGACGTGTTGACTGTATTTTTTACCAAAATCGCTATACCGGATTTGGCATATGGTGATGTTTTGTTGTGATGATAGGCTTTGTAGTTTGGTAAGTGCAACAAATTTTTTTGTACAATGTGCGTTTCTTGTAAGAGTAGAACGTCTGGCTTATGTTTGTGTACGAGGTATTCGAGTGCAAATTTGTTATTTGAGTATCCTTGTATGTTAAACTGTAATATTTGTTTTGTTTTTGGTTGAGTGTTTTGTATTTATTTAATTTATTGCTGTTGGTTTGAGTCTGAAAGTGTGTGTTTGTATGTTTTAGGAGTGATGATGGTTTTGAGATCTGGAAATCTCTTATAAAGTTGAGAGCATGGTGACATTTCAATGTCACTACTCTCTGAAGACGAAAATTCAATTTCATTGTTTTCTGTTTGTGTTTTTTCAATTTCTTTTGTAGTAGTAGACGATGATGGCGTGATGTTTTGAGTTTGTGTATTTGGTTTCGTTGTAATTGGTGTTGTAATAGAAGTAGATGCATTCTTTTGATTTTGTACAGTTTCGCTTGATAGTTCTTCGTTGCTTATTTTGGTTGTATTTGATGTTGTTGGCGTAGTTTGGTTGTTGTTTTTGTTTATACTTTTTATATTTTTTGTAGTTGTGGTATTGTTTTTGACTATTTGTGCTGTTGTTGGTTTTTGAAACGGTGCTATTTCGTAGGCTGATGGGTTTGTATTGAATAATTTCCATGCTTGTATTACTGCGCACCTATTTTCAATTTTTATTTTATTTATTGGTTTGTGTTTGAGAAAGCTTGGACATGCGGGATAGCAGGAGGCGTGTCTGTCATTGTTACAGTTCACACAGAATTTTTTCTGGCAAGTTTCATGTGGTGGTGGTTCTGCGCATTCTTTGCATAGTTCTACGCCTTTGCACCATTTTTTCGTGTGCCCTAGCTTTTGACACATTTGGCATCTCATGGGATTTGGAATGTGTTCCTGCACGCGAACTCTTTCCCAACCTAGCATGAGTGTGTCAGGTCTGCGTATTAGATCGAAAGTTATCACTGCGGCGCCGGTTGGAACTAGTTTGTCCTCGACTTTCTTCATAATCTTCTTCACCTCGACGACTTTTTGTTTAGCCAAACCTTCCACCAATTCTGCTTCCGTTAGGGTGATTATATTTCTCGAATATACTCTTCTTTGAATGGTATTGAGTGTTTTGTGCGATGTGATTTTGATGGGGATTACTGCGATGTGGGTGGCTTTCATGAATTTTTCAGCCGCTTTTAGGTTATTTGTTTTGATGAGTAGATCTCCAGACTTAAGTTCTGATACATGAGTGTATTCAGTGCTTATCTGCTTTAATCCTCTTTCAGTTTGGAACACATTGTATTTGGAGATGTGGTCGTCGGATTGTTTATGTTCTGGTAGGTACATAAAGTTCGTCTCAGTTTTTTTTAGTCGTTTTCCTGGGGGGTTATCCGGATCGAGGTTTCGGAACCGGTTTCTGTTGGGGTGGTCAACCCCACTCATTTTTAATTTAGTTCAGTACAGAATACGTGTGTAATTTTTATTTCGAATGGAAAAAAAGAAATAACGTTTTTTCTCTACCACGAAAATATCACTATAACTTCTAGTTACTAACACACCGATTATGATACTCGTTCTTAAAGCGGCGACTGCCCGAATAAGACTCGTGGAGGTGAATATATTATTTGTTATTTGTTATTGAATATATAAAAAAAAAAAAAATAATTGGCGTGTACACTTCTGTTAGGTGTTTGGCCGAGCTCCTCCTCCCTATATGTGGTGTGCGTCTTGATGTTGTTCCACAAATGGAGGGACCTACAGTTTCAAGCCGACTCCGACCGGCAGATATTTTTATGAGGAGCTTTTTCATGGCAGAAATACACTCGGAGGTTTGCCATTGCCTGCCGAGGGACGACCACTATTAGAAAAATGTTTTTATTAATTTTGCTTTCACCGAGATTCGAACCAACGACCTCTCTGTGAATTCCGAATGGTAATCACGCACCAACCCATTCGGCTACGGCGGCCGAATATATATCGTATTTTAAATCTTATGAGTCCATACAATGCAGTTTGTTAGAATGGAATTGCCAGAACGGAAGTACCAGAGCTAAATAGTTTCATTGAAAGCATAGAAATACACGAGTGTACCCGTAAATAAATATTTTTAAAAGCAACAATATTATTACAATGCCAGAAGAGAACCGTTATAATCGATCCAATAAGGTTGATGAGAATGAAGATCCTATATCTAGAGTAACTTAGCCGAATTCGTGCAACCATAGATGCTATTGTTCGGGTCGAACGAAAGGTCAAGACAGCCGGATGTGAATACGGATAATCTGCTAATGGCAATCCACACTAGCCGACAATGCTGCGATGCGACACTACAAACTTGACTTACCAAATACTAACCGAACAGAAGATGACTGGACACACTTAAACGTAATAGTCCACCGATAAATATCAATATTAACTCCCGCTATTTCATTATAATCGGTAAAATCGATAAAAATACCGTATTACATTTTAAATGAATAAAATGTTATTAAACCAAATAAAATAGCTTTATCTCTACATACATAGTTACCTAAACAGGAAAACCTTCAATTGTGCTGTCAGATGGATGGATACAGTGGGATACTGGGTGGGACACCCAGCGTTTTTAAATTCCCAGTATCTGAATCTTCCATTTCTGTGGAAAACCCTCTCAGAAAAGATGTATGCATGAATGTGTTAGCACGTGACTATCATTCGAAAGTACCCAGATTCAAGTCTTCGGGCATGACAGACCATATGATAGAAAAAGTTTTTTTTTAATAGCGGTCGCCCCTCGGCAGGCAGTGGCGAACCTCCGAGTATATTGCCATATAGAAACTCTTCATAAAAACATCTGCCGTTTGAAGTAGACCTATAACTGTAGATCCTCCATTTGTGGAACAACATCAAAACGCACACCACAAATAGGAGGAGGAGCTTGAGTAAACACGAAACAAAGGGTTGAGAATGAGTTTTGAATAAGAAAATAAGTTCAATTTTTCGACTGCAATAGCAAAAAATAGCACTCTTTATTTATCTTTGACTTATTTTCTGTACTGCTTCATATTTATTCACAGCATTTAACTAAAACTTGAAATTTTTTGGAAAAACAAAAACTAAAGCAAAAACCAAAACTAAAGCAAAAACAAAACACAAATAAGACACTATTTTGACACTGTCAATAAACATGTTGCTTTAACAATTTCTTTAGAATGTGTTGCGCGATTAACTTCGATTTACCGTTACCTCTGCTTTTAAGTGATCAATTTGAAGCTTTCGTTTTATCATTCAGTGAAAATTGTTTGCTTTTCTTGGACTTCAAGTTTAAATACTGTGTTTTTAAAATGCCTGGCAAAAGTTTATCCTTTGATATTACGCAATTATTATATTACCACTTGGGTAAAAGTGTTCAAGAATTGTCTGAAATGTTTTCGGTAACACGTTAGACAGTTCACAACGTTATAAATCGAGCGAAAAAAGAGAGTAGATTCGAGCAAAAGTGTGCAGGTGGGCCTAAAACTAAAGTTACTGGACGTGCAGAACGCTTGATGACCCGAAAATTGCAGCCGATTGGAGCCGATTTCCTTTAGAATACTTGCAAAGGAGCTTAACGAGGAGTGTGGTATTCTTTTCTCCCATGAAGGAGTGCGTCAAGCCATACTGCACCACAAATATTCATCGAGATCAGCACGCCATTGCTGTCTGCACAAAATGTAGAAGAACGCCTGCTTTGAACCACTGAACATTTCCGAACCAGAAGATTATCAAGACGACGTTATATTTTGCGACGAGGCAATGATAATGCTGCATTACAACGACAGGACGACTAGAGTATGGCACAAGTCCTTGACAGCTTTACACAATCGAAACATAATTCCCACGGCTAAATTTGGAAACTTTGAGTAATGGTTTGGGGGTGCATTTCAAGTAAAAGAATAGGAGACTTGGTGTTTATTGACGGCACAATGGACGCCGAACAGTATTTAAATATATTAAAAAAAAACGTTGCCGGCAGTGCTAAACAATTTGGGTTTATCACTGAGAATAACCAAATTTTTTATTTTACCAAGATAACGATCCAAAGCATAAGGGGCACAATGTGCAGTTGCGGCTTCTCGACGATTCCGGTAAAGTTATAAATATACCAGCCCAGAGTCCCGACATAAACGTGATTCAAAAAATGTGGGCCTTTTTGAAGAAAAGAGTCGTTAAAAGACATCCAAAGAATACAGCACCATTAAAAGCTGCAATAATGGAGGAATGGCAGAATATACCGAAAGCATTTGACGTAAAGATATTAGTTCATTCCAGCTATTCAAACATGGCAGCGAGAAGCTGGTAAGGTACATGCATCAGCTTCAAATATGACCAGATGAAAGCAAGCGGAATCAGTCTCCTAAATAGAGCGTACAAAGTTCTAGCTAGCGTATTGTGTGAAAGGCTGAGAACCACCATCAACATAGATTCTGAAAACCCACAATTGACCAGATATTCACAATGTGCCAAGTCCTGGAAAATACATATACAAGGAGAATCGACGCACAACATCTATTCGTCGATTCTTATGCCGCGTTCGACTGCACGAGAGAAGTTGCCTATATGCCACAATATCTGAATTCGGTATCCCCGCAAAACTAATACGACTATGTGAAATCACGTTGCTCAATACCAGCAGCGCCGTCAGAATTGAGAAGGGCCTCTCTGAACCGTTTTATACCAAACGAGGTTTCAGGAATAGTTACTTCTTTAACTTAAAGCTCGAAAAGAGCGTGCGGGCGCAGAACTTAATCGCTCAGGTAGAATTTTTCATAAAAGCGTACAACTGTTGGCGTATGCCGATGATATTAACATCATCGACCTTAACAATCACGCTGTTAGTTCGACCTTTTCCAAACTGGATAAAGAAGCAAAACGAAAGGGTTTAGTGGTGAACGAAGACAACTCGAAGTACCTCCTGTCATCAAACAAACTGTCGGCGCACTTACGTATCGGCACCCACTTCACTTTTGACAGTTATGATTTCGAGGTTGTAAGAGACTTCGTTTATCTGGCAATCAACCTTGATCTCCATTGGAGAATCTCTCTTGCCAATAAGTGCTATTTTGGACAAAGTAGTAAAGTTGTAGATGTCCAAAAGTAGTAAACGTTGGCGATGTCCAGTATCGCAGGTCATGGAACGATAAGCTGTATGCGCTTTACGACGACATACACATAGTGGGCCATAGGCCAACAGGAATATTTGGATGTGTATTCCCCTATTTCGTTGGCACCTTCTAACTACTTTTCGCAAGTGTTCCTACAGGGTGCCGTTGAACGCTTCGACCATTCCATTCGATTGCGGGTGCAGGGGTGTTGCAAGTTTTTCCTCAACTACCAACAAGAAACATATTTCTTGGAATACTGCGGATTCGAAGTTCCTTCCTTGGACTCAATGCTACTCAATAGATTCTCCAAACCGAGGCACCCAATTCTGCACAAAAACTCAGCATTGGTTTTGACCTCTTGGTTTGGTAGGGCGTACACTTATAGCCACTTACTGAAGTAGTGCATAACAACGAGCATATATTTATTGCCGTAAACTTCCACGACTTCTCTCCTTTGGACCTCTCATTGCCATACACTGCGCGCAATTTGGAATCCATTCGGCAATTGATTCTCAGCAATTTATCCAGTAAAACCCTTGCTTAATATTTTCAAGCATTTTAGTAATACCCAGAGGGCCAAGTCATTGTTGATTTCCGTTAACACTTAAGAACTATGATCAAATTACGGGAATGCTTTCCATCTTCTCTTTCCTATACGGGATGGAGAACTCCATCAATTTAAAGGCTATTCTACTGTACCCAATATGCCTTAGCCACAAACCTTTCTTTCGCCATTCCATTTGTAGATGTTCTCTTTTCAGTGTCTTTCACTTCCATGATCTTTTGCAAGGCAGCACTATTCAATTGACCTCTTCTTCTCGCACTTGGTTCCCACTCTTCATCGGGTTTTAACTGCATTGGTCTGACATTAATTATCCCTTCAGATCGCTCGACTAGGGAACAATGTTTACTCTCTATATCACACGATCGCCGTACACGTTGTTCACCTTTTCGATGCTCGAACTCAAAGTCGGAATTTTGCAGTCTTTCGATCCACAGTGCAATTTGTCCCTCCGAATAATCGAACTGGAGTAACCATCTGAATGCTGCATGGTCTGTTCTTTACTGGAGACGTTGACGGTACAGGTATTTGTGGAAATGTTTTACGCGCTCAACCACAGCTAACAATTCCTGCCTGATTACGCATTAATTCATCTCTGGCTTTCCGAGGACTCTGCTATTATACACACTCTTTTTTTCTTGCCTATTGATGATCTGTGACAGTACTTCTCCTATCCCGTATGCATTAGCGGAACTTTTCTCCCGCAACCGGACACGCTAACATAGGCGCAGTACAAAGCTCGTTCAACTACTGGAACGCTTCCTCCTGCTTTTTGTGCCACACAAAAGCGCAATTCTTCTTAGGTCGATTGTGGACACATCTGGCACTTCGTGCACATTTCTTGGTCGTGGGCATTCATTTTCATTTTCTCTTCATCTTTAATCTTCGGTTGCCACCTTTTGTCCACAACCCATCTTCTATGCTGAAGGCTGTCTTCTCACGATCGCAATTCTCAATTTCCACCTGCCAGTAACCACTTTTTAAATCAAGCGTGGAAAACCACCGGATAAAGTGTCGTGAGTGTCGTTTATCCACAGTAACGGGTTGCTGTATTTTTTCGTGACTTCATTTAGCTGTCTGTAATCCACAAAAAACCAGGAGCGTCCATCTTGCTTTTTAACCAGCACAACCGATGAGCTCCACGAGCTTATTGATGGCGACGTGGAACTTAGCGAATTGGTTTCGCACCTACTGTGTCTATCCGATGTTTCACAATGGCAGTTCTTCCAAATTTTCTAAAATCACCGTCGAATCTGTAGATATACACACACAATTATTTATACAACCACTAATTTTTCATTCGATAAGCAGTATCTTGAGAAAAAAATTTTGTAATTAAAATGCTAGTCTAAGAGAAATACAAAAACTTATTTTTTATTTAAAACTAACATAAACTTAACAAAACTTTACTCCATCAATGAAAAATTAACAAAAATCACAGGATTCTTCATATTTTTAAGGAACAAAATTATTCACACAATTCAATTTCACAAATAATATATTCAATCAATGAATCAATGAAATTTGAATATTTAGTCAGCATTCCTTTTTGATGACTGCATTAAGTCTATTTTGGTATACGTTAACTAATTTTTTTGTCACATTTGAACGCAAATTAATTTCGCCATTCCTGTACTTCCTTTAGTTGGGTTTAGCTAGTTATGTTATTTTTAGCGACACGCCTACCGAGTTCATTTCTCAAATGTTCAATGGGATTTAAGTTTAAAGACTGTGGTGGTGTTGGAAAAATGTGAGGCATATGATATAAGGATATACACGCACATCGTGGCCGAAATGAATGGGATCAATATCTTGTTGAAAATAGAAAATATTTTCCAACACATAGTTTTTGCGCTCTTGCGAGTTTTCTTTTAAAATATTAAGGTAAAGTGATTCATGCATAATACTATCAATAAATAGAAGACGCCGTTGACATATGTACATACATCCCCACATCATTACAATCCCTCCACCATCTTTCACTGTACCTACTTACTGTACTGCTTTTTTCGAATTCGGTATTGCGTTTTCTCCAGACTCGAGTCCTTCCATCCGATGAAAAATGTTGAACTTACGCTCATCGCTAAAAATAACGTTGCTCCAGAAATCAAGCGGCTTATTTTTAACTTCCTTTGCGAACTCTCTCCTTTTTTATTGACACGTTTCAAGGCCCAGCGAACTATTTTCGGATGAACTCCTTTGTTAATCTTTTCAAGAACTTCTGCTACCACTTGCTTGATGTAATTTTTGGATTATTTTTTATTTTTATTGGCATATGGCGTTCATCACTGAGGTCAGTTTGAGAGGTCTTAAAGTATGAGGTCGGCTTTTAAGATTTGTTTCCCCTTTAAAACGTTTTATAACGTTTTATAACGTTTTAAATAGTAATGATACTTTGATTCACCGTTTGACCAATTCCTGCACTTGATTTGTCCTCATTATGCATTTGCAAAATTCTTTTTCATTCAGCTTCAGTTGTGTCTGCTTCATAACAGGACTTATTCGAAAGCATAGGTTGCTTTGTTAGAAAAAACAAGTAAAATTTAAAATTCATACTGTGTGTGAATAACTTTGTCTTAAAATAACATTTTCACCTACTTTAGTTTTTTCTCAAGATACAGCTTATTAAATGAAAAATTAATTGTTGCCGAGTTGAGCAAAGCGCGCGCCAGTCGTTTCTTTCTCGTGCTAAAGGGCGCCGTTGGACACACCAAGTGAAGTTAAGTTCTTCTCCACCTAATATTTCCAACGCAGAGGAAGCCTTCCTCTTCCTCTACTACCACCAGCTGGTACCGCATTGAATACTTTCAGAGCCGGAAGTTTGCCAAAAATTGCCCAATAGACATTATTGTAAATTCCAGCCGACGCTAGCCCTGAAGAGAAGTATTTGGAGCAAACGTGCTGCAAGGTATTGCTGCTGTGACGAGAGATTGGGGGTGGGATACGGTACACTAGACAGGGCTAGTTTACTGGGGCGGCAGGCCTTGATCGGGAAAAACCCGAGTCATTCCCGTAACGTAGAACCGGCTGCCATGGGAATGATCGTGTAAAAGTAGTGTAAAGTAAAAGGCGATTATTATAAAAGCAAGTTTTGTTGTGTAAATGGTAGAAAGTATTTTTTTATCGCTGTCGCCCCTCAGCAGGTAATGGCAAGCCTACGAATGTTTTTTTTGTCATGGAAAACCTTCTCATGAAAAAGTATGGTCTGGTGTAAAGGCCTGGATTAAGGTATTATGCGACCCGTGCCGAGGATCTGTCAGGCCTGGTGCCTCTTTTCAAAAGTAACTAACTCGCAAACGGTGCTTACGAATACCAGGCGCCCTCCGTAATAATTAGCCTTACCTGTGTAGTTCGGAGATATGCACAGTCGGACATGCTTTCTCCGACACTCATGGGAACAAATTAACTCTCCAAATAACAAACAAAATCTAAAGGAGACCCCTGGTCCGCATAACAGAGCGATAGGAACGACAAGTTATGCCCCCCGAGCTATGGTCACATTGAAAATCAAAAGCTGCAATCGACAAAACGAAAACTCAGCCAGAAAAATTTATTGCCACAGGCCCCAGCACAAATAAAAATGAGTTAGCCTCGCAAGTCTTCTGTATCCAGCCGGAAAGTTGGTCCCGGCTGGTTATATATATATATATATAAGTGGCGCGCACACAGTTTTTTTTTTGGGTGTTTGGCAAAGCTCCTCCTCCTTGTGGCGTGCGTCTTGATGTTGTTTCACAAAATGGAGGGACCTACAGTTTCAAGCCGACTCCGAACGGTAGAAATACCCTCGGAGGTTTGCCATTGCTTGCCGAGGGGCGACCGCTATTAGAAAAATGTTTTTCTTAATTTTGGTGTTTCACCGAGATTCGAACCAACGACCTCTCTGTGAATTCCGAATGGTAGTCACGCACCAACCCATTCGGCTACGGTGGCTTGTTATATAGGTATGACTAATTCCGGTAGCAAAAAATGGCCGATTCTGTGGTTGGTAGACCCTGTCAAAGTAGTCTACCAGATCTCAGAAATACTGCCAAGCTTTTACGAAAGATATGTGCTAATCCATCTGAGGAGCATACACTAACAGCGGAGTTGAAAAGAGTCAATTGAAAGAGCGAAAGCGCTGATTCCCAAGCTCCAACAATCCCAGACCGCTCCGACAAAGATCTGGAGATCATCACGAGGTTTGCAACAGATCGCATAAGAATAGGTGCTCTATAGAAAATCACCCGGATGGCATAATACCAAAATCCTAATAGAAATGCAACGAATTCTGGAAAATCCTAGATCCCCGCCTGTATGGGAAGATTTAGGCTGATATAGAGGCCAAATAAAAATTGTTGCTTGGGATGGTGAGAGATCGGTGCAACGGAGCATAAGTATACCAAATGCGAGGGTAAATATTCCAAAAGGGGGCTTTTATGCAAAAATTAGGGAAGATACAGACCTAAAGCTAACAGCGGATGCATCTTCTGCAGATGAATCTACATCACTGTGAAGAAGCCTCCCTTAGCCTCCTGGGGCATGTTGCAGAAGACCAACCAGACTTCGTCCTCATCCAGGAATCATGGAATATAGAAAATATTTTCCAACACATAATTTTTGCGCTCTTGCGAGTTTTCTTTTAAAATATTAAGGTAAAGTGATTCATGCATAATACTATCAATAAATAGAAGATTACCTACGCCTACCGTTGACATACATCCCCACATCATTACACTCCCACCACCATCTTTCACTGTACCTACTTACTGTACTGCTTTTTTTCGAATTCGGTATTGCGTTTTCTCCAGACTCGAGTCCTTCCATCCGATGAAAAATGTTGAACTTACGCTCATCGCTAAAATAACGTTACTCCAGAAATCAAGAGTCTTTGCGAACTCTCTCCTTTTTTATTGACTTTGCTGATGAGCCATTCGCGAATTATGCCCAACACGTTTCAAGGCCCAGCGAACTATTTTCGGATGAACTCCTTTGCTAATCTCTTCAAGAACTTTTGCCACCACTTGCTTGATGTAATTTTTGGATTATTTTTTATTTTTATTGGTATATGGCGTTTTATTGGTATGAGGTCAGTTTGAGAGGTCTTAAAGTATGAGGTCGGCTTTTAAGATTTGTTTCCCCTTTAAAACGTTTTATTACGTTATAAATAGTAAAGATACTTTGATTCACCGTTTGACCAATTCCTGCACTTGATTTGTCCTCATTATGATTTGCAAAATTATTTTTCATTCAGCTAATCTCTTCAAGAACTTTTGCCACCACTTGCTTGATGTAATTTTTGGATTATTTTTTATTTTTATTGGTATATGGCGTTTTATTGGTATGAGGTCAGTTTGAGAGGTCTTAAAGTATGAAGTCGGCTTTTAAGATTTGTTTCCCCTTTAAAACGTTTTATTACGTTATAAATAGTAAAGATACTTTGATTCACCGTTTGACCAATTCCTGCACTTGATTTGTCCTCATTATGATTTGCAAAATTATTTTTCATTCAGCTTCAGTTGTGTCTGCTTCATAACAGGGCTTATTCGAAAGCATAGGTTAGAAAAAACAAGTAAAATTTAAAATTCATACTGTGTGTGAATAACTTTGTCTTAAAATAACATTTTCACCTACTTTAGTTTTTTCTCAAGATACAGCTTATTAAATGAAAAATTAATTGTTGCCGAGTTTAGCAAAGCGCGCGCCAGTCGTTTCTTTCTCGTGCTAAACGGCGCCGTTGGACACACCAAGTGAAGTTAAGTTCTTCTCCACCTAATATTTCCAACGCAGAGGAAGCCTTCCTCTTCCTCTACTACCACCAGCTGGTACCATATTGAATACTTTCAGAGCCGGAGCGTTTGTATTCATTCGGACGACATGGCCCAGCCAGCATAGCCGCGGGATCTTTATTCGCTGCACTATGTCTATGTCGTCATACAGCTCATCGTTCCATTGCCTGTGATATTCGCCATTTCCAACGTGCAAAGGTCTAAAACGCTTGCGCAGAATCTTTCTCTTGAACAGTCCGAGCGTCGCTTCATCGGACGTTGTCATCGTCCACGCTTGTGCGCCATACGTTAGGACGGGCATGACGAGAGCCTTGTAGAGCATTAGTTTTGTTCGTCGAGAGAGGACTTTATTACTCATTTGACTACTTAGTCCAAAGTAGCACTTGCTGACAAGAGAGATTCTACGTTGGATTTCCAGGCTGACATTATTATCGGTGTTAATGTTGGTTCCTAAATATACGAAGTCTTTCACAACCTCGAAATCATAACTATCAACACTGACGTGGGTGAGGACGCACGAGAGCGCCGACTGTTTGTTTGATGACAGGAGTACTTCGTTTTGTCCTCGTTCATTACCAGACCCATACGCTTTGCCTCTTTATCCAATTTGGAGAGGGCAGAACTAACAGCGCGGTTGTTAAGATCGATGATGTCATCGGCAGAAGCCAACAATTTTACGCTCTTATAAAATAATGTGCCTGAGCGATTAAGTTCTGCGGCTAGTACGATCCTTTCCAACATCAGGTTAAAGAAGTCACACGACAGCGAGTCACCCTGTCTGAAACTTCGTTTGGTATCAAACGACTCGGAGAGGTCCTTCCCAATTCTGACGGCGCTGCTGGTGTTGAGCAACGTCATCTTGCATAGCCGTATTAGTTTCGCGGGGATACCAAATTCAAACATCGCAATGCAGTTTTGAAAGTATGGTGTGTATCGATTCTCCTTTCATGAGTCTTTTCCAAGAGTTGGCGTATTGTGAATATTAGGTCGATTGTGGACTTTCCAGATCTAAAGGCACACTGATAAGATCCAATCAGTTGGTTGAAGGTGGACTTCACCTTTCTTACGGATTTGGCAGAGCACACTTAAATTCCAATCGGCAAGCATGCTTTCATCGGACCATATTTTGCGTAGAAGCTGATGCATGCAACTTACCAGCCCCTAGCCGCCATGTTTGACCAGCTCAGCCGGTAGTCCGTCGGCGCCGGCGGCCTTGTTGTTCTTTTGCCGCGTTATCGCTATTCTGAATTCGTCATGTTCGGGTAGCGTAACGACAATTCCGTCGTCAACGATTGGGGTATCATGATCTTCACGTTCTCTGTGACATGCGCAGCTTTCACTATTTTACATTTTCGAGAAGTGTTCCCTCCATAGTTTAAGATTGCTCTGGATGTCAGGCACCAGTTCGCAGTCTTTGTTCTTAAAGGAAAACGCCACGGTCTTAAAACCTTCTGTAAGCCGCCGAACTTTCTTGTAGAATTTTCGTGCGTTGTTCCTGTTGGCCAGCATTTCGAGCTCCTCGCATTCACGTATTTCAGGCCCCTCGTTTCTTCTTTCGGATAATACGTCTCTCTTCCTTTCTTAGCTCTCAGTAGCGATCCTACAAGGCTCGCGTTGCGCCCGAAGGCAGCGTAGCTCTATAGGCAGCAACTTTCCTTTCTGCGGCAGCATGACATTCCTCGTCGCAGAAATTGTGTTTTCGGGCTCGCGGGAATCCGATTTCTTCTTCGGCGGTGGTACTTAGAGAGCGAGATATGTTGCTCCATTGCTGTTGTTGTTGTTGTTGTAGCAGTAACTTTGCCCTGTCAGTGTAGTGTAATCACCTGTCGTCTTCGTCTAGCTCATCGAACGGTAGGCCCAGGAAACTAGCTGTTTCGACAGGTTGGGTCCAGAGGGAGAGGGGTATTAGATGAGTGGGTTTGATGGGGCATGTGAAAAGGTGGTTAGTGTCGTGCGGGGTGCCTTCACATCCTAGACATATGTTTAGTACGTCAGGGTCGATGCTGGATAAGTAGAAGTTTAACCTGCTGCAGTACCCAGAACGTTATTGTGCCAAGGTTACGCGGGACTCTCTGAGTTGGAGCTCTTCGTCTGCGATTGGTGGTGGTTGGTGGTGGTTGGACTCCGATAACGGCATTCGGGGGTCGGGAGCTTAAGAAGGTGGTAATGGTATCCAGATGAATGTAGTTTATGGTCTGTATGTACACTGTTCGATCCAGTAGCTGTCTGTCTGTTTTGTCTAGGATCTCGTCCGCGTAATTGAGGAAATGCCTCCTGGCGTGCCTAGATGTCTGCATGGGTGAGGCATGCGGTAACACCCCAGCAGAAAACGCTTGCTGAGCAGTTTGTTATGCTCCTTCACAGGGAGCATGTGGGCCTCGTCGTGTAGGTGTTGTATCGGGGTCATCCAGAGACATCCTGGCGCGGTCCTTATTGCAGGGTTTTGGCAGGTCTGAAGCTTCCTCCACTGCGAATCACTGGTTCCAGGCGACCAGACAGGCGCAGCATAGCTTAGAACCGGTCGGCCTATTGCTTTGAAAGTCGACAGCAACATTTCCTTATCTTTGCCCCAAGTGCTGCCGGCAAGCGACTTGAGGGCCTTGTTGCGATTCTGTACTTTAGTTGCAATAGCGGTTGTATGCGCTGAGAAGGAGAGCAAGCTTTCAAAGATAACTCGCAATATTTTGGGGTTCTTAACAGTCGGAATTGGTGTGTCGTCGACTTTTACATTAAGTTGCAGCTTGACCTCTTTTGTCCAGGTCGCCGTGGATATAGTGGGGGGAAGTTGTAAGTTCCTCGCAGTGAAGAAGCGAGAAAGGCAGGGGATGTAGTCCTTTACCTTGGAGCATAGGCCATCAATGTCACTGCCCGACGCCATTCTCGTGCAGTCGTCGGCATAGGAGACCAGAGAGACTCCCTCTGGTGGCTGGGGGAATTGCGAGATATAGAAATTTAAAAGCCGGGGTGAAAGGACACCACTCTGCAGTACTCCTTGCTATATTTTCCTCTTCCTACTCCCGATGGACCCAGCTTTTTCAGCATCAGCATGTTTAGTCCGTCATGGCCAATGGCTTTCGGTGGTTTCATGTGTTTGATGGCCCCCTGAACCTCGTCGCTGGAGAAAGCAAGTGGCGCACGGTTGTATGTCAGTTTGTGGGGCGGGGGGAACGCGTGGTGTTCTCTGCGTTGGTGCTGCTGTGTGTTCCGCAAAAGCTGTTGTGGCCCGACGTTGATGGACGGCCACGCCACAGAGGGCGGTTGCGGGTGCAGAGCTCTGCAGCAGGGAGCAACGAAGTCGCGCGTCCACTCAAGGGGGGTGCGCAGGCCAGAGTACCTCCAAAAGTGGCACCAGCCATTGCAAGAATTGCACTGGACTGTGTCAGGTGCCGAGGGACCCTGGCCTGACACACGGAGCAGACGGTGCAGGTGACCAAGAGCTGCTGGTCTGTCCCCGCACTGGGATAGGAGCAGGAGGGTTGTGGGTCAATGGGGATGCTGTGTTACGCCTGAGGGCTCCTTACCGTTGATGTATTGTTGGTGGCGGCAGTTTGAAGTGCCGGCACTGAGAACGGTAGCGCCGTTGACGTGGCCACATACCTTATGGACCACTCCCTGTGAATCTTAAGGCCTGAACTCCTCATCATGTTGGTCTCCTTGAAGCGGGGATGAGGCTTAAGTGTTGGTTTAACTCCCACATTCATGGAGGGTAAACCACCACGAACTAAGAGGGAAGCTCCCTATGGGTATTGGCTAGCCATCCATCCGTTAAACGGTGGCGGTGGTCCTTCCATCACCATGCGGAGATTACCGTACCGACGATCCCATTGTCACTCCTTAACCTGGTATCCTATCATTTCCTTTCCCTGCCCCCCCCCCCCCCTAATCCAGGGTGTTACGCGTCACCGTGCCCCATGGATGGTTTGCAGCCAGGGGTATCCGGCTGTATTCTAACGGCGCCCTCCTGAAACTGGGTCACCTCAGGAGGTAGAATGACCTTGCCATGGTAGAGGGGCTGCCATGGTCGACGTTTCCCTTTTCCCCCCTAAGAAACTTAGTCCGCCACGCTTGCCACGCCGAGCAGCGCGGACGATTATGAAATATGCAAATGAATAAAAAACACCTAGCCTCGGAAAACCAAGGCACAACAAAACCAAAACCTAATCCCTCGGGAAGGTCAGGTCTTTCCACAAAAAAGACCACTCATACAAGCGGAGTGAAGCCTTTGGCTAAGCCAGGGCCTAGTTCCCGCTCCGTCCCTTCAGGGACTGCCTCCACAGCAGCGAGCTCTTGCTGGCCTCCATACCAACAACCCCAACCCTGTCATAAGACAAGTTGGGGACAACACTCCATCCACGTCTGGTGCCAGTAGTAGACCACCCCTCGCAACACAACTCTTGGGAAGCAAAATCTGCCCTGCCAAAAGACAATCAGACTAGAGGACATCAGACTAGAGGACCTGACTGAGAAACGGTCAGACTCCAAGGCGTGGGCTGAAGCTTTCATCACCGAACACCGGGGGAAGGCCAAAATAGACTCTGCGCAAGGCAAACGCAAACGTAGCCAAAAGAACTAAGATGCTCGCCACTCAGACGATAAATGTTACGGCAAAGAAGTCCTCCGCGGATATAGCGAAAGAAAGCTACATACGGGCGGTGATTGATCGCAGTTCCCATGATGGTGCGATCTCTCAAGAAAACTGGGACCTGATAAACAGGAGTCTTTGGAAGGTGTACAGGGACATCCTGAAAGAGAATCCAGGACCTCCACCCAGCTGCTCGGATGCGGGATGGTTTCAATCCCGCGTCAAACTAATAAAGTGCGCTGATCAGCGATCGGTGGACCTTTACACCCTGGCGATTAATCGCATAGGGGAACCTTGGCCGGGTGCTCGCCTTGATGTCGTCCCTCGAGAAGACATTCCCAACCGGCAAGATCGAGAGCCTGGATACCAGACTTCCATACTGACACAGAGGAAGTACTGGAACTGATTAAACTAGGCAACCCTGAGCTACCTACCAGCGGCTGGAAGGTAGCAAAGATTGGCGAAGTGGACGGCAAGAGAAGACTAGCAGTGATAATCCTAAACGAGGAATCACTAGACCCACTCGCCAAAAGCAAATGGAAGATAAACTATGGCTTCCAATCAATAACTCTCCATGTCTACAGACAGGATGTAGCTAGTAAGAACACCTCCACAGAAAATACGACCACATCTGCAGAGGCGAACGAAGTTGTCACAGACAACGATGAGGTGGCATCCAACTCCGGCATGGTTGGTGAACTCTTTGAAAGGGTTACCTTAGAGGATATGGGGGAATACTCTGATCTCTCCGCTATGGAGGATGAGGAGTCTCTCCCCCCTACATCCGATGAAGAGAACGCCGACCAAACCGTGGTTGGCTGCCCTTCAATAACGCATACAAGCGATGGTGAGGGTTGTACATATCAATCTTCACCACAGTAAGGCGGCCTCGGCCGCAGTCATCCTCCGTCTCGCAGAAAGAGAAGAGGATATAGTGCTCATCCAAGAACCATGGGTCGTAAAAGATCAGGTTTGCGGTTTGAACAATAAAGAATACAAATTGATCTATGTCACTGACAAAGGTAAACCCAGGTCGTGTATACTAGCAAAGAAATGTATTAATGTATATTTACTAATACAATTTAGCGATGCGGATAACGTCATCATATCGGTGGAGTCCTGCGGAAGGACGATATGGCTTGCCTCCTCATATATGGCACATGACGCGGAGCAACCACCTCCATCACGACTTATAAGAAGTGCAACTGAGCAAGCATGGAGATGCGGTACCCCATTCATACTGGGAGCAGATGCAAATGCACATCATCATGTCTGGGGCAGTTCAGACACAAATGCACGCGGTGAGTACATTTTTGAATTCATTATGTGCAACAATCTTTATATTAGCAATATAGGCAATACCCCTACCTTTGTAACTACTACAAGAAGGGAAGTTCTAGACATCACTTGTGTCAATGAACAAGGGGCGCAAATCTTACAAGAATGGAGAGTGTCTAAAGACAACTCATTCTCAGATCATAGGTACCTAATGTACAATATCTCATTACCAACTAAGAAGTGCAAGCCGGTCATAAACCGCAGACGCACAAACTGGGGCGTGTTTGAAACTACACTGGCCAGCAAACTCCCTGGCGTGACATACCAAATTGACTCCGAGCTACAGCTCGACACAGCGGTTGACGAGATAACCTCAGCATTTCAACAAGCTACGAAAGCAGCATGTCCTCAGAGAACAAGAAGAGGCAAACCGAAACCCCCTTGGTGGTCCACTGACATAGCAGACCTTGGAAAGGAGTGTAGAACTATGTATAACGAAGCGAAGAGAACTAACTCGTGGGATAGATACAAAGAATGCCAACGTAGATTTAAGTATGCCATAAGGGTAGCAAAAACAACGTCTTGGAGAGATTTCTGTCAAAAGATAGAAAGTGTTTCGGAGACTAGTAGGCTCCGGAAAGTCCTATCAACGAGCCCAAGCAACCCTACCTACCTCATAAAAGAGAACGGCAACTGGACAACTAGCAGTGCAGAAACACTAGAATTACTAATGCAGACACACTTTCCAGGTTGTCTCTGCAACGAAGACAGTAGAACTCAAACTATAGTTCACAACGGGAATCCCCCAACAGATTTCATAACGGAGGATAACATAAACTTTGCCATTGGCAGCTTCAGACCTTACAAATCGCCAGGTCCAGACGGAATCATCCCCGCTGATCTGCAACATACAAGAGATACCATCGCACCTATACTCGCCTTAATCTTCAAGGCGGCGATACAACTCAATTATATCCCCAAAAAATGGGCGGAAGTAAAAGTGGTATTCATTCCCAAGGGAGGGAAAACCACACACACGAAACCGAAGGACTTCAGGCCGATTAGCCTATCATCCTTTCTGTTAAAAGCCCTAGAGCGTTTACCAGATATGCATATCAAAGGAGAAATTGGCAATAAGCTATCACCGTCCCAACACGCATACAGCAAAGGCAAATCAGTGGAAACAGCGCTCCACGCGCTAGTTGACACGATTGAGAAATCACTTCACTATAAGGAATACACCCTCGCTGCCTTTCTAGACATCGAGGGTGCCTTCAATAATATTTATCCGGAGGCTATTACAACTTCGCTAACAGAAAAGGGTGTAAACAGGGCACTAGTCTCGTTTATAGAACGAATGCTAACTGGGCGAACAATAATCGCAAATTTGGGTGACACATCCACCAAGAAATTCCCAATCAGGGGCACACCCCAAGGTGGGGTAATCTCTCCACTTCTGTGGAACTTAACTGTCAATAATCTTCTCCAAGAACTTGAAAAAATGGGAGGGGAAATAATCTCATATGCCGATGATATTGTTATAGCAATCTCGGGGAAGCACCTTCCAACTTTATGCGATCTTCAACAAAGATCCCTCAATAGACTATCACTCTGGTGCAAAAGTCGAGGACTTGAAGTAAATCCGGAAAAAACGGATCTGATACTATTTAGCAGAAAACATAAAACACCTGCTCTTAAACACATATTCCTAGGAGGGAAACCACTTAGAGTAACAGAAAAGGCGAAATATCTGGGACTTATACTGGATAGGAAGCTAAATTGGGGGCTCACAGTCGCAGATAGAGTACGCAAATCTATGATGGCGTTGTACTCCTGCGGAAGGCTAATTGGAAAGAGATGGGGATTGGAACCCAGAATGGTACACTGGCTGTACACAGCAGTGGTTAGGCCTATTCTCTACTATGGCATTGTAATATGGTGGAATGCCCTTGAGAAGGGAGTGAACATCAAAAAACTTGACAAGGTTCGGAGACTAGCATCTGTTCTTATAACTGGCGCGATGTCAACCACACCATCGAAAGCATTATATGCGATATTAAACTTCCTGCCAGTAGATCTGCAGGCAAAATATATCGCGCGCAGCACGGCAATAAGGCTGAACACTCTAAGCAAATAAGAGCTACGGTCACGGCAAAATCCTGGCTGGCACTTCGGAGATTCCCGGATTGGTGGACTATGCACTCCCGCCCACACTTGCCATTACATCGTTCACGACCCTCCTACCCTCAAGGGAAGAGTGAGAACAGGACGATGTAAGACAGGGCTAGTCTATCCATGTATACACAGATGGCTCAAAGCTCGAGGGAAGGGTGGGCGGAGGTGTATACTCCGAGCATCTGGGGATCTCCTTCAGTTTTCGGCTCCCCGACTACTGTAGTGTCTTTCAGGCCGAACTGATGGCAATAACGGTACAGTGTGATGCGATATCCAGAACTGACATCTACATTTTCACTGACAGCCAGGCGGCGATAAAATCCCTCACAAAACAGTCGACAACCTCCAAGGTAGCCATGAAATGCCGCACATCTCTTAACGAGATGGCTGAGTCATTTTGCCTAAGGATAATATGGGTTCCTGGCCATCGCGACATTGAGGGTAACTGTAGAGCCGATGAACTAGCGAGACTCGGCACCAAGTTGACCGATGAGTGCATAGACAATGACATAGGCATTCCCTTACAAACATGTAAGCTACTTATCCTTGAAGAAATCGTAAGGAAAGCAAACGAAAGATGGCCCAATGAAGCCACCTGCAAAATCGCCCATCAACTGTGGCCGACTCTTAGTGCTAAACGCACAGAATCTTTGCTAAGCCAAAATAAAAACAATCTTAGCACACTGATTTCAGTCATAACGGGGCATTGCCTAATAGGTAGGCACGCCCAAAGGATGGGTGTGCAAGCACACGACTTCTGTAGAAGATGTCTTGATGAGGAAGAGGAGGAGACAATCTTGCACCTTCTGTGCCATTGTCCTGCTCTATCCAGACGGAGATTTGCTATTCTAGGCAAGCAATTTTTTAACGAATTGGAAGATCTCAGTTCCACAGAAATAGGACATCTTCTAAAATTTTTGAAAAGTGCACAATGGTTTTAGGAGAAATAGGGAAAGCTCCCCCACGCGGCATCACAATGGGCTATGAGCCTGAGTGTGTCCCACAAGACAACCGCTTCAACCTAACCTAACCTAAGGCCTGAACTGGTCTTAAGATGGCATCACCCGTTGCACTTATTGCACCTAACCGAGGTGGAGTTCGGGTGGAGCCGTTTGTGGTAGATGCAGCAGTAAAATACCTCTGGTCCAGGGTTGGGTTCGACGCCAGGGGAAATATTTAGTATAATGACTATCGCTTTGAAAAATAAGGTTAAAAAGGGGAGGATAGAGGGGTGTATCCCCATCTTAAAACTGAAAACCGCACCTGCCGCAGGCTTATAGTGTTTAAGTAATTTAATGTTAAAGTTCTCTAATTTAGCGAAAAGTTCGAGTTGCCATACCCCTGAAATAAAAACGAAGTTCGTATGCAGGGATGTTTAGTGGAAGGTTCATTGTAAAACTGCAGTATTTTTTGCTGTAATTTAAAATTGAGAAATATTTTTGAAAATAAAAACATACAACTCATCGAAACTTAAAAACAATGATATTAAGCGTATCAAAACAAATTACTTTATTATTTAAAGCCAAAAATAACGGTTTATAAGTGTATTGTATTGCTTCGATCAGTTTTACAAACGGGTCCTCATGCATAGAACTTTTTTCACACAGTCGGCCTTCGGCCGCGCTTCAACAAAATAACCCTCATCAGTCCAACTCCGGCTACGCAATCCACAGTATTTTTGCGTAGAACTCCTTTCCGTGTTAAAACCATTGAACCCAAAATTAAAACGTTGTTGTTGTTGTAGCAGTATCTTTGCCCTGTCAGTGTTATGTAAATTACCGGTCGTCTTCGTCTAGCTCATCTAACGGTAGGCCCAGGAAACTGGCAGTTTCGACGGGTTGGGTCCAGAGGGAGAGGGGTGTTAGATGAGTGGGTTTGTTGGGGCATGTGAAAAGGTGGTTAGTGTCGTGCGGGGTGCCTTCACATGCTGGACATATGTTTAGTATGTCGGGGTCGATTCTGGATAAGTAGGAGTTTAACCTGCTACAATATCCAGAACGTAATTGTGCCAGGATTACGCGGGACTCTCGGGGAAGCTGGAGCTCTTCTTCTGCGATAGGTGGCGGTTGGACTCCGATAACGGCATTCCCATGGCAGCCGGTTCTACGTTACCGGAATGACTCGGGTTTTCTTTCCCGACCAAGGGCTGCCGCCCCAGTATACTAGCCCTGTCTAGTGTACCGTACTTTACCACAAAATTAAAACGTCATATGCGTGTATGTAGCAAGGAGGCACAATAACCCCCATCCCAATCATTAACACTAAACTCAAATACTTCATTTTTGTTCATATTTTTCTTTTCATTCGCAGGCATCCGGCAACACCATACTGCTGTTATTCCAATCTTCTTCTTATTCGCTTTTAAAATTGCAGAGTGATTGTATGGACAAATGCATTTGCATTTAATTTGAATAAAAATAATTCGAATATAAGGATAAAAATAAGTAAAAACACGCGTATGAGTGTATATGTGTTGAATTTTATGAATTTTAGTGAAGTGTTAGAAAATATATGTATAGTGTATTGTGGCAAATTATAGTGAAGTTCCCGAGGGCATTTTGAAGAGAAAAAAATTACGAAATTGTTATTTCCCGAATAATTTGTAGTTATAAAGAGTATTCCTTTACACCTCGCTAACATCTCCACCAAGTTTCATTAATAAAGACATTATAGTTTGCCAAAAATTGCCCAATAGACATTATTGTAAATTCCAGCCGACGCTAGCCCTGAAGAGAAGTATTTGGAGCAAACGTGCTGCAAGGTATTGCTGCTGTGACGAGAGATTGGGGGTGGGATACGGTACACTAGACAGGGCTAGTTTACTGGGGCGGCAGGCCTTGATCGGGAAAAACCCGAGTCATTCCCGTAACGTAGAACCGGCTGCCATGGGAATGATCGTGTAAAAGTAGTGTAAAGTAAAATGCGATTATTATAAAAGCAAGTTTTGTTGGGTAAATGGTAGAAAGTATTTTTTTATCGCTGTCGCCCCTCAGCAGGTAATGGCAAGCCTACGAATGTTTTTTTGTCATGGAAAACCTTCTCAAAAAAGAGTATGGTCGGGTGTAAAGGCCTGGATTAAGGTATTATGCGACCCGTGCCGAGGATCTGTCAGGCCTGGTGCCTCTTTTCAAAAGTAACTAACTCGCAAACGGTGCTTACGAATACCAGGCGCCCTCCGTAATAATTAGCCTTACCTGTGTAGTTCGGAGATATGCACAGTCGGACATGCTTTCTCCGACACTCATGGGAACAAATTAACTCTCCAAATAACAAACAAAATCTAAAGGAGACCCCTGGTCCGCATAACAGGGCGATAGGAACGACAAGTTATGCCCCCCGAGCTATGGTCACATTGAAAATCAAAAGCTGCAATCGACAAAACGAAAACTCAGCCAGAAAAATTTATTGCCACAGGCCCCAGCACAAATAAAAATGAGTTAGCCTCGCAAGTCTTCTGTATCCAGCCGGAAAGTTGGTCCCGGCTGGTTATATATATATAATACAATATATAAGTGGCGCGTACACAGTTTTTTTTTGGGTGTTTGGCAAAGCTCCTCCTCCTTGTGGCGTGCGTCTTGATGTTGTTTCACAAAATGGAGGGACCTACAGTTTCAAGCCGACTCCGAACGGCAGGAATACCCTCGGAGGTTTGCCATTGCTTGCCGAGGGGCGACCGCTATTAGAAAAATGTTTTTCTTAATTTGGTGTTTCACCGAGATTCGAACCTACGTTCTCTCTGTGAATTCCGAATGGTAGTCACGCACCAACCCATTCGGCTACGATGGCTTGTTATATAGGTATGACTAATTCCGGTAGCAAAAAAATGGCCGATTCTGTGGTTGGTAGACCCTGTCAAAGTAGTCTACCAGATCTCAGAAATACTGCCAAGCTTTTACGAAAGATATGTGCTAATCCATCTGAGGAGCATAGACTAACAGCGGAGTTGAAAAGAGTCAATTGGAAGAGCAAAAGCGCTGATTCCCAAGCTCCAACAATCCCAGACCGCTCCGACAATGATCTGGAGATCATCACGAGGTTTGCAACAGATCGCATAAGAATAGGTGCTCTATATGAAAATCACCCGGATGGCATAATACCAAAATCCTAATAGAAATGCAACGAATTCTGGAAAATCCTAGAGCCCCGCCTGCATGGGAAGATTTAGGCTGATATAGAGGCCAAATAAAAATTGTTGCTTGGGATGGTGAGAGATCGGTGCAACGGAGCATAAGTATACCAAATGCGAGGGTAAATATTCCAAAAGGGGGCTTTTATGCAAAAATTAGGGAAGATACAGACGTAAAGCTAACAGCGGATGCATCTTCTGCAGATGAATCTACATCACTGTGAAGAAGCCTCCCTTAGCCTCCTGGGGCATGTTGCAGAAGACCAACCAGACTTCGTCCTCATCCAGGAATCATGGAATATAGAAAATATTTTCCAACACATAATTTTTGCGCTCTTGCGAGTTTTCTTTTAAAATATTAAGGTAAAGTGATTCATGCATAATACTATCAATAAATAGAAGATTACCTACGCCTACCGTTGACATACATCCCCACATCATTACACTCCCACCACCATCTTTCAATGTACCTACTTACTGTACTGCTTTTTTCGAATTCGGTATTGCGTTTTCTCCAGACTCGAGTCCTTCCATCCGATGAAAAATGTTGAACTTACGCTCATCGCTAAAAATAACGTTACTCCAGAAATCAAGAGTCTTTGCGAACTCTCTCCTTTTTTATTGACTTTGCTGATGAGCCATTCGCGAATTATGCCCAACACGTTTCAAGGCCCAGCGAACTATTTTCGGATGAACTCCTTTGCTAATCTCTTCAAGAACTTTTGCCACCACTTGCTTGATGTAATTTTTGGATTATTTTTTATTTTTATTGGTATATGGCGTTTTATTGGTATGAGGTCAGTTTGAGAGGTCTTAAAGTATGAGGTCGGCTTTTAAGATTTGTTTCCCCTTTAAAACGTTTTATTACGTTATAAATAGTAAAGATACTTTGATTCACCGTTTGACCAATTCCTGCACTTGATTTGTCCTCATTATGATTTGCAAAATTATTTTTCATTCAGCTAATCTCTTCAAGAACTTTTGCCACCACTTGCTTGATGTAATTTTTGGATTATTTTTTATTTTTATTGGTATATGGCGTTTTATTGGTATGAGGTCAGTTTGAGAGGTCTTAAAGTATGAGGTCGGCTTTTAAGATTTGTTTCCCCTTTAAAACGTTTTATTACGTTATAAATAGTAAAGATACTTTGATTCACCGTTTGACCAATTCCTGCACTTGATTTGTCCTCATTATGATTTGCAAAATTATTTTTCATTCAGCTAATCTCTTCAAGAACTTTTGCCACCACTTGCTTGATGTAATTTTTGGATTATTTTTTATTTTTATTGGTATATGGCGTTTTATTGGTATGAGGTCAGTTTGAGAGGTCTTAAAGTATGAGGTCGGCTTTTAAGATTTGTTTCCCCTTTAAAACGTTTTATTACGTTATAAATAGTAAAGATACTTTGATTCACCGTTTGACCAATTCCTGCACTTGATTTGTCGTCATTATGCATTTGCAAAATTATTTTTCATTCAGCTTCAGTTGTGTCTGCTTCATAACAGGGCTTATTCGAAAGCATAGGTTGCTTTGTTAGAAAAAACAAGTAAAATTTAAAATTCATACTGTGTGTGAATAACTTTGTCTTAAAATAACATTTTCACCTACTTTAGTTTTTTCTCAAGATACAGCTTATTAAATGAAAAATTAATTGTTGCCGAGTTTAGCAAAGCGCGCGCCAGTCGTTTCTTTCTCGTGCTAAACGGCGCCGTTGGACACACCAAGTGAAGTTAAGTTCTTCTCCACCTAATATTTCCAACGCAGAGGAAGCCTTCCTCTTCCTCTACTACCACCAGCTGGTACCATATTGAATACTTTCAGAGCCGGAGCATTTGTATTCATTCGGACGACATGGCCCAGCCAGCATAGCCGCGGGATCTTTATTCGCTGCACTATGTCTATGTCGTCATACAGCTCATCGTTCCATTGCCTGTGATATTCGCCATTTCCAACGTGCAAAGGTCCAAAACGCTTGCGCAGAATCTTTCTCTTGAACAGTCCGAGCGTCGCTTCATCGGACGTTGTCATCGTCCACGCTTGTGCGCCATACGTTAGGACGGGCATGACGAGAGCCTTGTAAAGCATTAGTTTTGTGCGTCGAGAGAGGACTTTATTACTCATTTGACTACTTAGTCCAAAGTAGCACTTGCTGACAAGAGAGATTCTACGTTGGATTTCAAGGCTGACATTATTATCGGTGTTAATGTTGGTTCCTAAATATACGAAGTCTTTCACAACCTCGAAATCATAACTATCAACACTGACGTGGGTGAGGACGCACGAGAGCGCCGACTGTTTGTTTGATGACAGGAGTACTTCGTTTTGTCCTCGTTCATTACCAGACCCATACGCTTTGCCTCTTTATCCAATTTGGAGAGGGCAGAACTAACAGCGCGGTTGTTAAGATCAATGATGTCATCGGCAGAAGCCAACAATTTTACGCTCTTATAAAATAATGTGCCTGAGCGATTAAGTTCTGCGGCTAGTACGATCCTTTCCAACATCAGGTTAAAGAAGTCACACGACAGCGAGTCACCCTGTCTGAAACTTCGTTTGGTATCAAACGACTCGGAGAGGTCCTTCCCAATTCTGACGGCGCTGCTGGTGTTGAGCAACGTCATCTTGCATAGCCGTATTAGTTTCGCGGGGATACCAAATTCAAACATCGCAATGCAGTTTTGAAAGTATGGTGTGTATCGATTCTCCTTTCATGAGTCTTTTCCAAGAGTTGGCGTATTGTGAATATTAGGTCGATTGTGGACTTTCCAGATCTAAAGGCACACTGATAAGATCCAATCAGTTGGTTGAAGGTGGACTTCAACTTTCTCACGGATTTGGCAGAGCACACTTAAATTCCAATCGGCAAGCATGCTTTCATCGGACCATATTTTGCGTAGAAGCTGATGCATGCAACTTACCAGCCCCTAGCCGCCATGTTTGACCAGCTCAGCCGGTAGTCCGTCGGCGCCGGCGGCCTTGTTGTTCTTTTGCCGCGTTATCGCTATTCTGAATTCGTCATGTTCGGGTAGCGTAACGACAATTCCGTCGTCAACGATTGGGGTATCATGATCTTCACGTTCTCTGTGACATGCGCAGCTTTCACTATTTTACATTTTCGAGAAGTGTTCCCTCCATAGTTTAAGATTGCTCTGGATGTCAGGCAGCAGTTCGCAGTCTTTGTTCTTAAAGGAAAACGCCACGGTCTTAAAACCTTCTGTAAGCCGCCGAACTTTCTTGTAGAATTTTCGTGCGTTGTTCCTGTTGGCCAGCATTTCGAGCTCCTCGCATTCACGTATTTCAGGCCCCTCGTTTCTTCTTTCGGATAATACGTCTCTCTTCCTTTCTTAGCTCTCAGTAGCGATCCTACAAGGCTCGCGTTGCGCCCGAAGGCAGCGTAGCTCTATAGGCAGCAACTTTCCTTTCTGCGGCAGCATGACATTCCTCGTCGCAGAAATTGTGTTTTCGGGCTCGCGGGAATCCGATTTCTTCTTCGGCGGTGGTACTTAGAGAGCGAGATATGTTGCTCCATTGCTGTTGTTGTTGTTGTAGCAGTAACTTTGCCCTGTCAGTGTAGTGTAATCACCTGTCGTCTTCGTCTAGCTCATCGAACGGTAGGCCCAGGAAACTAGCTGTTTCGACAGGTTGGGTCCAGAGGGAGAGGGGTATTAGATGAATGGGTTTGATGGGGCATGTGAAAAGGTGGTTAGTGTCGTGCGGGGTGCCTTCACATCCTAGACATATGTTTAGTACGTCAGGGTCGATGCTGGATAAGTAGAAGTTTAACCTGCTGCAGTACCCAGAACGTTATTGTGCCAAGGTTACGCGGGACTCTCTGAGTTGGAGCTCTTCGTCTGCGATTGGTGGTGGTTGGACTCCGATAACGGCATTCGGGGGTCGGGAGCTTAAGAAGGTGGTAATGGTATCCAGATGAATGTCGTTTATGATCTGTATGTACACTGTTCGATCCAGTAGCTGTCTGTCTGTTTTGTCTAGGATCTCGTCCGCGTAATTGAGGAAATGCCTCCTGGCGTGCCTAGGAGGTGTCTGCATGGGTGAGGCATGCGGTAACACCCCAGCAGAAAACGCTTGCTGAGCAGTTTGTTATGCTCCTTCACAGGGAGCATTTGGGCCTCGTCGTGTAGGTGTTGTATCGGGGGCATCCAGAGACATCCTGGCGCGGTCCTTATTGCAGTGTTTTGGCAGGTCTGAAGCTTCGTCCACTGCGAATCACTGGTTCCAGGCGACCAGACAGGCGCAATAGCGGTTGTATGCGCTGAGAAGGAGAGCAAGCGTTCAAAGATAACTCACAATATTTTGGGGTTCTTAACAGTCGGAATTGGTGTGTCGTCGACTTTTACATTAAGTTGCAGCTTGACCTCTTTTGTCCAGGTCGCCGTGGATATAGTGGGGGGAAGTTATATGTTCCTCGCAGTGAAGAAGCGAGAAAGGTTGAAAGGACACCACCCTGCAGTACTCCTTGCTATATTTTCCTCTTCCTACTCCCGATGGACCCAGCTTTTTCAGCATCAGCATGTTGAGTCCGTCATGGCCAATGGCTTTCGGTGGTTTCATGTGTTTGATGGATCCCTGAACCTCATCGTTGGAGAAAGCAAGTGGCGCACGGTTGTATGTCAGTTTGTGGGGCGGGGGGAACGCGTGGTGTTCTCTGCGTTGGTGCTGCTGTGTGTTCCGCAAAAGTTGTTGTGGCCCGACGTTGACGGACGGCCGCGCCACAGGGGGCGGTTGCGGGTGCAGAGCTCTGCAGCAGAGGGCAACGAAGTCGCGCGTCCACTCAAGGGGGGTGCGGAGGCCAGAGTACCTGCCAAAGTGGCACCAGCCATTGCAAGAATTGCACTGGATTATGTCAGGTGCCGAGGGACCCTGGCCTGACACACGGAGCAGACGGTGCAGGTGACCAAGAGCTGCTGGTCTGTCCCCGCACTGGGATAGGAGCAGGAGGGTTGTGGCTCAATGGGGAAGTTGTGTTGCGCCTGACGGCTCCTTACCGTTGAGGTATTGTTGGTGGCGGCAGTTTGAAGTACCGGCACTGAGAACGGTAGCGCCGTTGACGTGGCCACATACCTTGTGGACCACTCCCTTTGAATCTTAAGGCCTGAACTGGTCTTAAGATGGCATCACCCGTTGCACTTATTGCACCTAACTGAGGTGGAGTTCGGGTGGAGCCGTTTGTGGTAGATGCAGCAGTAAAATACCTCTGGTCCAGGGTTGGGTTCGACGCCAGGGGAAATATTTAGTATGATTATCGCTTTGAAAAATAACGTTAAAAAAGGGGAGGATAGAGGGGTGTATCCCCATCTTAAAACTGAAAACCGCACCTGCCGCAGGCTTATATTGTATAAGTAATTTAATGTTAAAGTTCTCTAATTTAGCGAAAAGTTGGTGTTGCCATACCCCTGAAATAAAAACGAAGTTCGTATGCAGGGATGTTTAGTGGAAGGTTCATTGTAAAACTGCAGTATTTTTTGCTGTAATTTAAAATTGAGAAATATTTTTGAAAATAAAAACATACAACTCAGTGAAACTTAAAAACAATGATATTAAGCGTATCAAAAAAAATAATAAAGTAATTAAAAGCCAAAAATAACGGTTTATAAGTGTATTGTATTGCTTCGATCAGTTTTACAAACGGGTCCTCATGCATAGAACTTTTTTCACACGGGCGGCCTTTGGCCGCGCTTCAACAAAATAACCCTCATCAGTCCAACTCCGGCTACGCAATCCACTGTATTTTTGCGTAGAGCTCCTCTTCGCATGGGCGGCCTTCGGCCCCACTTCAAAAAAATAACCCTCATTAGTCCATCTCCGGCTACGCAATACACAGTATTTTTGCGTAGAACTCCTTTCTACCTTAAAACCATTGAACTCAAAATTTAAACGTCATATGCGTGTATGTAGCAAGGAGGCACAATAACCCCCATCCCAATCATTAACACTAAACTCAAATACTTCATTTTTGTTCATATTTTTCTTTTCATTCGCAGGCATCCGGCAACACCATACTGTTGTTATTCCAATCTTCTTCTTATTCGCTTTTAAAATTGGAAAGTGATTGTATGGACAAATGCATTTGCATTTAATTTGAATAAAAATAATTCGAATATAAGGATAAAAATAAGTAAAAACACGCGTATGAGTGTATATTTGTTGAATTTTATAAATTTTAGTGAAGTGTTAGAAAATATATAGTGTAATGTGGCAAATTATAGTGAAGTTCCCGAGGGCATTTTGAAGAGAAAAAATTACGAAATTGTTATTTCCCGAATAATTTTTAGTTATAAAGAGTATTCCTTTACACTGCGCTAACATCTCCACCAAGTTTCATTAATAAAGACATTATAGTTTGCCAAAACTTGCCCAATAGACATTATTGTAAATTCCAGCCGACGCTAGCCCTGAAGAGAAGTATTTGGAGCAAACGTGCTGCAAGGTATTGCTGCTGTGACGAGAGATTGGGAGTGGGATACGGTACACTAGACAGGGCTAGTTTACTGGGGCGGCAGGCCTTGATCGGGAAAAACCCGAGTCATTCCCGTAACGTAGAACCGGCTGCCATGGGAATGATCGTGTAAAAGTAGTGTAAAGTAAAAGGCGATTATTATAAAAGCAAGTTTTGTTGTGTAAATGGTAGAAAGTATTTTTTTATCGCTGTCGCCCCTCAGCAGGTAATGGCAAGCCTACGAATGTTTTTTTGTCATGGAAAACCTTCTCAAAAAAGAGTATGGTCGGGTGTAAAGGCCTGGATTAAGGTATTATGCGACCCGTGCCGAGGATCTGTCAGGCCTGGTGCCTCTTTTCAAAAGTAACTAACTCGCAAACGGTGCTTACGAATACCAGGCGCCCTCCGTAATAATTAGCCTTACCTGTGTAGTTCGGAGATATGCACAGTCGGACATGCTTTCTCCGACACTCATGGGAACAAATTAACTCTCCGAATAACAAACAAAATCTAAAGGAGACCCGTGATCCGCATAACAGAGCGATAGGAACGACAAGTTATGCCCCCCGAGCTACGGTCACATTGAAAATCAAAAGCTGCAATCGACAAAACGAAAACTCAGCCAGAAAAATTTATTGCCACAGGCCCCAGCACAAATAAAAATGAGTTAGACTCGCAAGTCTTCTGTATCCAGCCGGAAAGTTGGTCCCAGCTGGTTATATATATATAATACAATATATAAGTGGCGCGTACACAGTGTTTTTTTGGGTGTTTGGCAAAGCTCCTCCTCCTTGTGGCGTGCGTCTTGATGTTGTTTCACAAAATGGAGGGACCTACAGTTTCAAGCCGACTCCGAACGGCAGGAATACCCTCGGAGGTTTGCCATTGCTTGCCGAGGGGCGACCGCTATTAGAAAAATGTTTTTCTTAATTTTGGTGTTTCACCGAGATTCGAACCTACGTTCTCTCTGTGAATTCCGAATGGTAGTCACGCACCAACCCATTCGGCTACGGTGGCTTGTTATATAAAAAAAATAAATAAATAATTGGCGCGTACACTTCTGTTAGGTGTTTGGCCGAGCTCCTCCTCCTATTTGTGGTGCGCGTGTTGATGTTGTTCCACAAATGGAGGGACCTACAGTTTCAAGCCGACTCCGAACGGCAGATATTTTTATGAGGAGCTTTTTCATGGCAGAAATACACTCGGAGGTTTGCCATTGCCTGCCGAGGGGCGGCCTCTATTAGAAAAATGTTTTTATTAATTTTGCTTTCACCGAGATTCGAACCAACGACCTCTCTGTGAATTCCGAATGGTAATCACGCACCTACCCATTCGGCTACGGCGGCCGCTTGTTATATAGGTATGACTAATTCCGGTAGCAAAAAATGGCCGATTCTGTGGTTGGTAGACCCTGTCAAAGTAGTCTACCAGATCTCAGAAATACTGCCAAGCTTTTACGAAAGATATGTGCTAATCCGTCTGAGGAGCATACACTAACAGCGAAGTTGAAAAGAGTCAATTGAAAGAGCGAAAGCGATGATTCCCAAGCTCCAACAATCGCAGACCGCTCCGACAAAGATCTGGAGATCATCACGAGGTTTGCAACAGATCGCATAAGAATAGGTGCTCTATAGAAAATCACCCGGATGGCATAATACCAAAATCCTAATTGAAATGCGTGGAAACAACGAATCCTGGAAAATCCTAGAGCCCCGCCTGCATGATAAGATTTAGGCTGATATCAAGGCCAAATAAAAATTGTTGCTTGCGATGGTGAGAGATCGGTGCAACGGAGCGTAAGTATACCAAATGCGAGGGTAAATATTCCAAAAGGGGGCTTTTATGCAAAATTAGGGAAGATACAGACGTAAAGCTAACAGCGGATCCATCTTCTGCAGATGAATCTACATCACTGTGAAGAAGCCTTCCTTACCCTCTTGGTGCATGTTGCAGAAGACCAACCAGACTTCGTCCTCATCCTGGAATCATGGGTACGCGGAGGCACTATTTGAGGTTTGGGGACCCCTGAATACAGATTATACAATGACAACAGTGAAAGCACTAAGGGGGCATGTATAGTTGCAAAATTACAATTAAACCCATTCATGATCACAATTTCAGTAGCGAAGACATGACGATGGTGAGTTGAGAAACAAGCGGAAGCAGCTACTCGTTCCATTTCGCTAGCGATGACACAGGACAACTACCGTCGCAGCTAATAAGAACGCGAACGTAACAATCGTGAGATGACGCTAATGCGTACCGTGCTCCTACTACGGCAGGCAACTTGACGCGGAGCCGGGGCTTCATCAAATCTTAAAACGGATAACCACCCCTGATGTCTGACACCGCTTGAAAACGCTGACCAAGAGCACCCACCTCCTAATCCATGGTGTTATGCGTCACCATGCCCATTTGATGATTTGCAGTCACAATGTAAATTCGTTTTTATTATAACGGCACCTCCTCAACACCGCGCCGAATTGAGGAGTAACTCTGGCCTTACCGCGGCAAGGGGTGCTGGATCCTCATAAAATTTAAGATTGCAGGGCTTGCCTTGTCGAGCAGGCAGTCGTACGAACAAGATGAACAACAAAAACATAAATAGCAAAAAGGGCAATAAAAAGCTGGGCAAACATCCACCAGCCGTGTGGTGTACCACGAACCAGCCTTAGATGCTGAGAGAACGAGTGGGTCAATCACCACTACTTCAGCATCAAAAACAGTAAAGCGAGGAGATCCTCAAGAAGCCACCGTTGGTACTCACGAACCAACACACAAGACCGGATAACCAGAGAAAACCTCACAGAAATGACACCACACATATTGAGAGTAACCCAGATCAATCAACATGGCACGATGGTCTGCCTCGAGAGAGCTGGGCATAATACTGGCTCAAGAGCCAGTAAGGGGAGTCAATAGCCACAACAATAAGGTAATTTGGGATCTCTCGCAAGAAAGACCTATAGCATTCGTAGTTTAAGATGGAGGTAAGGAGTCTGGTAAGCTACTGCAACAGAAGGCTACCACTCCAGTTGGAATGCGATACCAATGTAACAGAAGAGGTGAGTCTCTACTTGGGTTTATTATAAGTAATGATTTATTGTATACATGCAAGAGAGAAAACCAGCACGTCATGGTGGTCGAAGGAACTCTCAGCACTTCGGAAGGCAATTTAATAAAGCCAAGCGCACCGAAGGGCTAAACAAATTTTTACCCAGCAATCCATTAGATGGGCCGTTAGGTCCTTCAACCCATATAAGACTCCGAGGCTGAAGGAATCCATTCAGGCGGTCACATGGTCCTATCGTCCTGTGAGATCTAATCCTGACTGGTCCTTGAGTGTATCGAGAAACCTAATCTATGATACTAGGAACGCACAATTGCACCCAACCAATTTGGGTCCCAGGACACAGGGGCATAACTGGGAACAAAATAGCGGACGTATTGGCGAGGGAGGCTACGGCCTCGGTTTTAATAGGACCCGCGCTCTTCTTTGCAGTGGGACAACACACCATCAAGCAGAAGCTTAGGAGTGAAGAGCTAGGGCTAAGGGAGGTTTGCTGGCACGATACTAGAATGCTTACATCGAGTAAATTTAATAATTTCAAGTCTGCTATTGAAGAGAATATTGTTGACATCAGGAAGGATGTCATGAGCTTATCCAAACAAAACAAGCAATTGGGTGACAAATGCTCAGGATTCGATAAACGGTTAACAACCATCAAAAAAAAGATCCAGAACTACACTGGCGCCTCAGCGCCAACGGAAGATGTCATTGCGGAGTTCTTCTTCTTCTTAATTGGCGCGATAACCGCTTACGCGATTTTGGCCGAGATTAACAAAGCGCGCCAGTCGTTTCTTTCTCGTGCTAACCGGCGCCAATTGGACACACCAAGTGAAGCCAAGTCCTTCTCCACCTGATCTTTCCAACGCAGAGGAGGCCTTCCTCTTCCTCTGCTACCACCAGCTGGTACCGCATCGAATACTTTCAAAGCCGGAGCGTTTGTATCCATTCGGACGACATGACCCAGCCAACGAAGCCGCTGGATCTTTATTCGCTGCGCTATGTCTATGTCGTCGTAAAGCTCATACAGCTCATCGTTCCATCGTCTACGATATTCGCCGTTGCCAACGTGCAAAGGTCCAAAAATCTTACGCAGAATCTTTCTCTCGAACACTCCAAGCGTCGCTTCATCGGATGTTGTCATCGTCCAAGCTTCTGCGCCATACGTTAGGACGGGCATGATGAGAGTCTTGTAGAGTGTTAGTTTTGTTCGTCGAGAGAGGACTTTACTGCTCAATTGCCTACTTAGTCCAAAGTAGCACTTGTTGGCAAGAGAGATTCTACGTTGGATTTCAAGGCTGACATTATTATCGGTGTTAATGCTGGTTCCTAAATACACGAAGTCTTTTACAACCTCAAAATTATAACTGTCAACAGTGACGTGGGTGCCGATACGCGAGTGCGCCGACTGTTTGTTTGAAGACAGGAGGTACTTCGTTTTGTCCTCGTTCACCACCAAACCCATTCGCTTTGCCTCTTTATCCAGTTTGGAGAAGGCAGAACTAACAGCGCGGTTGTTAAGGCCGATGATGTCAATATCATCGGCATACGCCAGCAATTGTACGCTCTTATAAAAAATTGTGCCTGAGCGATTAAGTTCTGCGGCTCGTACGATGCTCACCAACATCAGGTTAAAGAAGTCACACGACAGTGAGTCACCCTGTCTGAAACCTCGTTTGGTATCAAACGGCTCGGAGAGGTCCTTCCTAATTCTGACGGCGCTGCTGGTGTTGAGCAACGTCATCTTACATAGCCGTATTAGTTTTGCGGGGATACCAAATTCAGACATAGCGGCATACAGGTAACTCCTTTCCGTACTATCGAATGCAGCTTTGAAGTCGACGAAAAGATGGTGTGTGTCGATTCTCCTTTCATGGGTCTTTTCCAAGATTTGGCGTATTGTGAATATTTGGTCGATGGTAGACTTTCCAGGTCTGAAGCCACACTGATAAGGTCCAATCAGTTGGTTGACGGTGGGCTTCAGCCTTTCACACAATACGCTCGCTAGAACCTTATAGGCGATATTTAGAAGACTAATCCCGCGGTAATTGGCACAAATTGCGGGATCGCCCTTCTTGTGGATTGGGCAGAGCACACTTAAATTCCAATCGGCAGGCATGCTTTCATCCGACCATATTCTGCATAGGAGCTGATGCATGCACCTTACCAGCTCCTCGCCGCCATGTTTGAATAGCTCAGCCGGCAGTCCGTCGGCGCCCGCGGCTTTGTTGTTCTTTAGCCGTGATATTGCTATTCTCACCTCGTCATGGTCGGGTAACGGAACGACAATTCCGTCGTCAACGATTGGGGTATCGGGATCTTCACTTTCTCTATGACATGCGCAGCTGTCACCGTTTAACAGGTTCGAGAAGTGTTCCCTCCATAATTTAAGATTGCTCTGTACGTCAGTCACCAGATCGCCGTCTTTGTTCTTACAGGACAACGCCCCGGTCTTAAAACCTTCTGTAAGCCGCCGAACTTTCTGGTAAAATTTTCGGGCGTTGTTCCTATTGGCCAGCATCTCAAGCTCCTCGCACTCACGTATTTCGGCCTCTCGTTTCTTCTGTCGGATAATACGTCTCTCTTCCTTTTTCAGCTCTCTGTAGCGATCCCACATGGCTCGCGTTGCGCCCGATCGCAGCGTGGCTCTATAGGCGGCATCTTTTCTTTCGGCGGCAGCATGACATTCCTCGTCGTACCAATTGTTTTTTCGGGCTCGCCGGAATCCGATTTCTTCTTCGGCGGCGGTACGTAGGGAACGAGAAATGTTGCTCCATTGCTCGCGCATGCCGGTGTGTTGGGCAGTGCTCTCCGAGAGCAGGAGTGAGAGTCGAGTGGCGAATCTTCTGGCTGTCTGTTGTGATTGCAGCTTTTCGATGTCGAACATTCTTTGCGTAGGTAGATGTACGTTTTTTGCTGCACAGAGGCGTGTGCGCAGTTTGGCTGCAACAAGGTAATGATCCGAGTCGATGTTGGCTCCTCGGATCGTACGTACATCTAATACACTAGAAGCGTGTCTTCCATCTATCACAACATGATCGATCTGGTTTCGCGTTTTTCGATCAGGAGACAGCCAGGTAGCTTGGTGTATCTTTTTATGCTGGAATCTGGTGCTGCAGACTACCATGTTTCGGGCCCCGGCGAAGTCGATCAGCCTCTGTCCGTTACCGGATGTTTCGTTGTGTAGGCTGAATTTTCCTCCGTCGGGGCGTGGGCGCAAATTAGCGAGATGTTAAAAAATCGCGCTTTGATGCGGATTGTTGCGAGACGCTCGTCCACCGGAGTGAACGACAGTACTTGGCGACGAAGTCTCTCTCCCACAACAAATCCGACACCGAATTTGCGCTCCTTTACATGGCAGCTGTAGTAAACGTCGCAAGGTCCTATGTTTTTCTTACCTTGCCCCGTCCATCGCATCTCTTGGATGGCAGTGATGTCAGCCTTTACTCTCACGAGGACATCAACCAGCCGGGCAGAGGCACCTTCCCCATTAAGGGACCGGACATTCCAGGTGCATGCCCTCAAATCGTATTCCCTATTTCGTTTGCAGGGGTCGTCATCAGTGTTGGAAGTTCTCATCCGAGGCTTTGTTGCTGTTTTCATTGGGGGGGTTTTTTAAGTGGCGGGTCCCAAACCCAGCGCACAACCAGCTATGCTGGGATGCTTCGCCTTCTCACTTTAGCTCACTCCCGAACGGGTGTTCGGAAGCTAACCAGAGGATACGTGGGCTAATCCCGGACGTTGTGAGCTGCTTGAACCATATGTAGAAGAATCGTCCTGGCCATTCCCAAGTGAATGGCGATCAGTAACTTTCCCCACTTGCGTGGACTTCTACACATGGAACCATCCTCCGCGGAGTTCACAGAACGCAAAAAACGTGAGTCAAATGTTGTCATACTAAATATCAAAGAATCTAAAAAAGCGGATGGTAAAGACCGCCTTGAGGATGACAAACCCATAATCCAGACACTATTACCACCGGATGTCTCAGCTAATTTAGATAGATTCAAACTTCGCCGCCTAGGTCGTCCCTCGGCTGGTCGTACTCGCCCATTACTGGTGGAAACTCCATCCCCATCGTGTGAGGCCTGCGTACCAAGCACGGAAGCTTTCTCACAGCGGCATCGATCAGTGGCATTGATACTTTGTGCATCAGTGAATCATGGCTACATCCAGCCATCAATGGCGGGGAGGTAATAGATAACACGTTTAAGATCTTTAGGACGGACAGAAGCTGCTCAACAAGAGGCGTATTCATTGCAGTAAAGAAATATATTCAAGCAGAAAGTATTCCCATTCTCGACGACAGCATCGAACACATCTACGTAAAATTGAAGTGCAATAGTTCTGATAACATCGTTGGGTACGTCTAATTTCCTCCGAGAGCTTCACTCGCAGCTTTCCAGACATTCATTGATACGCTTCACTATCAGAAGGAAAAACATAATGCCGCAAATCTCCTTATTACTGGCGACTTCAACCTTCCTAGCAGCTCACCCCGCACTGATTGTGAAAATCTTATATACGAAGGTTTCTCTTCGCTGGAATGCCAACAATTTAAAAGTGTCCATATCGATAATAATAACTTGCTTGATCTCTGCTTTAGTAACATTTCTATTCAGGTAGAATATACTCAGGCAATCACCACGATGGATCTGTATCACCCTGCCCTTGATATCACGATCGAGGTCCAGCAGAGTCTAAAGCCTGCAACACCGACTTACTATGATTTCAAGAACGGTGACTATGATAATCTCAATAACTTTTTCGTAAACGCTGATTGGTCTAGCTTATATTCATCAAGCACTGTAGACTGCAAAATAAAAGTACTTTATGACATAATCCAGGAAGGCATCTCATCATATGTTCCAGTGCGTGTCCAAAAAACAAGTCACTTCCCTTACTGGTTCTCAAGTGAATTAAAATTCAAAACACTACTCAAGAAAGAAGCTCATTCCAACTACAAGAAAAACAAGAAAAACGATACTAATTTGTACTATAGAACATTTAGCGAACTTAGACGGGAGTGCAAGGAGCTCAACACATTATGCAACAAAAATTATATAGATAGGATTGAGCAGCAGGTTCGGACTGATACAAATGCATTTTGCAAATTCATAAGACATAACAGAAGGAGTAACAGCGATATTCCGTCTTCCATGACTTGGAATAATCTGTAGGCTGACTCCGGCATTGAGATTAGTAACATGTTCGCATCCTTTTTCAAGAGTGTATATAATCAGGATCCGCATCGAGGCTTAACGTGCTGCTGACATTGAATACAAAGAAAGGTGCTGACCCGGATGGACTACCAAAAACCTTCCTCAAAAACTGTGCTACCAGCCTCAGCGGACATCTCACACATATATTTGATTTCTCTCTACAAACCGGTACCAGTTTGGAAATCCTCCTACGTCTGTCCCATTTACAAGGACGGTCCTAGGTCTGAGGTTTCCAACTATAGACCAATCTGCATACAATCCTCTCTCGCTAAACTCTTTGAAAAAATAGTTCTCCCCCAACTGACAGCATTTTTCTCGAACGTTATCATCAACAAGCAGCACGGTTTTGTTTGGGGGAGGTCTACTACTTCGAATTTATTTATCTATGTCAACTACCTCCAAGAAGCGCTATACGAAGGACACGAAGTGCACACCATCTACATGGACTTTAGCAAAGCATTCGATAGGGTCGATCATTGTATCCTGATAAATAAACTCAACAGATACGGTATTCAAGGCAATGCTCTGGGCTGGATCCACTCATATCTATCTGAAAGGCAATTTCAAGTGAGGGTGGATGGTCATCTATCCACCAAGCAGATGTAACGTCGGGTGTGCCCCAAGGATCACACCTGGGTCCAACTCTGTTCAACATATTCGTTAACGACATTGGCGATCATTTACTGTCTGAGTACCTGCTATATGCGGACGACTAAAAAATCTTCAGATCGATTACTAGTGTACAAGACATCAAAATTCTCCAGAGTGATATTGACTTATTGTCGGCCTGGTGCAGCAGAAACAAACTAGGCCTGAATATCAAAAAGTGTGCAGCAGTATCTTTTTCAAGATCGCACGTCTGTACTCCAACCAAGTACAATTTAAACACCGAGACAATAAGTGAAATCGACAGCATAAAGGATCTAGGTATCATCATAGATAGCAGATTGACATTTAACAAACATATTAAAAAGGTTACTCTCCAAGCGTTTAAAACTCTTGGTTTTATTACTAGAACCAGCAAGGACTTCACAAATCCCAACACCTTACTGAGCCTTTTCTCCTCCTTAGTCCTTCCAATTCTGAAATATGGCACAGTAATCCTTTTACTGACTCTGCAATCAAACGCGTTGAACGAGTACAAGTGAGGAGGATACACTTGAGATCTATGACCAGTTCTACATCAATAATTTGCAAGCACGTCGGCAGTAGCGGACCTAATATTTATTTATTTATTTATTTAATTATGAATTCGCACCTGTTGGACTTCCACTGAGACGCAATCGCCTGCTAAAAACCACAAGGACAACTAAAAACTATGTTTTTAACGGTCCACATAACCGAATAGCTAGGATCGTCAACTCTCTGCACAACGAGGTGGACTTTTACAGCGGATCACTCAATACCTTCGTACCAGATATTAAATCACGTCTATTACCATACCCCTAGGTCAAACAACATTTCGAATTTTTTTTTTAATCAAATAATTGTTACAAATACCCAATTAATTTGTTTAAACCTTTCCCCTCAAAATTCATTTTTTCTCTTTTCATTAATTGTTACCAAGTTGTATATTGCCGATTGGCGTTTGTGTATTAAATAAATAAATAAATAAATAAGAGAACTGGGTCTGAATGAGGTACTGTGATGAGTAGAGGGAGCAAAAGACCATGAGGTCGAAGTGCAAACCTCATAAAGAATCTAATCTACTCTAATGAACGGTGTGAGTTTTTCTTCAATTATATTATTAGTAGTAAGCTCTTATTGTGCAACAAAGGTAAAGAACCAATTTTAGTAACACGTAATAGACAAGACGTCCTTGATATTAGGCTTGCATTTATGATAAGATGAAACGTTCTTCGACCATTGCTTTATTAAAATAACATTTGACGTAAGAAAACCGACCCCCCTTGCTAGCAGAAACTTCAAAAAGACCAACTGATAGCCCTGGCAGCTAACACCCATATTTAGTTAATTTATTAATAAATAATAATAAGAAATTTCTTAAATATGCACATGAGAAAATGAAGAGAATGACAACCTTTGCGATCTCGATGTCGTTGCTACAATTTTCGCTTTGGGTAGTGATACAAACGACTTCCGCGACAATTTCCTTGTACTGCAAGATAATATTCCGAGGAGTAAGGATCGAGTACTTGATCCTAACACAACGCTGTCATACTTCTTTGTTGCTCCATCTACCTCTTATGCTGTTGGTGCTGTAGCCGCTGTGGACTCTGCAGTCTACAACACTCACTATCAAACGAAATTGTTTGATATTTTTTTAAATAACTAATACAGCGGGTATTTAAAAACACAAATCGTATTCTCCAGCGCTATTTCCATCGTTGCTATCACAAAGCGATTAATCAAAGCAGTCGGATAATTTTTATCTTGCTGATTCACAGCCTCATTCGGTTAATGACATATTTATAACCGTCGATGCTAAGAACAAAAGACCAAGACGTAAATCGAAAGACATTTTTGTTGGCTGCAATGCAAGCCGACAACTGGATGTAATCGTAGCTATGAATTGAATACATTTATCTTATTTCAACCATACAGTGATCGCTGAAAGCATGAAATAAAAGAAACATAAAAGTACGTCCATTTAAGAATTTTCAGAAAGAAGAGGCGAAGGCGCCGCACACCCAGTGTGTACCAATGCTGTTAACAACTTAACAAATACGGCAGATTTCCTACTGTATTATCAGGAGAGCTATGGCGGTGGCGTCTTTGTTGCCCTAAGTTCGAGCTACCCCGAACAACAATAGCTTTATCACCTCATATGAGCTCCGAAAAAGGATATTTTGATATTGATCAAATATTAATTAAAATTAATGTATACAAATCGAACGAATTATTCATTAGTGTAAGATATATATCGCCACGACAATTTTGCACGCAGCTAAACTTATCTTAAACCGTAGATTACCACGCTCCGCCTTGGATACGCCCACTTTCTTCAAGCTCCACATTATCGACACCACAAGAAATATGGGCTGCGTCTTGAATAACGTTAAAACGATCCGACTGTTCACTCAATAACTGGAGGTAGCTTGCAATAGTTTCCGCATCCGTTGAATCCACATTTTAATCGAATACTTAAATGCACCCCACACCTTTTACATTGTTGCTCTTTTCAACTTTATATTGTTACTCCAAATACACGAAAGTTAATATACTTAGGGGTGAAACTTCAAAACAGTTCAAAACAAGCCCACAGTCGCCTGATCTCTATCCCATCTATTAGAAAAACGAGTTCCATCGCATGTGATAACAAGTCAGGAGGCTTTACGAAGTGTTATGCGGACAGAATAGGCGAAGGCTGCAACTGAGGAAACGGAGAAGTTGGTTAACTCAATGCCAAATAGGTAGAGTGAAGTCCCAAAACATCGCGGCTATATAACGTAAAGTAAATTTTCGTTTTTGTATATTATTTACAAAGTTTTTTCGGAAATTTCAGTTCAAACAAATTAAAATCGTTTAGATTTTGCAATACCCGAGGTAGTTAACCTACCAAGTATTTCTCTGTCAGGTAGACAAAAGTATTTTTGTACAAAACTCTTTTTCGATTTGTTTGTGTCAAAGCCGAACTTCTCGTTCCGTGGAGATGAAACTGTTTTATAGAAAAGTGGTGTTAATGTATCCAAAGACACAATTCGAGGACGTTTCCGTGCAGAAAGCCTCAAATTTCGGTGCACATTGAAATACTTCTGCTCTGATTATTAATTAAAAAAATACTTGCGTGGGCTAAGGCAAATTCAGAACGGACAAATATTCCCGGATGAAATACAAGTTGCTGCAATTTCTTACCGGTACGTAAACAATGGCTAAGGAATCTTGTTATTTTCTTTAGTATCTTTTCTTTACTTTCTTTCATAAAATATGTGTTCCATTATAAATTTATATAATGTTTTTAATTAATTTTAAAATAGTTGTAAGGTCAGGCATGTATATTGTTACGAATTTTCTTATGTTTAAATTCAAATAAATCTCTTACACTCTCACTAGAAAATGGTGACACTAATAAGACTATTAAATACATAAACGGCACCCCTAAAATAGTCAACAAGAATTTTCGCTCGCTCAGCAAAGATCGCAAAATCCTCAGCAATAAGAGTGTTGTATCAGAACGTCAGAGGCCTGAGGACAAAATTAACCAGATTTCTGACCGCTACGGCGATCAGTAACATTGATGTCATCTGTATAACGGAGTCCTGGCTTCACCCAGCCATCCTTGATGGCGAAATCATGGATGATACATTCACTATCTTCAGGAGAGACAGGGATTTTTCTACTAGTGGGTGTGAACGAGGTGGAGGCGTGCTTGTTGCTACTAAGCGCTCTATCCAAGCAGATCGCATAGCAACTGCGGACACAACCGTTGAACAAGTGTTCATCAGGATAAAGTGTAATAATGCGGATCTCATCGTCGGCTGTGCCTACCTACCACCAAGATCAACCCCTGTATCATACCAAACACACATAGACACTCTCTTCTTTCTGAAAGAAAAATACCCTAACGCCAGACTCCTGATAACAGGAGACTACAATCTTCCGAGTAGCACTCCTCGCTCTGACTGTGAATATCTGCTATACGAAGGCTTCTCCTCACTTGAATGTACACAATATAACGCCATACTGTATAACAATAATAATCTGCTAGATCTCTGCTTCAGTAATATTGAAGCAAGAGTTACAAGCACTCAAGAACTAACCAAGATTGATTCCTTCCACCCGGCGCTTGCTATTGAGGTCGAATTACAGCCTAACCTAAAATCCGCCAAATCAACCTACAGGGCCTTCAAGAATGCCGATTACACCAACCTGAACGCCTTCTTCACCAACACTGACTGGTCTAATCTATATTCAACCAACAACGTCGATGAGAAGATCAGCATCCTCTACAACATTGTGGAATTAGGTATATCTCACTACGTTCCAGTATACAGCAGAAAAACTAGTGACTTCCCTTGTTGGTTCTCTAACGACTTAAAATTCAAAATAATACAAAAAAAATCAGCTCATTCAACGTATAAAAAAAGGCCCACCAGAGAAAACTACTTTAAATTCAGTAATCTTCGTCGTGTATGCAAGAATTTGAGTAACTTGTGCTACAAAAATTACGTCTCCAACATGGAACTGAAGGTGTTGTCTGACCCGCATGGGTTTTGGAAATTCGTCAAGAATAAAAAAAGGAACAATTGCGATATACCCTCCTCAATATATTGGAATAATAAGTCGGCCAACACTGGTGTTGAGACCTGCGACCTATTTGCGTCTTTTTTCGAAAGTGTCTATTCTTCAAATATGCAACGTGATAACACTGCGTCTGTCTGCAACCCTAACGCTATGTTTAATGCCTTGAGTGAATTTGAAGTTAGCCAAGATCTAGTTTTTAAGCTTCTAACAAATTTAAACCCAAGAAAAGGCGCTGGCCCAGATGGCCTGCCGAACATATTCCTTGCAAACTGCGCAATCGGTCTCTGTGAGCCACTAACGGATATTTTTAGCACCTCGCTGGAATCAAGTACCTTCTCAACTGTCTGGAAGCTCTCGTTTGTCAGCCCCATTCATAAGGACGGTCCCAGATCTGATGCTGCCAACTACAGACCAATCTGCATACAATCAGCGCTAGCTAAACTGTTTGAAAAACTCATTGTGCCTCAACTTACGTGGCACTTTACTGATATCATCTCGAATAGACAACATGGCTTTGTGGGCGGAAGATCCACTGCGTCCAACCTCTTTACTTACACCAACTATTTAATCGATGCCTTGAACGATAACGCCAAAGTACATTCCATTTACACGGACTTTAGCAAAGCCTTTGACAGAGTCAACCACGAGATATTGGTAATGAAACTAAGTAGTTATGGCATCCAAGGCAGGGCACTAAGTTGGATTCAATCGTATCTGATTGACAGGAAGCTCCAAGTCAGAATAGATGGGCACCTTTCGACGAAATACGATGTCAAATCAGGTGTTCCGCAAGGATCACACCTGGGTCCCTTACTTTTCAACATTTTTATTAATGACATTGGAAACAATCTTCACTCAGACTACCTGTTGTACGCTGATGATCTAAAAATCTACAGAAGAATCAATCGTTACGAGGACATGAATCTACTACAGCAAGATATCAACACATTGGCTGATTGGTGTACCAAGAACAAGCTTGATTTAAATATCAAAAAGTGTGCTGTGGTCTCGTATTCAAGGTCACACACCCGTGAAGCCGCAAAGTATACGTTAAATGATGATGACATCCATGAAACCGAGGATATCAAGGACCTAGGCATCATTGTGGATAGCAAGCTATCTTTTAGTAAACACATAGATAAGATCACGCTTCAAGCCAATAAAGTTCTGGGTTTCATAACAAGGACCAGCAAAGATTTCACCAATCCGCACACGCTGATATCTCTCTTCAACACTCTCGTACGACCGATCCTGGAATACGGATCTGTCATATGGTCTCCATATACAGATTACCAGATCAAACGCATCGAGTCAGTCCAAAGGAAGTTCTGCAGGACTTTAGCACACCGGTATAAGCCTCAAAGCTGCACCTCAACTGATGACATCTACATTCATTACGGAATCGAGGAACTGCAAAGACGTCGACAGGTGACAGACTTAGTTTTCTTTTACAAAGTACTCAATGGCCTGATAGATGCTCCAGACGCAGCAGCCTGCTTTGAATTTGCGCCGGCTAACCTATATCTGAGGCGTCGTCGCCTATTAAAAACTGTCAAGTCAAGCAAAAATTACGTAATTGGTGGCCCACATAATCGTATAGCGAATCTAGTCAATACACTCAATAATGACGTGGAATTCTATGGCGGATCCATTGGTGCATTTGTTGCAGCTGTTAAACGGCACCTAACATAATTTGTTTGCTCAATTTATTAACATATTTGTCTTACTATTATCTCAAACTAATAAATACCCCCTCTATATTATTATATTATTATAAATTATTCCCTTTTTTGAATAAATTAAATCTATGTAGTATATTGCCGTTTGGCGTTTGTATAATTAAATAAATAAATAAATAATTACAACTATCAGAATGACAACCTTTGCGATCTCGATGTCGTTGCTACAATTTTCGCTTTGGGTAGTGATACAAACGACTTCCGCGACAATTTCCTTGTACTGCAAGATAATATTCCGAGGAGTAAGGATCGAGTACTTGATCCTAACACAACGCTGTCATACTTCTTTGTTGCTCCATCTACCTCTTATGCTGTTGGTGCTGTAGCCGCTGTGGACTCTGCAGTCTACAACACTCACTATCAAACGAAATTGTTTGATATTTTTTTAAATAACTAATACAGCGGGTATTTAAAAACACAAATCGTATTCTCCAGCGCTATTTCCATCGTTGCTATCACAAAGCGATTAATCAAAGCAGTCGGATAATTTTTATCTTGCTGATTCACAGCCTCATTCGGTTAATGACATATTTATAACCGTCGATGCTAAGAACAAAAGACCAAGACGTAAATCGAAAGACATTTTTGTTGGCTGCAATGCAAGCCGACAACTGGATGTAATCGTAGCTATGAATTGAATACATTTATCTTATTTCAACCATACAGTGATCGCTGAAAGCATGAAATAAAAGAAACATAAAAGTACGTCCATTTAAGAATTTTCAGAAAGAAGAGGCGAAGGCGCCGCACACCCAGTGTGTACCAATGCTGTTAACAACTTAACAAATACGGCAGATTTCCTACTGTATTATCAGGAGAGCTATGGCGGTGGCGTCTTTGTTGCCCTAAGTTCGAGCTACCCCGAACAACAATAGCTTTATCACCTCATATGAGCTCCGAAAAAGGATATTTTGATATTGATCAAATATTAATTAAAATTAATGTATACAAATCGAACGAATTATTCATTAGTGTAAGATATATATCGCCACGACAATTTTGCACGCAGCTAAACTTATCTTAAACCGTAGATTACCACGCTCCGCCTTGGATACGCCCACTTTCTTCAAGCTCCACATTATCGACACCACAAGAAATATGGGCTGCGTCTTGAATAACGTTAAAACGATCCGACTGTTCACTCAATAACTGGAGGTAGCTTGCAATAGTTTCCGCATCCGTTGAATCCACATTTTAATCGAATACTTAAATGCACCCCACACCTTTTACATTGTTGCTCTTTTCAACTTTATATTGTTACTCCAAATACACGAAAGTTAATATACTTAGGGGTGAAACTTCAAAACAGTTCAAAACAAGCCCACAGTCGCCTGATCTCTATCCCATCTATTAGAAAAACGAGTTCCATCGCATGTGATAACAAGTCAGGAGGCTTTACGAAGTGTTATGCGGACAGAATAGGCGAAGGCTGCAACTGAGGAAACGGAGAAGTTGGTTAACTCAATGCCAAATAGGTAGAGTGAAGTCCCAAAACATCGCGGCTATATAACGTAAAGTAAATTTTCGTTTTTGTATATTATTTACAAAGTTTTTTCGGAAATTTCAGTTCAAACAATTTAAAATCGTTTAGATTTTGCAATACCCGAGGTAGTTAACCTACCAAGTATTTCTCTGTCAGGTAGACAAAAGTATTTTTGTACAAAACTCTTTTTCGATTTGTTTGTGTCAAAGCCGAACTTCTCGTTCCGTGGAGATGAAACTGTTTTATAGAAAAGTGGTGTTAATGTATCCAAAGACACAATTCGAGGACGTTTCCGTGCAGAAAGCCTCAAATTTCGGTGCACATTGAAATACTTCTGCTCTGATTATTAATTAAAAAAATACTTGCGTGGGCTAAGGCAAATTCAGAACGGACAAATATTCCCGGATGAAATACAAGTTGCTGCAATTTCTTACCGGTACGTAAACAATGGCTAAGGAATCTTGTTATTTTCTTTAGTATCTTTTCTTTACTTTCTTTCATAAAATATGTGTTCCATTATAAATTTATATAATGTTTTTAATTAATTTTAAAATAGTTGTAAGGTCAGGCATGTATATTGTTACGAATTTTCTTATGTTTAAATTCAAATAAATCTCTTACACTCTCACTAGAAAATGGTGACACTAATAAGACTATTAAATACATAAACGGCACCCCTAAAATAGTCAACAAGAATTTTCGCTCGCTCAGCAAAGATCGCAAAATCCTCAGCAATAAGAGTGTTGTATCAGAACGTCAGAGGCCTGAGGACAAAATTAACCAGATTTCTGACCGCTACGGCGATCAGTAACATTGATGTCATCTGTATAACGGAGTCCTGGCTTCACCCAGCCATCCTTGATGGCGAAATCATGGATGATACATTCACTATCTTCAGGAGAGACAGGGATTTTTCTACTAGTGGGTGTGAACGAGGTGGAGGCGTGCTTGTTGCTACTAAGCGCTCTATCCAAGCAGATCGCATAGCAACTGCGGACACAACCGTTGAACAAGTGTTCATCAGGATAAAGTGTAATAATGCGGATCTCATCGTCGGCTGTGCCTACCTACCACCAAGATCAACCCCTGTATCATACCAAACACACATAGACACTCTCTTCTTTCTGAAAGAAAAATACCCTAACGCCAGACTCCTGATAACAGGAGACTACAATCTTCCGAGTAGCACTCCTCGCTCTGACTGTGAATATCTGCTATACGAAGGCTTCTCCTCACTTGAATGTACACAATATAACGCCATACTGTATAACAATAATAATCTGCTAGATCTCTGCTTCAGTAATATTGAAGCAAGAGTTACAAGCACTCAAGAACTAACCAAGATTGATTCCTTCCACCCGGCGCTTGCTATTGAGGTCGAATTACAGCCTAACCTAAAATCCGCCAAATCAACCTACAGGGCCTTCAAGAATGCCGATTACACCAACCTGAACGCCTTCTTCACCAACACTGACTGGTCTAATCTATATTCAACCAACAACGTCGATGAGAAGATCAGCATCCTCTACAACATTGTGGAATTAGGTATATCTCACTACGTTCCAGTATACAGCAGAAAAACTAGTGACTTCCCTTGTTGGTTCTCTAACGACTTAAAATTCAAAATAATACAAAAAAAATCAGCTCATTCAACGTATAAAAAAAGGCCCACCAGAGAAAACTACTTTAAATTCAGTAATCTTCGTCGTGTATGCAAGAATTTGAGTAACTTGTGCTACAAAAATTACGTCTCCAACATGGAACTGAAGGTGTTGTCTGACCCGCATGGGTTTTGGAAATTCGTCAAGAATAAAAAAAGGAACAATTGCGATATACCCTCCTCAATATATTGGAATAATAAGTCGGCCAACACTGGTGTTGAGACCTGCGACCTATTTGCGTCTTTTTTCGAAAGTGTCTATTCTTCAAATATGCAACGTGATAACACTGCGTCTGTCTGCAACCCTAACGCTATGTTTAATGCCTTGAGTGAATTTGAAGTTAGCCAAGATCTAGTTTTTAAGCTTCTAACAAATTTAAACCCAAGAAAAGGCGCTGGCCCAGATGGCCTGCCGAACATATTCCTTGCAAACTGCGCAATCGGTCTCTGTGAGCCACTAACGGATATTTTTAGCACCTCGCTGGAATCAAGTACCTTCTCAACTGTCTGGAAGCTCTCGTTTGTCAGCCCCATTCATAAGGACGGTCCCAGATCTGATGCTGCCAACTACAGACCAATCTGCATACAATCAGCGCTAGCTAAACTGTTTGAAAAACTCATTGTGCCTCAACTTACGTGGCACTTTACTGATATCATCTCGAATAGACAACATGGCTTTGTGGGCGGAAGATCCACTGCGTCCAACCTCTTTACTTACACCAACTATTTAATCGATGCCTTGAACGATAACGCCAAAGTACATTCCATTTACACGGACTTTAGCAAAGCCTTTGACAGAGTCAACCACGAGATATTGGTAATGAAACTAAGTAGTTATGGCATCCAAGGCAGGGCACTAAGTTGGATTCAATCGTATCTGATTGACAGGAAGCTCCAAGTCAGAATAGATGGGCACCTTTCGACGAAATACGATGTCAAATCAGGTGTTCCGCAAGGATCACACCTGGGTCCCTTACTTTTCAACATTTTTATTAATGACATTGGAAACAATCTTCACTCAGACTACCTGTTGTACGCTGATGATCTAAAAATCTACAGAAGAATCAATCGTTACGAGGACATGAATCTACTACAGCAAGATATCAACACATTGGCTGATTGGTGTACCAAGAACAAGCTTGATTTAAATATCAAAAAGTGTGCTGTGGTCTCGTATTCAAGGTCACACACCCGTGAAGCCGCAAAGTATACGTTAAATGATGATGACATCCATGAAACCGAGGATATCAAGGACCTAGGCATCATTGTGGATAGCAAGCTATCTTTTAGTAAACACATAGATAAGATCACGCTTCAAGCCAATAAAGTTCTGGGTTTCATAACAAGGACCAGCAAAGATTTCACCAATCCGCACACGCTGATATCTCTCTTCAACACTCTCGTACGACCGATCCTGGAATACGGATCTGTCATATGGTCTCCATATACAGATTACCAGATCAAACGCATCGAGTCAGTCCAAAGGAAGTTCTGCAGGACTTTAGCACACCGGTATAAGCCTCAAAGCTGCACCTCAACTGATGACATCTACATTCATTACGGAATCGAGGAACTGCAAAGACGTCGACAGGTGACAGACTTAGTTTTCTTTTACAAAGTACTCAATGGCCTGATAGATGCTCCAGACGCAGCAGCCTGCTTTGAATTTGCGCCGGCTAACCTATATCTGAGGCGTCGTCGCCTATTAAAAACTGTCAAGTCAAGCAAAAATTACGTAATTGGTGGCCCACATAATCGTATAGCGAATCTAGTCAATACACTCAATAATGACGTGGAATTCTATGGCGGATCCATTGGTGCATTTGTTGCAGCTGTTAAACGGCACCTAACATAATTTGTTTGCTCAATTTATTAACATATTTGTCTTACTATTATCTCAAACTAATAAATACCCCCTCTATATTATTATATTATTATAAATTATTCCCTTTTTTGAATAAATTAAATCTATGTAGTATATTGCCGTTTGGCGTTTGTATAATTAAATAAATAAATAAATAATTACAACTATCAGAATGACAACCTTTGCGATCTCGATGTCGTTGCTACAATTTTCGCTTTGGGTAGTGATACAAACGACTTCCGCGACAATTTCCTTGTACTGCAAGATAATATTCCGAGGAGTAAGGATCGAGTACTTGATCCTAACACAACGCTGTCATACTTCTTTGTTGCTCCATCTACCTCTTATGCTGTTGGTGCTGTAGCCGCTGTGGACTCTGCAGTCTACAACACTCACTATCAAACGAAATTGTTTGATATTTTTTTAAATAACTAATACAGCGGGTATTTAAAAACACAAATCGTATTCTCCAGCGCTATTTCCATCGTTGCTATCACAAAGCGATTAATCAAAGCAGTCGGATAATTTTTATCTTGCTGATTCACAGCCTCATTCGGTTAATGACATATTTATAACCGTCGATGCTAAGAACAAAAGACCAAGACGTAAATCGAAAGACATTTTTGTTGGCTGCAATGCAAGCCGACAACTGGATGTAATCGTAGCTATGAATTGAATACATTTATCTTATTTCAACCATACAGTGATCGCTGAAAGCATGAAATAAAAGAAACATAAAAGTACGTCCATTTAAGAATTTTCAGAAAGAAGAGGCGAAGGCGCCGCACACCCAGTGTGTACCAATGCTGTTAACAACTTAACAAATACGGCAGATTTCCTACTGTATTATCAGGAGAGCTATGGCGGTGGCGTCTTTGTTGCCCTAAGTTCGAGCTACCCCGAACAACAATAGCTTTATCACCTCATATGAGCTCCGAAAAAGGATATTTTGATATTGATCAAATATTAATTAAAATTAATGTATACAAATCGAACGAATTATTCATTAGTGTAAGATATATATCGCCACGACAATTTTGCACGCAGCTAAACTTATCTTAAACCGTAGATTACCACGCTCCGCCTTGGATACGCCCACTTTCTTCAAGCTCCACATTATCGACACCACAAGAAATATGGGCTGCGTCTTGAATAACGTTAAAACGATCCGACTGTTCACTCAATAACTGGAGGTAGCTTGCAATAGTTTCCGCATCCGTTGAATCCACATTTTAATCGAATACTTAAATGCACCCCACACCTTTTACATTGTTGCTCTTTTCAACTTTATATTGTTACTCCAAATACACGAAAGTTAATATACTTAGGGGTGAAACTTCAAAACAGTTCAAAACAAGCCCACAGTCGCCTGATCTCTATCCCATCTATTAGAAAAACGAGTTCCATCGCATGTGATAACAAGTCAGGAGGCTTTACGAAGTGTTATGCGGACAGAATAGGCGAAGGCTGCAACTGAGGAAACGGAGAAGTTGGTTAACTCAATGCCAAATAGGTAGAGTGAAGTCCCAAAACATCGCGGCTATATAACGTAAAGTAAATTTTCGTTTTTGTATATTATTTACAAAGTTTTTTCGGAAATTTCAGTTCAAACAATTTAAAATCGTTTAGATTTTGCAATACCCGAGGTAGTTAACCTACCAAGTATTTCTCTGTCAGGTAGACAAAAGTATTTTTGTACAAAACTCTTTTTCGATTTGTTTGTGTCAAAGCCGAACTTCTCGTTCCGTGGAGATGAAACTGTTTTATAGAAAAGTGGTGTTAATGTATCCAAAGACACAATTCGAGGACGTTTCCGTGCAGAAAGCCTCAAATTTCGGTGCACATTGAAATACTTCTGCTCTGATTATTAATTAAAAAAATACTTGCGTGGGCTAAGGCAAATTCAGAACGGACAAATATTCCCGGATGAAATACAAGTTGCTGCAATTTCTTACCGGTACGTAAACAATGGCTAAGGAATCTTGTTATTTTCTTTAGTATCTTTTCTTTACTTTCTTTCATAAAATATGTGTTCCATTATAAATTTATATAATGTTTTTAATTAATTTTAAAATAGTTGTAAGGTCAGGCATGTATATTGTTACGAATTTTCTTATGTTTAAATTCAAATAAATCTCTTACACTCTCACTAGAAAATAATAATAAATAAATAAAATCACATATGTAACTAATGGGAACACACTTGCTTTACTTTATTTCCAACACTTTATTTTAAATGTACTTGTGCAGCTTAAGACTGAATCACTATATTCCTTTCGTTTATTCGCTTACAAGTTCAATTTCCAGCTGAATACCATACGCGCATACAACTCTGCTTATATACATGTACTTAATAACTATCGTTATTTCTAGATCTGGTAGCTCGTATCTTCTGGCGACTTTTGTTGTTACAGCAGCTAAATTAACCCCGTCTGTGCGATGTAGTCACCTGTCGTGCTCGTCTAACTCATGATTTAGTTTTGGCATCTCGTTCGCTATTGTTGCCAGTAGGATCGCGAAACTTCGCCATAGCAACAATATACTGTAAGATCTCGTTTTATGCGATTTTGAAGTGTTGTGATTTGTATTTTATACGAAAATTTCTTAGACAATGATCAGAAGGTTTAATTATCGATTATATTGTCAGAAGAAAAGGAGCTACACAGCACGAGAATATAGTTTGTGAAAATCCATCGCCTTTACCTCAATGTATGTTGCACAAATAGTTGTTGTTGTCCCACCATAAACATTCGCCATACATTCATATATGGGGAACGCTGCTAAAGTGACAGACCTCGGCCGGATATAAATCCGGGTCGTTCCGGTTATGTAGAATCGACTGTCGTGGGAACGTATTGCAGAGATAGTCTCTTCTGATGATGGACGTGATTTGGAACCACTTTGCAAACGGTGCAAACCATTTACAGATAGCGATAATGATTAAAAAATGTAAAATTATATGACTTTTCGATAAAATAAAATGAATGAAGTTTGACCAAAAGTTTATTTTAAGCTTTTATATGAATTTCTTTCAGACATTCGAAATAATTTATTAAGCAGCTTATTTATTTTAATTTAAATTTTAATTTAATTTTCACACGATGCTTTGGTTTTATGTATTTATGATTTTAGAAAATTAAGGAACGCATCTCATCTATTTGGCCCTTTCAGTGGGACGCATCTACTGCATAAAACGATACTTTATAGTATATAATATATTTATACAATAAAATTTGTATATATACAGTGAAATCTTGGGACTTAAGTTACCTGACTGTGAGTGTATACAAAGCCCTTATCTTACAATTAAGTAATTGAATATTTCTTATTCGAATAAAAGATATTGATAATATATCATTAAAACCAAAACGTTGATGTATTTTCTCAAAAGTGCATATAAATTAATAACGAAAATAAATATATTACATTTCAGTTAACAAACTACATAGTATTATTGTCTATTGTTATAAATTCATCAGAATTAGAATTAAATTCCCCAAAGGTTTTTGATAATTCATATAAGCCAGCGTTGCAAGCGCCAAGTCATCTTCGAGCTCGAATTCAGTTGACACATTTCCTGATTTGCCAGACCCTGCGTTTTGAAAACAGTTTTTTATGGTTTCTGTTTGAACCTTTGCCCAGGCTTCCTTTACGAACTATATTGCCACTGAGACATTTATAAGCTTACAACATATGCTTAACTCGAAGCTTTCGATAACAAATTGAAAAATTTCGAATCTTTTCTTAATCTAAAGGTTGGCAAACTGGAGTCGTATTATTAGGTAGACAAATTATTTTGACATTCTTTAAACGTTTATCACGAGAGTGGAGTGATGCGTTCTCTAGAAATAAAAGTATTTTTCTGTTTTGCACTTCCAGGGTTTTCTGAACCTGACATTAGTCAACTGCAATTCTTTCAATAGTTAGTGCCGCTTTCGGAGATACTCTGACCTGCGCACCATCCGAGAACGGACACGCAACTACTATGCCACTGCAACCGTCCCCGCTCCCTGTTACGCGGTCGTCTACCACCATCAGGCCGCAACAAAAACCGCAGGACCAACGCAGACAATCTCATGCATCCCTTACACCCCGCGGTACAACAGTCTTTCCGAGGAACTTCAAGCTTTTTCAATTTAACGGACTGACGAGAAAAATAGATGAGATAATAAACTTTATGAGCCGACACGGAATCCCAATAGCTGCGGTCCCAGGAACAAAACTGCACGCTACCTCTTCCCTGATAACCAGGGACAGCTATAACGTGCACTGGCAAGACCGCGAGCGAAACAGTGGTGGTGGTTTAATGTTCATAGTTCACCACACAGTGCAGTATCGTCTGATCGAAGAAGTAATCAACCATAGGGACAGCACCTTAGAATGTCAAGTCATAGCTGTCTGGTCAGGCGATGACGTGCTCGAAATTTTTAATACATACACCCCTGTCACCTGCTGCACGGCTGGATACCACCCTGAAATTGGTGCGATCATCTGATTTGAAAACCGATTGGTAATAGGTGACTTTGATGCGCATCACGATCTTTGGCATTTAAGCCTGCCAAACGATATTAGGGGACAACATTTGGCAGAGCAGATAGACGATTCGACATTCAGTATTGTAAACGACGACGCCCGACCGAGAGGGCAATTATAGCAGCTAGCCTGATATAACAATTGCTACCGCTGGTCTGATAAATAGCATAAACCGGCGACAGCATAGCTTGCATCGAGACCACTTTCCCATTATCATCTCGATCGAGAAATCTGCCGACTTTGTTTCCGCGGACTATCGGTAATACATTAACTTCAAAAAAAGCTAATTGGGCCGGCTTCGCGGAATTCACCGCCGCCACTTTCGTCGCCATCCACATCCGCACCGATGTGTGCACAGGCGAACGCGTATTCCGCAAGGTGGTCACAGCTGCTGCGGCTCGCTTCATACCTGCTTGAAGAGTCCCTTCATACGTCCCAAATTCCCAGCTAAATCAACTGTTCTAGCAAACGAGCGTAACCCACTACGCCAGGGCCATCCCGGGGATCCTCGCATAAAGGATCTCAATTTGGATATCCGGTATCTGGTAATCCAACATAAGCGGGCTAAATAGGAAGAACATTTGAAGACCTGCAACTTCACCTCTGGTGTGAGTAAGCTCTGGTTCACCGTAAGATCCCAGTCGAACTTGACGAAGCACAACGACAAGGTGGATATCACCTTCAATGGTTGCACTTCGTCGAACACAAAGAGATGCGCGAGCTATTTTAGATGTCAATTCATTCTGCATCCCCCGCCCGACAGATCAAATCGTCGTGCCACCAGACGGCTCCACAAATTTACGAACAACTGTGCGCTTACTCCACTTACTTTCTCCTGAGATGAGGTCCAGGGCGCCATCAAAAAGAAATTATTCAAAGCCACTGGCCCTGACGGACTAAACATGCTCATGTTGAAAACGCTGGGTTTATTAGGAGTAGAGTACCTCACAAAGGTCTTCAGAATGTCCTTGGCCACTCTCGTAATTCCTGACAAGTGGAAATCAGGGAGAGTGGTCCCACTACTGAAACCTGGGAAAAATGTCAACCAAAGGGTATCTTATCGGAAACGGGAGAGCTCCCAATTAATGACGACATCGCGCATTTGAGAAGCGAATGCCAAATACTGCGGAGAAGGCATCAGCGCAAAAGAAATAGGCCAGAACGGGAACAGCTGTGGGCAGAATACCAAGTCAAACGCCTAGCACTGAAAAAGGCCATAGCAAAAAGCAAGGCGGAGGCATTTGGTAGCCTTCTAAGTGAGGTAGATGCGAATCCATTTACAAATAAGTTTCAGAATGGTAGTACAAGCATGCTGCTACCACAAGCTAATATGCTTCACATAGTAACAAACCACTTTCCGGATCAAGGTGTACTCTTTATCAGAAGGGATTTCACTGATAACGATGACGACGTGCCCGAAGTAAACCTCGACGAACTAGAACTGGCCTGGAAAAGAATTAAACTGCAAAAAGCACCGGCCGTTGATGGAATCCCTAACGCCGTGCTGAAAGAAGCACTGCAAATGAGACCAGACGTTTTTCGAAACATGTACACAACATGCATTAAAAGCAGAGTTTTTCCTGTAAAATGGAAACAACAGCGACTAGTCATATTGCCGATGCCTGGAAAACCTCCAGAAGATCCTTCATCATACAAGCCGCTCTGTATGCTGGCCACCGCTGGCAAAGTGATAGAAGCAATAATATGTAATCGACTAGAGGAGTACTCAGAATGACATACAGGTCTGTCAGCTCGTCAATACGATTTCAGAAAGCATCACAGTGCAGTAGATGCAATAATAGAAGTATGCGAAATAGCTAAAACTGCTATCTCTGGTAGAATATGGCTAGGAGGAACCAAAAAATGTTGCGCAGTCGTGACTCTGGACGTTAAAAATGCGTTCAATACGGATAAATGGGACCAAATACTGATGGCACTTCGGAGTACATTCATACCGAAGTATCAGCTAAAGCTAATTGCTTCATACCTTGATAACACAACACTATGGTATGATACATACGTAGGCCCCAAAAGCTATAAGGTAACTGGAGGAGTTCCTCAACGTTCTGTACTAGGCCCGGCTCTGTGGAATATCATGTATGATGGAGTGCTACGCGTTGAACAGCACGAACAACCCAGCATTGTTGGGTACGCAGATGACCTAGCTGAAGTAGTCGTAGGGAAAACACTAAAAGAGGTCTCAGGAAGGGTAGATGACGCTATTAATAAAATCAAGTAATGGTTACAATAGTCTGGGCTAAGACTAGCAGACCATAATACCGAACTGGTTCTCATAAGTTCTAGGTGAAAAGTTGAAAACATTCAAATAAAAGTTGGTGGTCACAATATAACATTAACAGATACCATAAAATATTTAGCGGTAATGATCGACAGAAGGCTCAATTTTAAAAAGCATCTGGAATACGCAAGCTCCTAAGCTGCAAAATCCTGCGCGGCTTTATCGCGACTGATGGCCAATGTGGGTGGACCAAGGCAACAAATGAGAGCATTGTTTGCAAGCGTCTGCAACTCTATCCTGTTTTACGCTGTGGAAGTGTGGGGCAACGTAGTGAAATATTCCAGCTATTTGAGACCGGCTAAACGGGTGTACAGATTATGCAATGTCAGAATCATTAAAGGCTATAGGGCCATATCTGACGAAGCAGCAGGGGTAATAGCAGGCAGAGTCCCCCTCGATATAAAGGTAAAATGCATGACACAAAAATACCAGCATGCAAAAAACGCGCGGGTATCTGGTGACAAAGCCTCACTGAGGATCGATGATACCGCTCTGCATAACTGGCAGACCAAATGGAACGAAAGTGGGAAGGGAAGAACCACTTTCACTATGATCTCCGACACACAGAAATGGATCCGGAGAACATATGGAAGCGTTACCTTCATGTTTTTAACTGGGCATGGCTGTTTCAGGCAGTATTTGTACAAATACAAGCACACAGACTCCCTATTTTGCCTATACTGCCATGAAAACACGAAACGTCTGAGCATGCCCTGTTGGAGTACTCTAGATTTGAGGGGGAACCAAGCACGTGGCGCTCAAATATCGGCGAGAGCATGACAGCTACTGCCCTAGTACAATATATGCTAGAATCTGAAGAAACGTGGAATTATGGTTGTAACGTAGCCTCAACAATTATGCGAAGGCTGAGACATGATGACAACGAACGCAGACAAATGAGTTTCAGACAGTATTTGTACAAGTACAAGCACACAGACTCCCTACTTTGCCTATACTGCCAAGAAAACACGAAACGCCTGAGCATGCCCTGTTGGAGTGCTCTAGATTTGAGGGGGAACGAAGCACGTGGCGCTCAAATATCGGCGAGAGCATGACAGCTACTAGCCTAGTACAATATATGCTAGAATCTGAAGAAACGTGGAATTATGGTTGTAACGTAGCCTCAACCATTATGCGAAGGCTGAGACATGATGCCAACGAACGCAGACAAATAAGTGAATAAACACATCCTGCCCCCTCGAAGGAATATCTTAACTGATAATACCGAGGGGAAAAATGCAGATCAGCGAGGCGATGGGGTGGGTTAGTCCGTAGGCACTACGAAACTCAGTTCAAAAGAGCCTTGGAATGTCGAATGTGAATCGGGCATACGTATGAGTCGGGTCATACGTATCTTTAAAAGATAACACCTCCAAGGTCCGCATAAAAAAAAAAATAAATAATTGGCGTGTACACTTCTGTTAGGTGTTTGGCCGAGCTCCGCCTTCTGTTTGTGGTGTGCGTCTTGATGTTGTTCCACAAATGGAGGGACCTACAGTTTCAAGCCGACTCCGAACGACGGCCGCCAAATGTTTCGAATACAAGTAAAAATTTATCAAAATACGCGTGTGTGTGTATATTTTGAGAATTTAAGAGAAGTTTAGAAAAATATATATTGTAATGTGACAAAGTATAGCACTTTGAAGGCAAACAATTCCAAAACTATTCTTTCCGGAATAACTGTGAGTTATATAGGTTGTTACTGAACAACTCCCTAACATCTCCATCAAGTTTCATTAAATAAGTCGTTACACTTTGCCAAAAGTGACCCACGTCACATTATACCAAAGCCGACCCGCCTTAAAGTCCCCATATCGTATTATACTACGCCCGACACTTTTTTTAACAACTTTTGAACGGATTAAAAGAATTACTCTCCGTTTTAATTTATTACTCGGATCGAAATCCGACGATTGGCAACAACATCGAATATTTTTGATAAATTTTTGCAGCAGGGCTGTAATGTAGGTAATTACCAAGGATGATGGAATATATAGTTGGGACATAGAAACTACCACCAACAAAAACATTCCCATGACAACTGGTTCTACGTTACCAGAATGACTCGGATCTTTCCCGACCAAGGGCTGCCGCCCCAGTATACTAGCCCTGTCTAGTGAACCGTACCCCGCCCCCAATCTATTGTCACAGGAGCAATCCTACGCAGGACGTGTGCTCCAAATACTTCTCCTTAGGGCTGGTATTGAAACCAACCCCGAATCACAAGTATTCTATTGCTGCGTTTGCCATAAACGGCTCCATCCGAACTCCACCTCGGTTAGGTGCAACAAGTGCAACGGATGGTGCCACCTTAAGATCTGTCCACGCCTTCAGACACATAGGGAATGGTACGTGGCCACGTGTTGCTCCCGCCGCCAGGCGTCCAACGCCTCAACAACCCATACCTCCATGGAATGGAGCTTATCGACGTAACACAACTCCCCAAACATAGCCTATCCCCATCCCTCCTGGTCCAACTCTAGTGCGGGGACAAATTATCAGTTCTTGGTCCCCCGCACAGTCTGTCCCGTGTGTCAAACCAGGGTTCTCCGGAACCTGACATGAGTCAAGTGCAATTCTTTCAATGGTTAGTGCCACTTTCGGAGATACTCGAGCCTGCGCACCACCCGTGAGTGGACACGCGACTACGATGCCCCCTGGACCGCAACCGCTCCCTGTTGCGCGGTCGTCTACCCCCATCAGGCCGCAACAACAACAGCAGAACACAAAGCAGACAACCTCATGCATCTCTCACACCCCGCGGTACAACAGTCTTCACGAGGAACTTCATGTTTTTCCAATTTAACGGACTCACGAGAAAAATAGATGAGATAATCAACTTTATGAGCCGACACAGAATCCCAATAGCTGCGGTCCCAGGAACAATACTGCATGCTAGCTCCTCCTTAATAACCAGGGACAGCTATAACGTGCACTGGCAAGATCACGGGCGAAACAGTGGTGGTGGTCTAACGTTCATAGTTCACCACACAGTGCAGTATCGTCTGATCGAAGAAGTAATCAACCGTAGGACAGCACCTTAGAATTTGAAGTTATAGCTGTCTGGTCAGGCGAAGACGAGCTCGGAATTTTTAATACATAAACCCCTGTCACCTGCTGCACGGCTGGATACCACCCTGAAATTGGTGCGATCATCTGATTTGAAAACCGATTGGTAATAGGTGACTTTGATGCGCATCACGATCTTTGGCATTTAAGCCTGCCAAACGATATTAGGGGACAACATTTGGCAGAGCAGATAGACGATTCGACATTCAGTATTGTAAACGACGACGCCCCCCGAGTGGGCAATTATAGTAGCTAGCCTGATATAACAATTGCTACCGCTGGTCTGATAAATAGCATAAACCGGCGACAGCATAGCTTGCATCGAGAAGACTTTCCCATTATCATCTCGATCGAGAAATCTGCCGACTTTGTTTCCGCGGACTATCGGTAATACATTAACTTCAAAAAAAGCTAACGCCTGAGCATGCCCTGTTGGAGTGCTCTAGATTTGAGGGGGAACGAAGCACGTGGCGCTCAAATATCGGCGAGAGCATGACAGCTACTAGCCTAGTACAATATATGCTAGAATCTGAAGAAACGTGGAATTATGGTTGTAACGTAGCCTCAACCATTATGCGAAGGCTGAGACATGATGCCAACGAACGCAGACAAATAAGTGAATAAACACATCCTGTCCCCTCGAAGGAATATCTTAACTGATAATACCGAGGGGAAAAATGCAGATCAGCGAGGCGATGGGGTGGGTTAGTCCGTAGGCACTACGAAACTCAGTTCAAAAGAGCCTTGGAATGTCGAATGTGAATCGGGCATACGTATGAGTCGGGTCATACGTATCTTTAAAAGATAACACCTCCAAGGTCCGCATAAAAAAAAAAATAAATAATTGGCGTGTACACTTCTGTTAGGTGTTTGGCCGAGCTCCGCCTTCTGTTTGTGGTGTGCGTCTTGATGTTGTTCCACAAATGGAGGGACCTACAGTTTCAAGCCGACTCCGAACGACGGCCGCCAAATGTTTCGAATACAAGTAAAAATTTATCAAAATACGCGTGTGTGTGTATATTTTGAGAATTTAAGAGAAGTTTAGAAAAATATATATTGTAATGTGACAAAGTATAGCACTTTGAAGGCAAACAATTCCAAAACTATTCTTTCCGGAATAACTGTGAGTTATATAGGTTGTTACTGAACAACTCCCTAACATCTCCATCAAGTTTCATTAAATAAGTCGTTACACTTTGCCAAAAGTGACCCACGTCACATTATACCAAAGCCGACCCGCCTTAAAGTCCCCATATCGTATTATACTACGCCCGACACTTTTTTTAACAACTTTTGAACGGATTAAAAGAATTACTCTCCGTTTTAATTTATTACTCGGATCGAAATCCGACGATTGGCAACAACATCGAATATTTTTGATAAATTTTTGCAGCATGGCTGTAATGTAGGTAATTACCAAGGATGATGGAATATATAGTTGGGACATAGAAACCTCCACCAACAAAAACATTCCCATGACAACTGGTTCTACGTTACCAGAATGACTCGGATCTTTCCCGACCAAGGGCTGCCGCCCCAGTATACTAGCCCTGTCTAGTGAACCGTACCCCGCCCCCAATCTATTGTCACAGGAGCAATCCTACGCAGGACGTGTGCTCCACCTTAAGATCTGTCCACGCCTTCAGACACATAGGGAATGGTACGTGGCCACGTGTTGCTCCCGCCGCCAGGCGTCCAACGCCTCAACAACCCATACCTCCATGGAATGGAGCTTATCGACGTAACACAACTCCCCAAACATAGCCTATCCCCATGCCTCCTGGTCCAACTCTAGTGCGGGGACAAATTATCAGTTCTTGGTCCCCCGCACAGTCTGTCCCGTGTGTCAAACCAGGGTTCTCCGGAACCTGACATGAGTCAAGTGCAATTCTTTCAATGGTTAGTGCCACTTTCGGAGATACTCGAGTCTGCGCACCACCCGTGAGTGGACACGCGACTACGATGCCCCCTGGACCGCAACCGCTCCCTGCTGCGCGGTCGTCTACCCCCATCAGGCCGCAACAACAACAGCAGAACACAAAGCAGACAACCTCATGCATCTCTCACACTCCGCGGTACAACAGTCTTCACGAGGAACTTCATGTTTTTCCAATTTAACGGACTCACGAGAAAAATAGATGAGATAATCAACTTTATGAGCCGACACAGAATCCCAATAGCTGCGGTCCCAGGAACAATACTGCATGCTAGCTCCTCCTTAATAACCAGGGACAGCTATAACGTGCACTGGCAAGATCACGGGCGAAACAGTGGTGGTGGTCTAACGTTCATAGTTCACCACACAGTGCAGTATCGTCTGATCGAAGAAGTAATCAACCGTAGGACAGCACCTTAGAATTTGAAGTTATAGCTGTCTAGTCAGGCGAAGACGAGCTCGAAATTTTTAATACATACACCCCTGTCACCTGCTGCACGGCTGGATACCACCCTGAAATTGGTGCGATCATCTGATTTGAAAACCGATTGGTAATAGGTGACTTTGATGCGCATCACGATCTTTGGCATTTAAGCCTGCCAAACGATATTAGGGGACAACATTTGGCAGAGCAGATAGACGATTCGACATTCAGTATTGTAAACGACGACGCCCGACCGAGAGGGCAATTATAGCAGCTAGCCTGATATAACAATTGCTACCGCTGGTCTGATAAATAGCATAAACCGGCGACAGCATAGCTTGCATCGAGACCACTTTCCCATTATCATCTCGATCGAGAAATCTGCCGACTTTGTTTCCGCGGACTATCGGTAATACATTAACTTCAAAAAAAGCTAATTGGGCCGGCTTCGCGGAATTCACCGCCGCCACTTTCGTCGCCATCCACATCCGCACCGATGTGCGCACAGGCGAACGCGTATTCCGCAAGGTGGTCACAGCTGCTGCGGCTCGCTTCATACCTGCTTGAAGAGTCCCTTCATACGTCCCAAATTCCCAGCTAAATCAACTGTTCTAGCAAACGAGCGGAACCCACTACGCCAGGGCCATCCCGGGGATCCTCGCATAAAGGATCTCAATTTGGATATCCGGTATCTGGTAATCCAACATAAGCGGGCTAAATAGGAAGAACATTTGAAGACCTGCAACTTCACCTCTGGTGTGAGTAAGCTCTGGTTCACCGTAAGATCCCAGTCGAACTTGACGAAGCACAACGACAAGGTGGATATCACCTTCAATGGTTGCACTTCGTCGAACACAAAGAGATGCGCGAGCTATTTTAGATGTCAATTCATTCTGCATCCCCCGCCCGACAGATCAAATCGTCGTGCCACCAGACGGCTCCACAAATTTACGAACAACTGTGCGCTTACTCCACTTACTTTCTCCTGAGATGAGGTCCAGGGCGCCATCAAAAAGAAATTATTCAAAGCCACTGGCCCTGACGGACTAAACATGCTCATGTTGAAAACGCTGGGTTTATTAGGAGTAGAGTACTTCACAAAGGTCTTCAGAATGTCCTTGGCCACTCTCGTAATTCCTGACAAGTGGAAATCAGGGAGAGTGGTCCCACTACTGAAACCTGGGAAAAACGTCAACCAAAGGGTATCTTATCGGAAACGGGAGAGCTCCCAATTAATGACGACATCGCGCATTTGAGAAGCGAATGCCAAATACTGCGGAGAAGGCATCAGCGCAAAAGAAATAGGCCAGAAGGGGAACAGCTGTGGGCAGAATACCAAGTCAAACGCCTAGCACTGAAAAAGGCCATAGCAAAAAGCAAGGCGGAGGCATTTGGTAGCCTTCTAAGTGAGGTAGATGCGAATCCATTTACAAATAAGTTTCAGAATGGTAGTACAAGCATGCTGCTACCACAAGCTAATATGCTTCACATAGTAACAAACCACTTTCCGGATCAAGGTGTACTCTTTATCAGAAGGGATTTCACTGATAACGATGACGACGTGCCCGAAGTAAACCTCGACGAACTAGAACTGGCCTGGAAAAGAATTAAACTGCAAAAAGCACCGGCCGTTGATGGAATCCCTAACGCCGTGCTGAAAGAAGCACTGCAAATGAGACCAGACGTTTTTCGAAACATGTACACAACATGCATTAAAAGCAGAGTTTTTCCTGTAAAATGGAAACAACAGCGACTAGTCATATTGCCGATGCCTGGAAAACCTCCAGAAGATCCTTCATCATACAAGCCGCTCTGTATGCTGGCCACCGCTGGCAAAGTGATAGAAGCAATAATATGTAATCGACTAGAGGAGTACTCAGAATGACATACAGGTCTGTCAGCTCGTCAATACGATTTCAGAAAGCATCACAGTGCAGTAGATGCAATAATAGAAGTATGCGAAATAGCTAAAACTGCTATCTCTGGTAGAATATGGCTAGGAGGAACCAAAAAATGTTGCGCAGTCGTGACTCTGGACGTTAAAAATGCGTTCAATACGGATAAATGGGACCAAATACTGATGGCACTTCGGAGTACATTCATACCGAAGTATCAGCTAAAGCTAATTGCTTCATACCTTGATAACACAACACTATGGTATGATACATACGTAGGCCCCAAAAGCTATAAGGTAACTGGAGGAGTTCCTCAACGTTCTGTACTAGGCCCGGCTCTGTGGAATATCATGTATGATGGAGTGCTACGCGTTGAACAGCACGAACAACCCAGCATTGTTGGGTACGCAGATGACCTAGCTGAAGTAGTCGTAGGGAAAACACTAAAAGAGGTCTCAGGAAGGGTAGATGACGCTATTAATAAAATCAAGTAATGGTTACAATAGTCTGGGCTAAGACTAGCAGACCATAATACCGAACTGGTTCTCATAAGTTCTAGGTGAAAAGTTGAAAACATTCAAATAAAAGTTGGTGGTCACAATATAACATTAACAGATACCATAAAATATTTAGCGGTAATGATCGACAGAAGGCTCAATTTTAAAAAGCATCTGGAATACGCAAGCTCCTAAGCTGCAAAATCCTGCGCGGCTTTATCGCGACTGATGGCCAATGTGGGTGGACCAAGGCAACAAATGAGAGCATTGTTTGCAAGCGTCTGCAACTCTATCCTGTTTTACGCTGTGGAAATGTGGGGCAACGTAGTGAAATATTCCAGCTATTTGAGACCGGCTAAACGGGTGTACAGATTATGCAATGTCAGAATCATTAAAGGCTATAGGGCCATATCTGACGAAGCAGCAGGGGTAATAGCAGGCAGAGTCCCCCTCGATATAAAGGTAAAATGCATGACACAAAAATACCAGCATGCAAAAAACGCGCGGGTATCTGGTGACAAAGCCTCACTGAGGATCGATGATACCGCTCTGCATAACTGGCAGACCAAATGGAACGAAAGTGGGAAGGGAAGAACCACTTTCACTATGATCTCCGACACACAGAAATGGATCCGGAGAACATATGGAAGCGTTACCTTCATGTTTTTAACTGGGCATGGCTGTTTCAGGCAGTATTTGTACAAATACAAGCACAAAGACTCTCTATTTTGCCTATACTGCCAAGAAAACACGAAACGCCTGAACATGCCCTGTTGGAGTGCTCTAGATTTGAGGGGGAACGAAACACGTGGCGTTCAAATATCGGCGAGAGCTACTGCCCTAGTACAATATAAGCTAGAATCTGAAGAAACGTGGAATTATAGTTGTAACGTAGCCTCAACAATTATGCGAAGGCTGAGACATGATGACAACGAACGCAGACAAATGAGTGAATAAACACATCCTGCCCCCTCGAAGGAATATCTTAACTGATAATACCGAGGGGAAAAAAAGCAGATCAGCGAGGCGATGGGGTGGTTTAGTCCGTAGGCACTACGAAACTCAGTTCAAAAGAGCCTTGGAATGTCGAATGTGAATCGGGCATACGTATGAGTCGGTTCATACGTATCTTTAGAAGATAAGACCTCCAAGGTCCGCATACCAAAACAAAAAACACCCCTCTCCCTCTGGACCCAACCTGTCGAAACAGCAAGTTTCCTGGGCCTACCTTTGTTGTTGTTGTTGTAGCAGTATACTTAACCCTGTCAGTGCAGAGTAAAGCGCCGGTCGTCGGCGTCTAGCTCATATAAAGGTAGGCCCAGAAAATTACATCATTACTTAAGTATCATGTGACTCGCTTTGAAAAAAAGTTGTATCTCTTAAAACTGAAAACCGCACCCTCCAGAGGCGTATAGTTTTAAGTAATTTATTGTTAAAGCTGTATAATTTAGTGAAAAGTTGGTGTTGCCAGACACTTCAAATAACACCAAAGTTCGTATGCAAAGACGTGCACTGGAAGGCTAATTGTAAATCTGCAGTATTTTTTGCTTTAGCTTGGAATTGAGAAGCATTTTTGAAAATATAAACATACAACAACAAAAAAACGCGGCAGAAGGAAATTTGGAATAGAAACAGAACATTAAAAAAAGATGATATTAAAGGTTTTTGTAAATTTGTAGAACTTTTGCATAGCGCATTTATCCACGTGGTCGGCTTTTGGCCGCGCTTCAAAACACATCAGTCCAACTCCGGCTACGGTATTCACAGTATTTTTGCGTAGAACTCCTCTCCACCTTAAAACCATTCAACCCAAAATTAAAACGTCATATGCGTGTGTGTAGTAAGAAGGCACAATAACCCCCATCCCACCATCAACACTGAACTGAAATATTTCATTTTTATTTTCATTTGAAGGCATCCGGCAATAATATACTATTGTCAAATCCAATGAATTGTTATTCATGTATAAAATTGGAGAGTGATGATATGGGTAAATGCATTTGCATTTAATTTTGATTGAAATGTTTCGAATATACATATATATATATAATTGGCGCGTACACCCTTTTTGGGTGTTTGGCCGAGCTCCTCCTCCTATTTGTGGTGTGCGTCTTGATGTTGTTCCACAAATGGAGAGACCTACAGTTTCAAGACGACTCCGAACGGCAGATATTTTTATGAGGAGCATTTTCATGGCAGAAATGCACTCGTCATTGTCTGCCGAGAAGTGACCGCTATTAGAAAAATGTTTTTCTTAATTTTGGTGTTTCACCGAGAATCGAACCACCGTTCTCTCTGTGAATTCCGAATGGTAGTCACGCACCCACCCATTCGGCTACGACGGCCCCCAAATGTTTCGAATACAAGTAAAAATTTATCAAAATACGCGTGTGTGTGTGTATTTTGAGAATTTAAGAGAAGTTTAGAAAAATATATATTGTAATGTGACAAAGTATAGCACTTTGAAGGCAAACAATTCCAAAACTATTCTTTCCGGAATAACTGTGAGTTATAAAGGTTGTTACTGAACAACTTCCTAACATCTCCATCAAGTTTCATTAAATAAGTCATTACACTTTGCCTAAAGTGACCCACGTCACATTATACCAAAGCCGACCCGCCTTAAAGTCCCCATATCGTATTATACTACACCCGACACTTTTTTTTAACAACTTTTGAACGGAGTAAAAGAATTACTCTCCGTTTTAATTTATTACTCGGATTGAAATCCGACGATTGGCAACAACATCGAATATTTTTGATAAATTTTTGCAGCAGGGCTGTAATGTAGGTAATTACCAAGGATGATGGAATATATAGTTGGGACATAGAAACTACCACCAACAAAAACATTCCCATGACAACTGGTTCTACGTTACCAGAATGACTCGGATCTTTCCCGACCAAGGGCTGCCGCCCCAGTATACTAGCCCTGTCTAGTGTACCGTACCCCGCCCCCAATCTATTGTCACAGGAGCAATCCTACGCAGCACGTGTGCTCCAAATAATTCTCCTTAGGGCTGGTATTGAAACCAACCCCGAATCCCAGGTATTCTATTGCTGCGTTTGCCATAAACGGCTCCATCCGAACTCCACCTCGGTTAGGTGCAACAAGTGCAACGGATGGTACCACCTTAAGATCTGTCCACGCCTTCAGACACATAGGGAATGGTCTACACGGTTTGTGGCCACGTGTTGCTCCCGCCGCCAGGCGTCCAAAGCCTCAAAAACCCATACCTCCACGGAATGGAGCTTATCGGCGTAACACAACTCCCCAAACATAGCCTATCCCCATCCCTCCTGGTCCAACTCTAGTGCGGGGACAAATTATCAGTTCTTGGTCCCCCGCACAGTCAAACCAGGGTTCTCCGGAGCCTGAAATCAGTCAAGTGCAATTCTTTCAATGGTTAGTGCCACTTTCGGAGATACTCGAGCCTGCGCATCACCCGTGAGTGGACACGCGACTACGATGCCCCCTGGACAGCAACCGCTCCCTGTTGCGCGGTCGTCTACCCCCATCAGGCCACAACAACAACAGCAGAACACAAAGCAGACAACCTCATGCATCTCTCACACTCCGCGGTACAACAGTCTTCACGAGGAACTTCATGTTTTTCCAATTTAACGGACTCACGAGAAAAATAGATGAGATAATCAACTTTATGAGCCGACACAGAATCCCAATAGCTGCGGTCCCAGGAACAATACTGCATGCTAGCTCCTCCTTAATAACCAGGGACAGCTATAACGTGCACTGGCAAGATCACGGGCGAAACAGTGGTGGTGGTCTAACGTTCATAGTTCACCACACAGTGCAGTATCGTCTGATCGAAGAAGTAATCAACCGTAGGACAGCACCTTAGAATTTGAAGTTATAGCTGTCTAGTCAGGCGAAGACGAGCTCGAAATTTTTAATACATACACCCCTGTCACCTGCTGCACGGCTGGATACCACCCTGAAATTGGTGCGTTCATCTGATTTGAAAACCGATTGGTAATAGGTGACTTTGATGCGCATCACGATCTTTGGCATTTAAGCCTGCCAAACGATATTAGGGGACAACATTTGGCAGAGCAGATAGACGATTCGACATTCAGTATTGTAAACGACGACGCCCGACCGAGAGGGCAATTATAGCAGCTAGCCTGATATAACAATTGCTACCGCTGGTCTGATAAATAGCATAAACCGGCGACAGCATAGCTTGCATCGAGACCACTTTCCCATTATCATCTCGATCGAGAAATCTGCCGACTTTGTTTCCGCGGACTATCGGTAATACATTAACTTCAAAAAAAGCTAATTGGGCCGGCTTCGCGGAATTCACCGCCGCCACTTTCGTCGCCATCCACATCCGCACCGATGTGCGCACAGGCGAACGCGTATTCCGCAAGGTGGTCACAGCTGCTGCGGCTCGCTTCATACCTGCTTGAAGAGTCCCTTCATACGTCCCAAATTCCCAGCTAAATCAACTGTTCTAGCAAACGAGCGGAACCCACTACGCCAGGGCCATCCCGGGGATCCTCGCATAAAGGATCTCAATTTGGATATCCGGTATCTGGTAATCCAACATAAGCGGGCTAAATAGGAAGAACATTTGAAGACCTGCAACTTCACCTCTGGTGTGAGTAAGCTCTGGTTCACCGTAAGATCCCAGTCGAACTTGACGAAGCACAACGACAAGGTGGATATCACCTTCAATGGTTGCACTTCGTCGAACACAAAGAGATGCGCGAGCTATTTTAGATGTCAATTCATTCTGCATCCCCCGCCCGACAGATCAAATCGTCGTGCCACCAGACGGCTCCACAAATTTACGAACAACTGTGCGCTTACTCCACTTACTTTCTCCTGAGATGAGGTCCAGGGCGCCATCAAAAAGAAATTATTCAAAGCCACTGGCCCTGACGGACTAAACATGCTCATGTTGAAAACGCTGGGTTTATTAGGAGTAGAGTACTTCACAAAGGTCTTCAGAATGTCCTTGGCCACTCTCGTAATTCCTGACAAGTGGAAATCAGGGAGAGTGGTCCCACTACTGAAACCTGGGAAAAACGTCAACCAAAGGGTATCTTATCGGAAACGGGAGAGCTCCCAATTAATGACGACATCGCGCATTTGAGAAGCGAATGCCAAATACTGCGGAGAAGGCATCAGCGCAAAAGAAATAGGCCAGAAGGGGAACAGCTGTGGGCAGAATACCAAGTCAAACGCCTAGCACTGAAAAAGGCCATAGCAAAAAGCAAGGCGGAGGCATTTGGTAGCCTTCTAAGTGAGGTAGATGCGAATCCATTTACAAATAAGTTTCAGAATGGTAGTACAAGCATGCTGCTACCACAAGCTAATATGCTTCACATAGTAACAAACCACTTTCCGGATCAAGGTGTACTCTTTATCAGAAGGGATTTCACTGATAACGATGACGACGTGCCCGAAGTAAACCTCGACGAACTAGAACTGGCCTGGAAAAGAATTAAACTGCAAAAAGCACCGGCCGTTGATGGAATCCCTAACGCCGTGCTGAAAGAAGCACTGCAAATGAGACCAGACGTTTTTCGAAACATGTACACAACATGCATTAAAAGCAGAGTTTTTCCTGTAAAATGGAAACAACAGCGACTAGTCATATTGCCGATGCCTGGAAAACCTCCAGAAGATCCTTCATCATACAAGCCGCTCTGTATGCTGGCCACCGCTGGCAAAGTGATAGAAGCAATAATATGTAATCGACTAGAGGAGTACTCAGAATGACATACAGGTCTGTCAGCTCGTCAATACGATTTCAGAAAGCATCACAGTGCAGTAGATGCAATAATAGAAGTATGCGAAATAGCTAAAACTGCTATCTCTGGTAGAATATGGCTAGGAGGAACCAAAAAATGTTGCGCAGTCGTGACTCTGGACGTTAAAAATGCGTTCAATACGGATAAATGGGACCAAATACTGATGGCACTTCGGAGTACATTCATACCGAAGTATCAGCTAAAGCTAATTGCTTCATACCTTGATAACACAACACTATGGTATGATACATACGTAGGCCCCAAAAGCTATAAGGTAACTGGAGGAGTTCCTCAACGTTCTGTACTAGGCCCGGCTCTGTGGAATATCATGTATGATGGAGTGCTACGCGTTGAACAGCACGAACAACCCAGCATTGTTGGGTACGCAGATGACCTAGCTGAAGTAGTCGTAGGGAAAACACTAAAAGAGGTCTCAGGAAGGGTAGATGACGCTATTAATAAAATCAAGTAATGGTTACAATAGTCTGGGCTAAGACTAGCAGACCATAATACCGAACTGGTTCTCATAAGTTCTAGGTGAAAAGTTGAAAACATTCAAATAAAAGTTGGTGGTCACAATATAACATTAACAGATACCATAAAATATTTAGCGGTAATGATCGACAGAAGGCTCAATTTTAAAAAGCATCTGGAATACGCAAGCTCCTAAGCTGCAAAATCCTGCGCGGCTTTATCGCGACTGATGGCCAATGTAGGTGGACCAAGGCAACAAATGAGAGCATTGTTTGCAAGCGTCTGCAACTCTATCCTGTTTTACGCTGTGGAAGTGTGGGGCAACGTAGTGAAATATTCCAGCTATTTGAGACCGGCTAAACGGGTGTACAGATTATGCAATGTCAGAATCATTAAAGGCTATAGGGCCATATCTGACGAAGCAGCAGGGGTAATAGCAGGCAGAGTCCCCCTCGATATAAAGGTAAAATGCATGACACAAAAATACCAGCATGCAAAAAACGCGCGGGTATCTGGTGACAAAGCCTCACTGAGGATCGATGATACCGCTCTGCATAACTGGCAGACCAAATGGAACGAAAGTGGGAAGGGAAGAACCACTTTCACTATGATCTCCGACACACAGAAATGGATCCGGAGAACATATGGAAGCGTTACCTTCATGTTTTTAACTGGGCATGGCTGTTTCAGGCAGTATTTGTACAAATACAAGCACACAGACTCTCTATTTTGCCTATACTGCCAAGAAAACACGAAACGCCTGAGCATGCCCTGTTGGAGTGCTCTAGATTTGAGGGGGAACGAAACACGTGGCGTTCAAATATCGGCGAGAGCATGACAGCTACTAGCCTAGTACAATATAAGCTAGAATCTGAAGAAACGTGGAATTATAGTTGTAACGTAGCCTCAACAATTATGCGAAGGCTGAGACATGATGACAACGAACGCAGACAAATGAGTGAATAAACACATCCTGCCCCCTCGAAGGAATATCTTAACTGATAATACCGAGGGGAAAAAAAGCAGATCAGCGAGGCGATGGGGTGGTTTAGTCCGTAGGCACTACGAAACTCAGTTCAAAAGAGCCTTGGAATGTCGAATGTGAATCGGGCATACGTATGAGTCGGTTCATACGTATCTTTAGAAGATAAGACCTCCAAGGTCCGCATACCAAAACAAAAAACACCCCTCTCCCTCTGGACCCAACCTGTCGAAACAGCAAGTTTCCTGGGCCTACCTTTGTTGTTGTTGTAGCAGTATACTTAACCCAGTCAGTGCAGAGTAAAGCGCCGGTCGTCGGCGTCTAGCTCATATAAAGGTAGGCCCAGAAAATTACATCATTACTTAAGTATCATGTGACTCGCTTTGAAAAAAAGTTGTATCTCTTAAAACTGAAAACCGCACCCTCCAGAGGCGTATAGTTTTAAGTAATTTATTGTTAAAGCTGTATAATTTAGTGAAAAGTTGGTGTTGCCAGACACTTCAAATAACACCAAAGTTCGTATGCAAAGACGTGCACTGGACGGCTAATTGTAAATCTGCAGTATTTTTTGCTTTAGCTTGGAATTGAGAAGAATTTTTGAAAATATAAACATACAACAACAAAAAAAAAAACGCCGCAGAAGGAAATTTGGAATAAAAACAGAACCTTAAAAAAAGATGATATTAAAGGTTTTTGTAAATTTGTAGAACTTTTGCATAGATCATTTATCCACGTGGGCGTTCAAAACACATCAGTCCAACTCCGGCTACGGTATCCACAGTATTTTTGCGTAGAGCTCCTTTCCACCTTAAAACCATTCAACCCAAAATTAAAACGTCATATGCGTGTGTGTAGTAAGAACACCATCAACACTGAACTGAAATATTTCATTTTTATTTTATTGTAATACTATTGTCAAATCCAATGAATTGTTATTCATGTATAAAATTGGACAGTGATATGGGTAAATGCATTTGCATTTAATTTTGATTGAAATGTTTCGAATATATTGTACACATATATATATATAATTGGCACGTACACCATTTTTGGGTGTTTGGCCGAGCTCCTCCTCCTATTTGTGGTGTGCGTCTTGATGTTGTTCCACAAATGGAGGGACCTACAGTTTCAAGCCGACTCCGAACGGCAGATATTTTTATGAGGAGCATTTTCATGGCAGAAATACACTCGAAGGTTTGTCATTGTCTGCCGAGAGGTGACCGCTATTAGATAAACGTTTTTCTTAATTTTGGTGTTTCACCAAGATTCGAACCACCGTTCTCTTTGTGAATTCCGAATGGTAGTCACGCACCCACCCATTCGGCTACGACGGCCCCCAAATGTTTCGAATACAAGTAAAAATTTATCAAAATACGCGTGTGTGTATACTTTGAGAATTTAAGAGAAGTTTAGAAAAATATATATTGTAATGTGACAAAGTATAGCACTTTGAAGGCAAACAATTCTAAAACTATTATTTCCGGAATAACTGTGAGTTATAAAGGTTGTTACTGAACAACTCCCTAACATCTCCATCAAGTTTCATTAAATAAGTCATTACACTTTGCCTAAAGTGACCTACGTCACATTATACCAAAGCCGACCCGCGTTAAAGTCACCATATCGTATTATACTACGCCCGACACTTTTTTTAATAACTTTTGAACGGATTAAAAGAATTACTCTCCGTTTTAATTTATTACTCGGATCGAAATCCGACAATTGGCAACAACATCGAATAGTTTTGATAAATTTTTGCAGCAGGGCTGTAATGTAGGTATTTACCAAGGATGATGGAATATATAGTTGGGACATAGAAACTACCACCAACAAAAACATTCCCATGACAACTGGTTCTATGTTACCAGAATGACTCGGATCTTTCCCGACCAAGGGTTGCCGCCCCAGTATACTAGCCCTGTCTAGTGAACCGTCTATCACCCCACCCCTTACGTCACAGGAGCAAATCCTCTCAGCAATCCTGCTCCAAACACTTCTCCTCGAATCGAATCCAACCCTGGGCCAGAAGTATTCTATTGCTGCGTTTGCCACGAACGGCTTCACCCGAACTCCTCCTCGATTAGGTGTAACAAGTGCAACGGGTGGAGCCACCTTAAGACCTGTTCAGGCACACAGGGAGTGGTCCACACGGTATGTGGCCACGTGTTGCTCCCGCCAGCAGGCGTCTGATGCCTCCACGGCTACTACTCCCCCTGAGAGGCCGGCACTACCAACCGCCACCGCAACCAATACCTCTACGGTAAGGAGCCTATCGGAGCAACACAACTCCCCCGACTTAACCCATCCGCTTCCCTCCTGCACCAACATCAGTGCGGGGACAAACCAGCAGCTCTTGGTTCCCCGCACAGTCTGTTCCGTGTGTCAGGCCGTAATACCTCGGAATCTGGCATCAGTCAAGTGCAATTCTTGCAATGGCTGGTGCCATTTTCGGAGAAATTCCGTCCTGCGGACCACCCGTGAGTGGACAACTGACTACTGCAGAGCTCTGCACCCGCAACCGCCCCGTGGCGCGACCGAGCACTTGAAGACTTGTAACCTCACCTTTGGGGTGAGTAAGCTCTGATCCCCCGTTAGGTCCCTGTCGAACCGGACGAAGCACAACGACAAGCTGGCCATCACCTTCAACGGGTGTACTTCGTCGGACCCGAAGAGATGCACGAGCTATTTTAGACTGCTTTTTATACTGCATCCTTTGGCTGACAGATCCTAGCGTCGCCAACCAAGGGGAATCTTATCGTCCGATAACTCTCCTTTCCCCAGTAGTGACGACACTTCAAACTCTCCTACTCCCACTCTTCACGAAACACCTGGCCCCAGCCCCACATCAGCACGGATGTGACGAGGCATAGCACCACCATTGCACTCACCGCCATAAACGCCCAAATAAACCGTGGGCTTAACCAAAACCGCCCCTGCGAGAGGACCGTCCTAGTAGCGATGGACCTGAAGAAGGATTTCGACACAGTCAGCCATTCCACGCTACTAGATGATATTTATCAGTCGACACTCCCGCCAGGGCTGAATAAGTGGTCCGCAAACAATCTCTGCGGTCGTCACTCGTCAGTGACTTTTCGAGATCAAACATCAAAGCAGAGGAAGATAAAGTAAGGTGTACCGCAGGGTTGTGTCCTTTCTCTGTTGCTGTTCAACTTCTACATCTCGAAGCTCCCCCAACCACCAGCGGGAGTTTCCCTGGTCTCATACGCTGACGACTGTACGATAATTGCGTCGGGCAATGACATTGATGGCCTGTGTTCCAAAGTGAACAACTACCTCACCGACCTTTCTCGCCTTTTCACTGCGAGGAATCTTAAACTTTCCCCCCCTAAATCCACGGCGACCCGCTTTACCACCTGGACAAAGGAGGTCAAACTGTCCCTGAGGGTAAAAGTCGACGACACACCAATTCCGACAGTAAACAACCCCAAAATTTTGGGTGTAACCTTTGAAAGTTTGCTCTCCTTCTCAGCGCACACAACCGCAATTGCCACTAAAGTCCAGCAGCTTGGCAGCCGGCAGCTCCTGCCGGCAGCTCTTGGGGCAGACACAAAGAACTGTTGCTATCGACATTTAAGGCAATTGGTCGGCCGGTTCTGAACTATGCAGCGCACAGTGCGGCCGATTCCCAAAAAGCTGGCCAAAAGTCGAAAAAAAAGTTTCTAGATAGAGTTTTCCTAAGTATCCTCTGTATTTTCAGTCGCAACGTGGCCTTCGTTTGAGCATCGTATTACTGTCGATGAATGGTGAAAGTTGTACACATTTGAAAGATTTTGTAATGGAGTAAATTGAACAAAACCAAATGGAATCATCTTCGGAAGGTTAGTTTAATACGAGAAATCTTTAGTACATATCAATACCTCGACACAAAATTTTTAGCTGCAGCAATACGTAGATACATTTTTTGCAATTTTTTTTTATAAAATTTGAGTTTTCAAACTGTATAGTAATACAACGCCGTCATATGCTGCTTTGAAACCTATTAAAGGTTACTCAAAAAAGTAATGGTTACTGAATAAAACAAGATTCAGCTGCTACCACTTGCTACCTTGGCGACCCCGAAAACATATAAATTTACATGCATGTTGATTATGTTCTAGAATATACGCTATTTCACGTGACGGGGTGGCCAATAGGGGTAGAAGGGGGTGGATTTTCAAAATTTTAAGATCAAATTCGTAATCAGCAACCCTGAAAACATAAATTAACATGCATCTTGATTATGTTCTGGAATATACGCTATTTCACGTGAGGGGGTGGCCAATAGGGGGGGATTTTCAAAATTTTAAGATCAAATTCGTAATCAGCGACCCCGACAACTCCCGAGTAAAAAATTTTGAATCAATTACTTAATTTTTTGAGTTTTGGCCAGCTTTTCGGGAATCGGCCGCACTGCGCGCCGGTTCAATTTCAGTTGCGCATAATATCTCAATTCAAAGTGACAAGACGGGACGCAGTGAGGATTTACCATTAGAAACGCCTAAAATTGTTATTAAATTGTACTTGGGAAAACAAATCTCTGCGCGAAATCGGCAAACCAATTGGCAAATCGCATTATACCGCGCAGTGTTATTGCTAATTGGAAGCTACTCATCACCAAGTCGAAAGGCGAAAAATATTGACTCCACGTGAGGAACACAGTAGTGGCATCAGTCGCGCTAAATCCAAAAATAAGCTCCACCATACTACGCCGAAATATTCAAGAGTATTTTCATAAAGAAGTAAGCCCACAAACAGTCCGTAATTATTATAATGTCAATTGGGCAATTTTTGGCAAACTATAATGTCTTTATTAATGAAACTTGGTGGAGATGTTAGTGAGGTGTTAAGGAACACTCTTTATAACTCCAAATTATTCGCAAAGTAATAATTTCATAATTATTTGCCTTCAAAATGCCCTCGGGAACTTCACTATAATTTGCCACATTACCCTATATATTTTTTAACACTTCACTAAAATTCAACAAATATACACTCACTCGCGTGTTTTTACTTATTTTTATCCTTATATTCGAATTATTTTTATTCAAATTAAATGCAAATGCATTTGTCCATACAATCACTTTCCAATTTTAAACGCGAATAAGAAGATTGAAATGACAACAGTATGGTGGCCGGATGCCCGCAAATGAAAAGAAAAATATGAACAAAAATGAAGTATTTGAGTTTAGTGTTAATGATGGGGATGGGGGTTATTGTGCCTCCTTGCTACATACACGCATACGACGTTTTAATTTTGGGTTCAATGGTTTTAACACGGAAATAAGTTCTACGCAAAAATACTGTGTATTGCGTAGCCGGAGTTGGACTGATGAGGGTTATTTTTTTGAAAGGAAACGAGTTTTGTAGTAAAGACAACTGCGGCCACCCTATTTGTTTTACAGACGTGATAATCGAATTTTTGTAGAGAAAATCTGTTTATAAAAGACATGAGGACCCGTTTTGGCTTTTAAGTACTTTATTATTTTTTGTGATACGCTTAGTATCATTGTTTTTAAGTTTGAATGAAATGTATGTTTTTATTTTCGAAAATATTTCTCAATTTTAAATTAGAGCAAAAATACTGCAATTTTACAATGAACCCTCCACTGCACATCTCTGCATACGAACTTAGTTTTTATTTCAGGTGTGTGGCAACACCAACTTTTCTCTAAATTACAGAACTTTAACATTATATTACTTAAAAACTAAAAGCCTCCGGAGGGTGCGGCTTTCAGTTTTAAGATGGTGATATACCCCTCTATCCCCCCCTTTTAACCTTTTTTTTCAAAGCAATAGACATTATACTAAATATTTCCCCTAAACTTGGCCCAGCAAAGTATTGAATACTTGTTTTACCTATTTCTTTTTAATAAAATATTTTTTATATGACTACGTGCGAATATTTTTGTATAAAATTAAACCGTATTTCGTTTTTACCTTAAGTTATTTAATTCCACAAATGAATTTGGAAGTTTTTGTTCCTTAAATGTTATTTTTTACGAATATATTAAAAGTGTTTTCTTTTGTTTAATCGTGCTAAGTATCAGGTGTACACATAGTTACTAAAGTATACATACGATAAAATATTTCTTATTTTCTTAGATTAAAATTGTTTTTCTTTTTTTTTTTTATCCTACACTAATGAATTAAATTAATCTTATTATTTTAACAACACCCTGTATATTTTTTTGTCAGCGTTGATAAAATATGTACTAAAAACACCAATAATGCATCCCAGTAATGTTACATAAGTATACATACGCGAGTAGTTTTTTTTATACGCCGCTAATAATACCGTTAGAAATTTTATGAAAATGCGTTTTGCTCATTAATAGAAGATCAGTGTTACGACTGATATTAGTTTTTCCAGACTCAATTGTTATTTAAGATAAAAAACGTAAAAAATGCCTACAACTAAAGAAATCTGCGAGGATATTCGTAAAATGGTTGTAAAACCAAGGCGCGAAGGAAAATCTTTACAAGGAATTGGTGAAATTTTAAATTTAACAAAACCTACTGTACAGACAATAATAAAAAATTTCGAAAATAATGGAAATTATGCGAACAAACATCGATCAGGTCGCCCACGTAAGCTTACTGAAAGACTGGAGCGGACTATTATTCGAACAGTGAAGGATAATCCAAAAAAAGTGCGGTTGCAATTAACAATGAAATAAGGTTGAATCACGATATTGAGGTTTGTAGCCAAACGGTACGTCGTTGCATTAAAAGGAATGGGTTTTTAAGCAGAGTTGCCCGAAAAAGCCCCTACTGAGAGCCGTAAATGTTGTTAAACGGTTGGAATATGCTGAAAAGTATAAAAATGTCCATGTTAGCGATCCAACATTTTGGGAACGAGTTATATTTACGGGCGAATGCAAGTTTATGGTATTTGGAGGAGACGGGCGCGCTAAAGTTTGGAGAAAACCAAACACGGAGTTTTTGCCACAAAACGTTAATGCAACTGTGAAACATGGTGGAGGATCTCTTATGGTATGGGGATGTATGGCAGCAAATGGTGTTGGAAATTTAAGGTTTATAGAAGGTACTATGAATAAGACCATGTACATTGAAATTTTAAAAGACAGTTACATTCCCAGCACGCAAAAACTTGGTCTCGCAGAAAATGCTATATTCATGCACGACAACGATCCCAAGCATTCCTCGAATCTGGTGAAAGAGTGGCTGCTATATAACGTAAAAAAAAACTGGAACATCCACCCCAATCACCAGATTTAAATGCAATTGAACATTTATGGGATCATCTGAAAAGAGCCTTAAAGAAACGAAACATTACGTCCATTCCATCATTAAAAGAGGCTTTAATTCAAGAATGGAATTTAATATCGGCAGAAACAACAAGAAAATTGGCACTGTCCATGCCAGCTAGATTATCTGCTGTAGTAGATGCCAAAGGAAGCCATACGAGATACTAAAATATATATTTTTTTAATTATTAAACAGCCGTATGTATACTTTAGTCACATAGCGAATAAGTGTAATTTAACAAAATTACAATATTTAAGCATATTTAAGTGAAATTTACATTTTTGTTTATTTTGTTTTTATTAATATATGAAATAAAATGCTTTTAAGTTTAACATTTATATATCATGTCTGATTTCTTACCAAAAAATAGGACTTACGCTCCCGTATGTATAATTTAGTAACTATGTGTATCTGTTTATAAGCTGCGAGTGTACGATTAATAGTGCGACCACTGTATATTATACTTCTATACAAGTTTTTTTAGTTGATATCAAAAATAGAAGTACTTTTAGAATGTATGTAAAAAGTATTAACTTCGACCTATCCACTCCGACGTGATAAACCAAACAAAATCGGCAATAAAGTAAAGGGAGTCCTGTTCTTTAATCCAGTAAAAAAAACCTTATAGTATTACACACCATTTAACAAAGTTCTTAGAAGTCGCTTACTAAAGATTATATATCAAAGATTTAAATTATATTAATCTGCGGAAACAAAAATTGTTGAACTCGTCACTTCAGAAAAACACCAAATATCCTCTAGAAAAAGATCGTCCTCATGTTTGAATAAAAGCACAATCAAATCAGAAAGACAACTACAAAGCAAACGATGCCGATGTAAATATGTGCAACTCGAAGAGTAATGTGGGGTCCATATTGTTGATCAACTTCGATCATGAAAAACTTATCAGGTTCTTCTGAGGGCTTGTAGCGGCCACACTATCAGTTATGTATGAGATGAAACCATCATTCAAACTGCGAATTGTAACAAGTTAACACAGAGAATAAAATTAGTAAACAGGGGGTTGGAATATGAATTTCTTTGCATAGCACTAAGTTCGCGTTTCACGTGAAATGGCTGAAAAAATCGATACGAATTTGAAAGATGCGTAAAATTTTGTATGTAGTAGTAGACTCAGCTCACGCTGTGAAAGCACCGCGCAACATGCCAGGAACATTTTAGGAACACCAATTTAACCCTCCGTTGTATACCCGGTTCTGGCTAGACCTCTTTGAATTTGTACGTGAATTTAACATATTTCTTTTATTGCTTACGACTTGTGCTTCTGGGTAGATTCCTAAAATTTAATTTTCCATCGATGTATGAATTCAACTATTTTAACAGGATCCTTGAATAGGACGAAAAACATGATGTAAAAAGTTGCACCTTTGGTTGTACACCTCGGGTGTGGCTGGACTCCTATACAAAATGTATGGAAACATATGTGATATGATACAATTTGACTATTTTACCTGCTTTTTTTTTTCTTTTGGTAAGTCAATATTTAGACTATCTTTCACGACCATTTAACTGAAATGTATATATGTCTGCGCTCATATGTATTATTAGTCGTTTCCTTTTCTCATTCTGTTCATCAGTTGCCCAGTAAACGTTGAACATATAACACGTTAGTGCCAAAAAAATGTTGTTTACGCGATAAATAAAGCGTCAATTACGCGATATTTTTTTCGTTTGTTTTGATCATAATGGCTGATGAAGTGGAATTTGTTCATAACACAAAATTACGTAGGAGAAGCTTGAGTATTGATTTTTATAACCGAATTTCTTCGGCTTTGTTGAGTGATATTCATCGTGAAAATAAAGATGAAGAAGACGATGAGGGAGAGGATCCATGTGGTAGTGATGATGATCGAGATGTTGATTATTTGCCTGAAGAAGATGCATATGATATTGAGTAGGAAGAAATAATCGAACCAAATGAAATATTTGACAGTGACGAAAAAATCGAGTACGATTTATTGCATGAGCCGACGGCTACGCCAGAACAAAGTGCTAATGAGCATTCTTCCTACGGCAGAGATGGAATAGAATGGAAGAAAGATGAGCCATGTGCGGCTACTCGTCAACATAATACTATGCGATTTCGATCTGTGCCAAAGCACCAAAACTCCGTTGCTATTGAGGTATTAAAGAAATTTTTTACACCCAATATTTCATTCATTATCATTTCGGAAACAAATGGATAGAGAGGCCAATTTAAAATATAATGAAGCGCATCCTGATTCAAAACAAAGAGTTTGGATTGATTAGACTAGCACTGAACCTCTTGCATTTATTGATATTCTTTTGTCCATGGGTGTAACACACAATAATATGCAGAAAGCGGTAGTCTTGTGGCGTTCGGATTCATTGCGCATTTTTCGTTCAGCTATGTTTTATCATCGATTCAGAATTTTGACACGATATATTCGTTTTGAAAATAGTAGAACCCGTGAATTTCGCCAAAGAACCGATAAAGCTGCGCCTATTCGTGATATATGGAATATCTTGAATGGAAACCTCAAAGATAATTATGAGCCGCATGAAAATATTACTACCGGTGAGCAACTATTTCCACATCGAGGCCGAACCAAATTCACGCAAAATATTCCATCAAAACCGGCGAAATACGGCATAAAAATCTGGTGGGAGTCACACTCCAAAAGAAAATATCCGTTGCAAGGAAAGTTTTATTGTTGCCGAAGAGAAGGAGAAGAGCGTGAAGTTGATCAAGGGGAAAATGTGATGCTACAATTATCCAACCGATATGTAAACAGCGACCGTACAATAATAGCCTATAATTTTATCGTCACATTGAATGAAGCTAAGCGACTCGCTGCTATAGGACTTGCATTAGTTGGCACCATACGATCCAACAAATGTAGTCTTCCACCAGATATGAAAAAGAACGATTCTCGACCAGTGCTTTCGTCATTATTTGGTTTTCATGAAAACCTTGATTCAATCAGCAGCTATGTGCCAAAGAAGAATAAAGCGGTCAATTTACTTTCTACTGTTCAATATACTAAAGAGTGTGAAGGCGAGGCCAAAAAACTATCGGCTATTTTATATTATAATGCACATTAAGCTGGCGTCGATTGTATGGATCAAATGGTCACACATTTCACATCAAAACGGCCAACTAGTCGATGGACGTTCGCTTTCTTTTGCAACATGTTGGATGTCATGGCATTGGCAGGGTTTTTTTTTATTTGCAAGGAAGTCGATGGGCTTAGAAAAAGTGATGCTAAGCGCAATTTTTTTAACGACTTTATCGAGTACATTGGTCGTTGCAAACATCGAAAATCGTATGAATAATCAAAGCATTATTTCTGAATTTACTACTCGCTTGGCTATGGAATCATCTTTCAACAAAAAAATAAATATCCCTCTGAATATCGCAGTTAATCGACCAAACGTTGCCGATACACTCTCAGCGAAAGAGATTGTCGTCTTTGTTTACATGCGATAAAGTTCGTCGAAAAACTCTTTTTTATCGTACTGCATGCGTAAATCCAGTGTATCAAAAGCACTCAAAAGTTTCATATACATGTTTTGCTTGCCTTCTTCTGAACCCATAATAAAGATCATTTTATATTTCATCATAAATTTTATTGCTATCGCATTTTGTTTCTTCAACCTTCTTCGAAATGAGTTAAAATAAAGAACAAAAAAAAAAAAAAAAAAAACGAACAAAGAAGGTTTTTCTTAACAAACCGAAATATTTTCAGCTAATCTTTTTTCTTCTGTAGGTAGCTCAATGCATGCCAAAACCAATGAAAGACGTAAGAAATTTTAAATATATACCTGCGCTGCTTATAAATGATCGCGCATTTGCCATATAGCGGGTGATTTTTTAGCTATTATCTTTTTAAACAGTTTGTTTATTGCTATTATCTTCAGTTTGGTCTGCAATTTAACAATGAATCGTCTTACAAACGAACAACGCTTGCAAATCATTGAATTTTATTATAAAAATGAGTGTTCTGTTAAGAAAGTTTATTGCGCGCTTCTTCCATTTTATATTCAGTTTAATCGACCCACTGAAGCGGCTATTCGAGCTATTGTGACTAAATTTAGCAAATTTACATTATTGGACATCAAACCACCAACACGCTTACGTAGAGTGCGAACTGAAGAAAATATCGCTGCTGTATCGGGCAGTGTTAATGATGACCATCAATTATCGATTCGTCGCCGTTCGCAGCAATTGGGCCTCTGTTACTCAACAACGTGGAAAATTTTGCGAAAGGATTTAGGTGTGAAGCCATTCAAAATACAGCAGGGGAAAGAATTGAAGCCGAACGACCTACCGCAACGCAGAATTTTTGGTGAATGGGCTCTTGGAAAGTTAGCCGGAGATCCACTTTTTTATCGAAAAATTGTGTTCAGCGACGAAGCTCATTTTTGGATCAATGGGTTCGTAAATAAGCAGAATTGTCGATTTTGGTGTGAAGATCAGCCAGAAGAATTGCAAGAGCTACCAAAGTATCCAGAAAAGGTGACAGTTTGGTGCGGTTTATGGGCTGGAGGTATCATTAGACCGTACTTCTTCAAAGAGGCTGCGAATCGTAACGTAACTGTGAATGGTGAGCGGTACCGTGAAATGATATTCAACTTTCTTTTGCCCAAAATGCAAGAGCTTGATTTGCATGACATGTGGTTTCAGCAAGACGGTGCCACATGCCACACAGCACGCGTAGCAATGGACTTGTTGAGAGGCAAGTTCGGTGAACATTTTATTTCACGTTCGGGACCTGTCAATTGGCCACCTAGATCGTGCGATATAACACCTTTAGATTATTTTTTGTGGGGCTATGTTAAAGCTCATTCAGCTATTCAGACAAGCCTGCTTCAATTAACGCATTGGAAGACAACATTAAAGCATTTATATAGAGATACCGGCCGAAACATTGGAAAGACAATGCCAAAATTGGACTAAGCGGATAGACCATTTGAAGCGCAGTCGTAGTCAACATTTGCATGAAATAATCTTCAAACATTAAATTATGTGGACTGTACTATCGATTTAAATAAAAATGTCTTGCATTTTTTTGAATTTTACGTGAGGTTTTTTTTTTTTTTAATTCCTATAGTTCTTAAAAAATCACCCTTTTTTCCCATACAAATGCATGTAAATGCATAGGGTTATAGCTAGACCCGAGGTGTAGAACCGAAGGTTTGAAAAGTGGTGTCCAACGGAGGGTTAAAATTCATATCACTTTTAAAATTGAGCGAAAACTTAAAGCTAAAGTAAGTTCGCATATGCATTAATTTACCTCAAAATTAATCTACCCTCTAACATATCGCAGATTGCCTGCCAAATTGACAATCAGCTGTCAATACTGTTGTGAAAGGTTTTTCTTCGTAGTCATTATTTTGGTGGAATATTTCAGTGTTTTTTGTTTGTTTAATTATTATTATCGATATCAAGAAAGCACACGGAGAAGGAATGGCTATTTTAATTGCGCAATTGGCTACTAATAATAGTTGGAGGAAATCCGTAAACTTTACTGAGGTGTCACAAAATGGTGGCAGCAATACGCATTCGAAATTCAATATTACATTTTATAATAAGTAATAAGAGGACTCATGTTTATGGACACACGCTCTTTTTCTGTTTTTTTTTTTTTGTTTAATAATATCTAACAAATGTTTTATTAGAATTATGTCGACAAACCTGTTTTCTTTGCCGGCATCCAATTCATTTAGTTTTTACTTTGATGTTGTCCTTCACCCACGTAAAAATAATGATTTGTCACACAGAAAACACATTGTCATATGTCGAAAATATGTTTATTATCTAGGATTATTTTATAGTTTCAGATTTTAGGAGAGAAATTTTGTTTAGGATATCTCGCTATTGAATTACGGATTGGAAGTTAAGCACGAAAAAGTAGATCATCCACTTATATGGTAACATATTATTATTTGCCAGGTAGGTGCCTGAGTTCGAATACTCTGGAGGTATGACGTCTTTAATTGTATTAATTTGTTTTAAATTCCTCTCCTTGCCTTGGGGTATTTTTAAGGATTGACATTCCGAGATTACCAAGAGCTAGGGTCTGGTTACCAGCGGTAACCTCAAATGATCCTTGAAATGCTTCAGTTATGTAATCTGGAGCTTCCTACATCGTCTTGGAAGGTCACAAAGCTGAACGATCCCAAGGGTGAGTACCTAAGCGCTACTTTCGTAGTCTGCAAGGACTCGGTGGACGCATTGGCGCGATCTGACGGTGTGGTAAGCTATGGGTTTTCGTCTATAATATTGAGGGTCTATAATAAGGACAGGACGTCTAATTTAAAGGACCCGGTTGGAGCTGAGATAGGCCTCACGGCGGAATCTGGCTCTGGGCCCCATTACTGGGACAGCGTTACGAAAGGCATCTGCTGACGGCAGAATCTCTTCCTTGTTAGATAGAGTACTTGATACTACTCTCATTGATGAGGAAGAGTTACTGGCATCAGACTCGGATGATGCTAAGAAAACGGTGGTGGAGATGAAGTCTACTAACCATGATGTTACGGGTTCTTCAAATTAATCTTCACCACTCAAAATAAAAAAATAGCAGAAAACGAAGATGTGTAAGTTTTAACGAAAATGCTTTTGTCATTATAAAATAATTTTATTTAATATTTAATTTTTAATATTCTAATAATATTAAAATTAAGAATGTTTTTATTCGGAGAGTAGGCCAAAATTGTCGGGCAATTTTGCAGGTGGTCTCATTACGCCATCTTTCGTTCGCTGATGTTATGATTTCTTCAAGGAAAAGTAGCTTACATGTTTGTAAGGGTATGCCTATGACATTGCCTATGTACTTATGGGTCAATATGATAGTCTAGGGCCGATGAACTAAGATTCTGCAGTTATCGTCATTGTCGCTCATGCCAGGAACCTATGTTACCTCTTGTCTGCTGTCCGGAAAGCTCCAAAATGCCAGCCAGGATTTTACCGTGCCCGTAATCCGTGTTTGACTACTTAGTTAGTTGCGCAAAGCGCGCAATATATCTTCAGATCTACCGGAAGGAATTTTAATGTCACATATAATGTTTTCGATGGTGTGGTTGGCATCGCATCGGTTGTAAGAACAGATGCAAGTCCTTGGACTTCGTCAACTCTTTTAATGTTCACACCCTTCTCAAGGGCATTCCACCATGTTATATAATTGTCCTAACCAATGCATCATTTTGGTTATACCATTTCTTTCCAATTAGCCATCCGCAGGAGTACAACGCCGCCGTAGCTTTGCGTTTGACATTGTATTTCAAACGTTTTGAATAGTACTGAAGTGGTGTTCCCCAGCCGAATATAAATCCTGGTCGTCCCGGTAATGAAGCCCCAAATGTGGGAGCAATCACAAATGCGTCCAACACAAAGGTACCACAAGATTCGATTGTTTTTAATACAAGCGCAACGAACCAAATGGAGATGGAGCAAACATATCTAAGCCAAATGTTGGCAGCACATCTATGGAAAGATAGGTAGGTAGGTAGGTAGGGTGGTTGTCGCAAGACACACTTAGACCTTCAGCAGGTCCATTGTGATACCACTGGAGCTTATCCTTACTCTACGTGTTCCTTTTCAAACCATCCGGTTGCTTTAATAAACGAGCAGAGCTTCGTTAGTTTTAGATGGGCTATGTCCGCTACATCGGTTAGAAATGCTGTATCGAGAGTGCGCAGCCTTCTCATAGCTAGGCTTTCACACTCACATAAAAGGTGTCTGACTGTTTCCTCTTCTTCTGTATTAAGACAGCTTCTACAGAAATCGAAGTAAGGGAGTCCTAACCTTCTAGCGTGGCTGCCTATTAAGCAATGACCAGTTAAAACACCTATCCATCCGCCTTACAATTTCCTGCAATGTTTCTGTGGCCCGGTACCCAGATAAGGTGCACCTTGTAGCACTTAGATACGTCATCTAGTAGTTTAAATCATTCTAGAACTGTTTTTGACGAGTGTGTTTTTGATTCCAGCGCTTTTATTGCTGCTTGACTGTCCGAGTAAATGAAGACTTCATTTGCGGATAATACTCTCGTTTTTATCTCTTTAAGTCCCTCTTTTATGGCAGTGACTTCCGCCTGAAAAACACTGCAATGATCAGGCAAGCGAAATGATTGGCATACTCCGAGTTTGTCGGAGTAGACCCCTCCGCCTACTTGGTTGTCTAGTTTTGAGCCATCTGTGTAGATGTTTAAGTCATTTATCTTGACAATGAGTCCGTTATCCCATTCCTCTTTGGAAGGAAATACTGTGACAAAGGATTTATCGAAATTGATGTCCTTGGCCCTACAGAAATCCGTTGTGCTGGGAATGCAGGGGAATTGTGCTAAAATTGAGGAGTGCCCTCTTTGGTACGTTCTGAGTAGGCCGATTTCTCTTAGTCTGAGAGTTGCTTTGGCAGCTGTTTGCTTACCGTACTGCTCTATTGGTAAAATGTTAAGAATAATATTTAGTGCATCTGTGGGTGTGGTTCTGAGGGCCCCGCAGATGCAAAGACTGGCCATTCTTTGTACGTGTGCCATGGTTCTTTTGACGTACAATTTATCTAAAGCTGGCCACCATACTAATATGCCGTATGTTAGGATTGGTCTGACAATTGCCGTGTAAAGCCAGTATACGATAGATGGGGAGAGGCCCCAACTTAGTCCTATTAGCTGTTTACCAGAGTATAGTGCTATTGTCGCTCTTTTTACTCTATCTTCGACATTTGCCTTCCATGTTAGCTTTCGGTCTAGTATTAGACCTAGGTAGCGGGCCTCATCACTGAATGACAGTGCCGTTCCACCTAGAGTCGGAGGAATTATATTTGGAATTTTGTGTTTCCTGGTAAATAGGATGAGTTCAGTTTTATTGGGGTTGACGCTTAGCCCATTTGCTTTTGACCAGTTTTCAACCATGTTTAGTAAATCCTGCATGACTTCTATGAGTGTATTGGGGAATTTCCCCCTTACTACCAATGCAACATCGTCCGCATAGGCTACAACGTGTTGTCCTCTCTCCTCTAGGCTCTTTAGCAATGAGTTTAGTGCCAGCACCCATAGGAGAGGGGACAGCACACCGCCTTGAGGTGTTCCTCTGCTAACTTTTTTCTTGATCTCTGAGTCCCCTAGGGTTGCGATCACCAATCTGCTCAAGAGCATGTTTTTGATGAACTCAACCAGAGCGCCAGAGATCCCGAAGTCCGTCAGTGCCTTTATTATGGTATCCGGTAGGATGTTGTTGAATGCGCCCTCTATATCTAGGAAGGCTACCAGTGTGAATTCTTTATTATACATTGACTTCTCGATTTCTGTAACAAGTGAGTTAAGTGCTGTTTCGGTTGATTTCCCTTTACAGTACGCATGTTGTGAGATGCTGAGCTTATAAGGGCTGATGTTAGCCCTAATATGCTCTTCTAAAATTCTTTCTAATGTTTTTAGCAGAAAGGAGGATAGGCTTATTGGCCTGAAATCCTTAGGTGTCGTGTGTGAACTTTTTCCCGCTTTAGGGATAAAGACCAGTTTTACCTCTTACCATGTTGATGGGACACTTTTCAGTTTCAGAGCGGCCCTTAATATGACCGTCAACCACTCCATGATGTAGTTTAGTGAATGTTGTATTTGGGCCGGGAATAATCCATCTGGGCCCGGTGATTTAAATGGTTTGAACGTGTTCACTGCCCAGGTTATCCTAGTTTCAGTGATTATTTCTTCAATGTCAGAGTTTGGTCTTTCTGTACCATTGTTGATTAACACGTTAGATGATTCGTTGCTGGGAAAGTGTGTGTCCACTAGCAACTTCAGAGTTTCGTCACTCGAAGTAGTCCAACTCCTGTCCGGTTTTTGGAGGTATCCGGTGGTATAGTGTTTTTTTGAAAGGATTTTACGCAGTCTGGAGGCCTCTGTGGTTCCTTCGATTTCTCCACAGAACGTTCTCCAACCAGACCTTTTCGCTTTCCTAACTTCTTTTTTGTAAATTTTTAGCTTAGTGTAGTAGCAGTCCCCGTCTTTACTCTCTCGTGTCGCTTTCGCTCTATTAAACTGTCTTCTGCTGTCGTTTCTTAGTGTAGACAGGTCTTCTGACCATCAGGGCGGCTTTTTCTTCCCCTTATACTTAATTAAGGGGCAAGCCTTGTTTAGCGCAGTTCTACAGACCTCCGTAAGGAGTTGTACGTGTTCGTCCAATGATTCTCTGTCTTCAATAGTAATATTTTGGGAGTTTGGAAGTCTTTCCTTAAGTTCCCGTTTATATATATGCCAGTTGGTATTTTTCAAGTTCCTGCTCGCGGGCGGGGCCCGTGAGTTTTTTCCCCCAAATTTTATTTCTATGTAACGATGATCGGAGTAAGAGTGTTCATTCAGAACCCTCCACTGCGTCATCTTTTCGTAGAGGGTTTGACAAACTAGCGTAGTATCAAGAACTTCTTGTCTATTGCGCGTAATAAATGTAGGTTCGTTGCCTTTGTTACACACTAAAAGCTTACTACATATAATATAATTAAAGAGAGACTCACCTCGTTCGTTTGTATCCGAGCTCCCCCATACGGTATGGTGGGCATTGGCATCACCTCCTAGGGCTACTTTGCGGTTGTGTGCTTTGCAGTCTTCCACAAGGCTTCTTATTAGCGGCGACGGCAGTGGACCTGTGTCGTCTCCGACAAAGTAGAACGAGGTTAGCGAGATGTTGCTTCCGCTCACTTCCCAGCTAACCGTCGTAGTATCTGCGTTACTGAAATTTTGAATCATAAATATATTAAGATGTGCTTTTGCCATTATGCATGCTCTTTTAGTACCTTCACCATTGGTCTTGTATACTTTGTACCCTGATGTCCTCAGACCGCAGATTTCGCCATTCCGTACCCAGGGTTCCTGGATGAGGACTACGTCCGGCTGATCTTCTGCCAGACGCTCCAGGAGGGCAAGGCAGGCTTCTTTACAGTGATGAAGGTTTATCTGTAGAAGATGCATCAGCTGTTAGCGTTATGTCTGGGTCTTCTTTGTTTTCGCATAAAAGTTCCCTTTCGGAATACTTACGCTGTTGTGTGTGGTACTTACCCTCCCGTTCGAAGTACAGCCTCCCTAAGCCCATTTCTGAGCCTGAAGAGGCGTATTCTTCTTCGGTGGGCCGGTCGTCTTCGCTCATTGGCTCGGTTTCGCTCATGGGTTCTAGTTCGCCCATGTGCTTTTCACCTTCTTTAGTGGCGAGGAACTCAATTGCATCTGTGTCTGTTTTGTAAATGTGAAGCTTCACCTTTACAAAACCGTATCTCAGATGCCCATCGCATTTCGCTAATAGTTCGATTGAATTCTCTGTGAGGAGCAGGAGAGCCTGCATGGTGGCGCGCTTCTGCTTTTTCGATTCTTCCGCGCTATTTTTGTTGGTGAGTGTCTTAACATACCTCCATTCCTGCGTTGGGATGTCCGGATTGCAGACCCGAATGAGCTTCATAATCTCATCCGGGTCTTCGACGGTTGAAGGTAACCAAACCCTTGCTCGCGGCCTGGACGGAATATCCTTCCTGTCCACGACCACTAGCTTGGCATTTGGGTACACTTCGCCGACTTTGGAGATGGCCTCTTTATACAGTTGAACCGATCTCTCATCGTCGCAAGCTATAATTTTTATCTGGCCTTGGTGCCAGCCTAAGTCTTCGCACGCAGGCGGGGGACCGGGGTTCTCCAGAATAACTTTCAGTGCCACTTTCGTTAGCTCGGCCTCGATCCATTTCCACTGGGCCCTGGGGATCATACCTTCTGGGTGGTTCTCGTCCAGGACTCCTATGATCAGGCGGTCTTTTGCAACTTCCGCAAATGATCTTCTGGGCGTCACGCCCATTGATTTGTGCCTTTTTGCGTTTGGCTTATTTTCCTCCGAGGGCCGCTGTCGTTTCGGAGCCGATTGTGTTGGCTTGAAGTCAGGGTTGAAATCAGGGATGACCGCTTTCGTTCTATCAATCGCCTCTTTCAACTCCTGTGTCATTTCACCTTCCTTTGGGTGAGTTTCGTGCACCCTCCTCAGGAGCCTAGCCGCGTTTCTGCGATCCTGGTAGCTCGCTTTCGCTGGGTCTACCACCCTCACAAGCGGCCATCCTTCGGTACCGGAGCTAGCAGTAGCATTGCTTCCGGTCGGAACCGTTTTTGGGGGCTGAATCGCAGTTGACTGCCGGGCTAGTGCCCCCCTACTTGTACTTGGACCTGTGTCCAGTTCTGAGTACGTGTCAGCTGTCCTCGCTTTCGCTGAGGCTGTCGTTGTGTGTTTGGATCGACTTATTAAGCCGATGGATGGCGTTTTCTTTGAGCTCGGTGCAACCGTTGCTCTTGTTGCGGAACTGTTTGTTCCTGTCGGTCTATTAGAAGGAGGACCGATCTCCTTTTTTTTATTTATTTTTTTAAAGTCTGTTTGCATTTTGGACCCACGAGTGTCAGAGAAAGGATGTCCGCCCGTGCATAGCTCCGAACTACACGGGTAAGGCTAATTATTACGGAGGGCGCCAGTTATCCGTAAGCTCCGTTCAAGACTTGGTTATTTTATAGAAGGGCCCCGACCACGTTAATGGTACTTTGAGTAGTGCTGTACTATTGAGGAGTATCGAACCCTACCCATAGTACCCTTAACTTAGCTAAGTACCTCCTGAAAATAGGAAAACTGTGGTACTTATTACCAGCTGGCACCCTCGGGGAGGGTTCAGTGGAGGATTTTCGCCAGCCTATGGAAAGATAGAATAATAATAAATTTAATAAAGGGTTTTCCAATAACAAGTGTCATTGGTGAAAGGATTGCGCTATCGAGAGATGATTAATTTTTATGGCCGGAATCGGATGGTATTGATCTTGGAAACGTTTTGTTTTCAATAAGACGGCGCTAGTGCCACACAAACAACGAAACCATTGATATTTTACGGGAAAAGTTTCCGGGACGTGTTATTTCTCGTAGAAGTTATCACAAATGGCCACCGAGATCTTGTGATTTAACACCTTGTGACTTTTCTCTTTGGGATCACGTGAAACAGAGGTTTACGCCAACAGCCCATGGTCGGTTCAAGACTTCAAAGATGGAATTCGTGAGGCTATCCAGGACATAGGGCAGCCACTTTGCAATTCGGTAATGAAAATTTTCATGAAAAGGATATTGTCTTGTAAGCGTGGTCGTGGTGGTCATTTGCCTGAAGTTATTTTCCACTATCAACGGCATACCTTCCTCTTTATAATGAAATAAACATCCGACCATTTATATTAAAAAATAGCATTTTTCTTTGAATATCAAAATAATACCTCTTATTGGAAAACCCTTTAGTATATTTTTATTTTAATACTTAAACAACACGAAACGTGTTGTTATTATGTTATTCAGTCTCAAAATTTATTTCACATTTATACACATCTGGCGATAGTCAGCTACCTCCTGTTTCATTGCGTTCTTGATTGGCGATACTGCGTTTAGTTGTGCAGGTAGAATGATAATCTACTAACTAAGTACGAAGGTAGCAAGAAGTGGCACTTGGTCTCTAAAGCAACTCAGTTAGATCGTTGCCGATCCATTGTGATACCACAGTAGCAGTTTATCTGCTACTCCTGGTTAAACCATTTTGTTTTAATAGTAAACACATTGAACTGTCTGACACTTACATATATCCGTAGCAGGCCACGCGGGACGGTAACAGAGATAATGTCTGACAGACTTTATCAAAGCAATTGACAAAGCTGCTTTTTACTGACCGATTAAGTAGCGCCTAGCGTCATATTTAGGCCAAGCTCTTTTTGTAGCGTTATATGTCAGACTATCAACCCGTATCGTGCTGGCTGAAGTTAGAATGTTACTGGAACCACGTCTTCGGGTTCGATGTCTTACCGGAGACCTTAACTCGGTACCACGGGGAACAGGAGCCCTCAGAGTTCGCTCTGACCTGTTCATTGGGAACGGCCCTTCGGGGAGGTTTTCGTGGTGGCTGTGGTTGAGACCTAAAGCGCGGGTAGAGCTTTAGCTCGATGTAGTGTTGCAATTAACCGGGTGTCGGGACCCAAAGAACGGCAGAGGTATGGGTAGGCCTCGAGCCCTACCAAGGTGGTTAGTGTGTCCATTCCACACTACCAATCGGTAACCTTAAATGCTTCGGCATTTTTGGGGCGCTGATCAACGCATTGTTTTGATCCGTTGTGCTTTTGAGCACCGTGGGTTTGGGCTGTCGCCAGCGAGAACTCACGTTAAAAACAGTAGACGTTGGTACCACGTAGTTATAGGTTGAGAGTATATCTACAATCTCCTTATCAAAGGGGCTCTCTCTCGCAAGTTTGTCTGTCTTACAATTCCTTGGGGTGTCATCATACTCTGGCACCCAATTGTCCAACACCTTAATTGCTATTAGTTGGGCCAAATCGATCAGTAGTGTTACCTGCTGAGAGCCGTCTACCAGACTATAATCCCATAAAGAAGAATAGGTCTGATTATGGTTCTATACAACCAGTTTGTGTTCTCCAGAGAAATACCCTAGATGCGTCCTATGGCCTTTTTACATGAAAATAGAGCTACAGTAGCTTTCCTTACCCTGTCCTCTACATTATTGTTTAATTTCTTGTCGAGAATTACTTTAAATATTTGGCGCTATCTCCTATTTCTGTTCTTACGCAATTTTTTTTTGTTTTTTGTTTTTTTTTTGTGTATTCCTGTATTATCCCACTTGAGAACACAGGGCTTCAACAAAACTATTAAATCTGATTCTATTAATCCCTGTTCTCTTTACGACCTCCCACGTTTGGTTAACTTCTTCTTATTCATGAAGGTTATAACGCCTCCAAGTAGCCAAAAGCCGACCGTCCACAGCTGGCCTAGCATTAAGCAGACGGTTTTCGGCGCCTTCTTCAGCTCCACCATTACTTAAAATTATGCTACCAAGATAACAGAAACTTTCAGCATATTGCACCGCTTCTCCCTCGATTGCAATAATTGTTGGGATTTGTATTGTTGATACGCAATGCTGCCGTTTCCTTGCTGTTTATTTCCAGACCAACGTTTCGTACAGCATGTCGAAATGTCTGTGTGAAAGCATCTAAATATCGTCAGCGTAGTCGAGGTCGTGTACTTGGCGGGATAGCGTCCAAGTGATGCCTTGGCTCCTTTTTTCAACATACTGAATCACTTCGTCAAGTGTGACCGAGAAAAGAAGTGGCAACAGTGGGCAGCCCTGTTTTACGCCGGACGTTGTTCTATTGTGGAGAACTGTTGACTCTACAGTATAGTAGAGTGCCTTCTTAATCTTCACAATTTCCAATGCAGTTCCAAGCAAGACCATATTGTAGGGGCTTGATGGTACTAAAAGCAGAGAATGTTAATGCAATGAGAAGGAGCAAATGTTAAATGAGCTTTTTTCGAGTACTAATTTGTAGATTCTTACTAAGGTAATTTCAAATTCAACTTTGCTCACTAGTGGGGGATTGCAGATATTTACCACGCTAGTGGAGGGTTTCTATATTTACTTACCACGCTAGGACAGGAATTCAGATTTTTTCTGCGTTTACCACACAACTAAGGGATTTCATAAGATTTTACGCCTCGCTACTAAGGATCTCGACTTATTTTATGCCCACAGCGAAGCGAATAAATTTGCGATTAAGAAGACCGCGCGACAGTTAATTTGTGGTGCAGAAGCTAAAGTCGGCGGAATTATTCGTTTTGTTTTTTGGCACGTATTTAATTCAGGTTCAAGTCCTGAAGACATATTTTTTTTCTTGCACATTTTTTTTTACAATTCAAACCAGGAAAGTTTAGTAAAATGTTTGTGTTTATTTTAATTAAAATTTCTTTAAAATACTGTTTTTTTTTTGTATTTCATAAATGGAAATTTGTTTTCGGTATAAAATAGTTCATACTGGATATGAATTGATTTTTATACAAATCAATCAAAACAGCAAATATGTACATATGTCTTTAATCTCTTTCATCAAATCCAAATTATATTGATGAGAAAATATCATTCTAATATCCGTCCAGAAAGCCAAACGCGCATACACACACACATATGCATATAATTACGCAAACTTTCAACTAACTCAGAATATGTGCATATAAAACTGCGAATCGAATAAATGAGTGATTTAGAAACGTTCATTAGTAATTATAGTTTAGCGCAATCGTGAAAGACGTGTCGTATATGCAGTACATCGTCCCATATTTGACTCAGGTTCAAGTCCTGTACAACACTTTTCTTTGTTCGATATTTTTATTTAATTTTTTTTATTTGGTTTAATTAGAATTGATTTAAAATAGTGTATTCAGGTTTTTCTAATACCTGTTATTTAGAAATTTATTTTCTATATAACATTATTCATACTTCTTTTGAATTCATTTATATGTAAAACAGCCATAAAGGCAATGCATATGAATATGCATTCATATATGTAAATATGCATGTATTTAATCTCTTCAGTCAAATCTGAACTACTTACATACACATATTGATGAGAAAATATTCTAATATCCATCCAGAAAGCCAAACGCGCATGCACGCATATGTATATAAATATATATAAATATATACAAACCTTCAACGAACGCAAAATGTATGCATATAAAAAACAACAACTGCGACCGTCTTCTTGTCCGTCAGTGAAAAGATGGGATATGTATGTGTGTATGAGCAAAAAGAACCGGGAAGGTGATGTCGACTGTTTTCTTCGATTGCCAAGGCATAGTCCACCATGAGTACCTTCCATCGGGCCAGACAGTCAATAAAGAATATTATTTATCCGTTTTAAAGCCTTTGAGAGATGCTGTATGCTGCAAACGGCCGGAAATGTGAGCAAACAGTTCTTGGATTTTGCATGATGGTAACGCGCCATCGCACTGATCACAGAGAATACGACGAAGGAGCTGAGGGCCATGTCGGCCTGCCGGGGGTGTTTGGAAGACTGGGTTAAACGTTGGGACATGTGTGTTGCTTCAGACGGGTCATATTTTGAAGAAGATAATATAAATTTGCTTCAAATTTAACTCTGTTTTGTTTAATTTAAACATTCCCGGTACTTTTTGATCATAGGGTACATATATGCGGCTTTGCGGATAGAAATGTGTGATTCGCTGGAATTGTTCAAGGCATCTAAGTCGCATTAACTCGCGACTGTCGAACAGTTAGAAGACATATTTACATACATATAAGGGTGCATACATACATACGGAGCCGCGGCCACTCGACATGACAAAAATTCAAGATTCATCAAATAGTGGCAAATAATTCCACGCGAAACATTCCAATATTGCCTATTTTCGAATGGTCTCGAAAATTGGCATATGGGCGGCTCGTTTTATGAATGAAATTGAAATATGAGCTCGAACTTATGAATGCACTTTTTGTTTTTGTTCTAAATTGTTCAGCGCCGTCGCTGATAGAATCATGGCCGCTGCGACTGTCTACGAATGTATTTTGTTTTTGTAGTCGCTAGGCTTAGATTTTAGCTTCGGGCGACATGCGCATGTGAGGTATGTGTTTTTGTTGTGTTCTAGAACATTTTAGAATGTGTGGTGGCAAAGCGGCCATCGCGTTGCGCTTGCTGTTACTTTTGCGTCTATCAAAGTATTGTGTTTTTGTAAGTACAATATTAGGAATATCGACTGGTGAAAGACAAAAGTACACGGAAGCAAGAAGGGAGCGCTGTGCTCACGCATATATGCATGAATGTATGAACGTTAGGCTGGTCCTTAAATGTACTGCATGAAATATTTTGGTGACTTTTCAATGCAGGAACCTCTCAATATAATATTTTTGATAAAAAAAAATTATTCCCAAAGTTTCATACCGATAAATTACCGTTATCACGTGCCGCAATGCCACTGAAGTTACGTTGTCAAGGCAATAGTGACGAAATTGTCATACACTGCTGTGTTGCTATTTTGCTATCTTCTGGTTTTCTTTTTACCGTTATCATAATTAGCGTAAAAGAAGCAAGCAATAAAGGGCATATTGACTGCTTTAAATAACACATATGTGTTGTAATTATTTTGCGAATAGTATAAAATAGCAATTAAAATACATAAATAAATATTTTTGATTTCTAGTTCCAACTCCCAGATTTTCTTCTTCTGATTCAGAAACTTCTGAAAGAGGCAGCGTTTTTGGTGAGGCAGAACCTCGACTTCTCAATACTTGTTCCGATCCTACAGCATCATGGGAAGAACAAAATAATTTATCGCTTGTGCCTGATAATAGAAAACTCCGCAGAGCAAGAAATTTGATTCTGACTGGAAGACTTGCTGCTGCTTTAGATAAATGTCATGTCAGTGATAGAGATGCAGTACATATTTTAAATGCTTGTGTGGAAAGTCTTTCTTTAGATCCAATGGACTTTGTCATAAATCGGTCATCTATTAGACGAGCAAGACATAAATATCGCAAAGATATAGCAAAAGATATCGAAAGAAATTTTTCAGGCTTAAATGTTGACTTTGCAATAGTGCACTGGGATACCAAATTACTGCCAGATTTGACCAATACGAGTAAAGTTGACCGCCTACCCGTTATAGTCAAAACGCCTGTAATCGAGCAGCTTTTAGGAGTTCCACATATTCCTTCAGGATGTGGAAAAGAAATCTCCAGCGCAGTTTATGACACATTAGAAAAGTGGTCATTGCAACATAAAGTTCAAGCCTTTGTATTTGACACAACATCTTCCAATACCGGCCGATTAAATGGAGCCTGTGCCATGTTGGAAATGAAACTTAGTCGCAGCATTTTATATCTAGCTTGTCGGCATCATGTTTATGAGTTGGTGCTGCAATCGGCTATTTCAAGTGTAAAACTATTTAAATCTACTGGTCCGGACATTCCATTATTTAAAAAATTCAAAGCTAACTTTTCAAAAATCAATACACAAAATATCTGTGACTTTAGCACAAGCAGTATGTTAACGACATTATTAGAAGGAAAACGCGATGAAATATTACAATTTTGCTTGACAACACTTGAAAAAGAGCACCAACCACGTAATGATTATAAGGAATTCCTTGAATTATCGATAATACTCTTGGGTGGAACACTTCCTAAGGGCAATATCATACGAAAGCCAGGTGCTTATCATCAAGCTCGGTGGATGGCAAAGGCCATTTATAGCATAAAAATATTTCTATTACGGAATGAAGTCGAAACAACGGAAGATGAAAAACAAGCATTATGCAGAATATGTGGTTTTATTGTTGTTAACTACATAAAACCATGGTTTAGAGCAAACAGAGCAATCGAGGCTCCATGGCAAGATATTTGTCTTTTGAGAAACTTGAATAATTACCTACAAAAAGACGAAACAGTGGCAAAAGCATGTATAATGAAGTTTATAAATCATCTCTGGTACTTGGCAGATGAGGCGGTCGTGTTTTCATTATTTGATCACAATGTGCCAATTAAAGAAAGAGAGAAGATGGCGCAAAAGCTTAAAAATATAATGCAGGATAAACAAAGTGAATCAAAAAATGAAACCGATGCCTCGAAAAAACTTTCTGTTCAATACAAGGACCTGAAAATTTTTTATACAAAAAGACCATGTAAGTTGTTTAATAACTGAAAATTCAATGAATTTATTTGAACGCTTCAATATAAATCCCGCATTTTTGAATGAAAATGCTGCTGAATGGCATCTTAACCCGAAATATATTGAAGGGAAGAAAATCTTGGACAACATTAATGTAGTCAACGACACAGCTGAAAGGGGGTGAAGTTGATGGAAGAATTCAACAATTCTTTCACTAAAAATGAAAACCAAAAGCAGTTCGTTCTTCAAGTAAGTAAAACACGTCATACACAATTTTGTTATTTATTAAAAATTAACGATTTTCATTTATATTATAATTATAGGTTGTGGAGAAATATAGAAAAACTTACCCTAAACACACCAGAGAGGCTATGACTGTCGACTTCAGTAACAAAAATAACAAGTGAACTAAGTTTTTATTCAAAAATTATTTGAATTTCTTTTTATTTATTTTTTTTTTTTTTAATGAGAATTTCATAAAATAAAAAAGCAAAACAAAACATATCGTCAATTTTTCATATATCTATACTAATATTATAAAGAGGAAAACTTTGTTTGTTTGTTTGTTTGTTTGTAACGAATAGGCTCAAAAACTACTGGACCGATTTTAAAAATTCTTTCACCATTAGAAAACTACATTATCCAGGAGTAACATGGATTACATTTTATTTTGGAAAAAAATAGGGTTCCGTAAGATATTTGGATTTTTCGGACACAAACTGAAAAAAATCTTATATCTATACTAATATTATAAAGAGGAAAACTTTGTTTGTTTGTTTGTTTGTTTGTTTGTTTGTAACGAATAGGCTCAAAAACTACTGGACCGATTTTAAAAATTCTTTCACCATTCGAAAACTACATTATCCAAGAGTAACATGGATTACATTTTATTTTGGAAAAAAATAGGGTTCCGTAACATATTTGGATTTTTCGGACACAAACTGAAAAAAATCTTATATATAAAATAAAGTCAACTTTTTGTGTGTGTTCGCTAACTGGCCGTGTCTGCACCGAATTAAACCAAACTTACACACAATGTTAAGAAGGTATTGAAGATGGTTTCCGTATAGTTTGGATACCTATTGGTGGATAGGGCTCGAGATATAGGTCAAAACGTGGACCCGGGTAACCTTCGGATGTGTATGTACAATATGGGTATCATATGGAAGCTGTTGGTGAATGCCTTAGTTCAGAGTATTTTTCATGCCGCTCCGTGACTAGGGTCTCGAGATAGAGACCAAAACGTGGACCCTAGAATGTGTTTGTACAATATGGATATCAAATTGAAGCTGTTGGTGAATGCTTTAGTACAGAGTATTTTTCATGCCGCTCCGTGACTGGGGTCTCGAGATATAGGTCAAAACGTGGACCCGGGTAACCTTTGGTTGTGTATGTACAATATGGGTATCAAATGAAAGCTGTTGATAAGTGCTTTAATACGGGGTAATTTTCATACCTATTGATGACTAGGGTCTGGAAATGTATGCCAAAACGTGGACCCGCCGTGTCTTTGCACCGAATTAAACCAAACTTACACACATTGTTAAGGAGGTATTGAAGATGGTTTCCATATAGTTTGGATACCTATTGGTAGATAGGGTCTCGAGATATAGGTCAAAACATGGACCCGGGTAACCTTCGGATGTGTATGTAACTTTTCTGGTTCTTGCCGTTCTTTATTAAACTCCACTTTTCTACTTTCAACCGTTCTTTATTAAACTCCAATCTCAACTAAAAACTATAATCTTACAATCTACCCTAAATCCCTACTTGCGGTGTAGCTATTGAGTTTGTGTTGGTGTAGTTGCGCCGGCAGCTTTGTTTGTATGTATTCTCAGCTGCATTCCTCAAGCTGCCAAAAGTCACGTACGTAAATTGATGATCAGCTTGACCGCTGTAAGATTTGTGGAGTAAGCTGTGCGATCTAATTACCAACGGCCAGTAACGTGGA
>JAYXIM010033929.1:0-109719 GCA_037575425.1 Anastrepha fraterculus | reverse complement strand
GAGTCTCGAGCAGCTGTCTGGCTTAGAAGTCAACAACCTAATAAGGTTCCTAAACCGCACAGACTGGATATAGTCCTGCTGTAAATAACTGTAAACAATTTGGTAACGAGGATGTGGCAACAAAATGGCGCGGAAGCGCTAGTTGGATTCTGGATGAATCACCACTCTAACCAACCAACCAACCAACCAATTGCTTTATTTTACAAAAATAAAATCAAAGCATTAATACATCATGTTGCGAGTTGACTTTAACAAAATTTCAACAAAAAAACTAATAATTGCAAAAGTTATCGCTGTTTGCGTGGAGCCCGTTTCTCCGGAAGTTCCTTGCGGTGATCATCACAGTCCTTGGAGATTCCTCTAAAATCAATCGGACAAGACAAATTAGTTTTATTAATAGATAATCTTGCCCCTGATCGGAGAGAAAAAAGCGACAATTAATTGTTTAAAAAAAAATCGAAATTAAAAAAAAAAAGAGGCTGCCTGTAAAGTCGGTTAGTGACGATAGTTTAACGTGACAACGTCATAAGAAAATACTGATGGAATGGTTGCATTTTTCAAAAGAAAATTTTAATTTTAATTGTTTGATAGATATTTTGTATGGATATAGAGAAAGAGGTAAATGGAATCGCAATGGAATTGATCAAGTTACATTTACACAAACGTGAAAAATGGCGAAACATTTATCAAATTCATGAAAGATATCTTGAATTTCGATTGTGCATCAGACGTTAATAAGTCAACAACACTAAGAGGCACCATCATCGATTTGCCTTTTTCAAGACACTTTACACTCGAAACACTCCCTTTCATTTCCTACTTTTTCTATCATCGTCCTATTCTCAACAGAGAAATGGTTCATTACCATGTACACAGGAAGAAGGCATATGCAAATACAAGTATGTGAATTTATATACATATGCGCATATACATACATATATATTCTCACTCAAGTAGGAGAGAGCCAGATGTCGAACGTTGCCGAACGCTGGGGCCGATTGTGCCTCTTTGTCGTTCGTTCCGCACCCTCGCTTGCAGTTCAAGCAAGGTAACGCCGCATGAACAAGATAACGCCGCATGAGCAAGGTAACGCTGTATGAGTAATGTCACGCCGCATTTTTTGGTGCGTGCAGTCGGCTACATCGAATTATAAGACGTTATCTCGTCAAAAATCCTTCGATCAGGCACGAGTTTTTTATGTTTTTCAAAAGCAGTATACATTTTATTCAAATCTGCCAAGCGGTTTTGAAGTTACAGCTATCACCTGTTCAAGAAACATAGTCTTGAAAAAAAAATGCATTTAAAGTTTTGCGCCGAGCTACGGAGCGCCTCAGCGCCCTTTGTTAATTGCTAAATAACTCAAAAAATATTTTTCGGATTCACTTCAAATTTTCACACAATATTTTTTAGATATTAAAAAAAAACCAAATTTTTTGAAAATTCTGACTGCCCCTAACCTCTTAAAAAGGTTTGTTGTTGCTCAAATGCCACCACCTTGAATAGATTCGCCTTGGGTTTTACTTATGGATCTGTACAAGGGTCCTCATTTTTCACATATTCACACACTCGTCCAAGCAGTGGTTGTTGAGATGACAAAGAAGGAACTTGGATAATGATTGTGTTCATTTTTTTCGTGTATCACCAAACAAACTGCTGTCATGACACCGTTCAAGTCCGCCAATCAGCTGGTTCTTGCAAATTTGCTGAGAGCCAAATCACGGACTGATATTAGCTACACCTTTTGAATTCTTTTCACTATGCATTTTCATTGTCTGCGAACTGCCTCTGGGGTTACCGCTTACTTACTGAAGAGAAAAACTTAAGAGAAACTTAAGAATGAATCAAAACCGTACGACATTGGTTTTTTTGCTAAAATGGAATAACGCGTTTCAGGCCTAAAAATCTATGAATACTCGTATTTGTATGCCGAGATAAAAGCGAGCCCGTTCAACATTTGCGCTGGCTAGTTAGAGAGCCAATTGAGAAAACAAACAAAAATTGCACAACAAAAGCAAAGTAAAAATGCAAAAAAAAAAAAAAAATGAATGAAATATTGCACCGGTGTTGCGTGCGCAGTAGGTATGAGTAACTTTGAAAAAAAAGAAGAAAAATAGAGAAAACTAAAAAGTAAATGATTTCGAAATCCCAATGGGGAACATGGCAACATTTTTTTTTGATTTTTTAGTTGCAACACTCACACTTTTGTATACATATATATGTATACGTACATGTACGGCTGAAAAAATAAAAATACGCTCATACTAAAAGTGACCGTTAGTTAACTAAAATAAAGCATCTCTGCTAAGGGTCAAAATCAAACAACGCCAGCAGCTCAGTGGCTACCAGAAAAAGTGTTTTAAAAAGTCTCTAAAAAATATTGCTCGTTGAACAGCAGCTTTGCTACTCCAAACACCATCGCCGCCAAGCACCCGGAGCTGCCTTTTAACGTGCCACATATGTCAAGATTTTGTTGTTATAAGTCTAGTATTTCTGTTTTTGTTAATGGTGCACTGCTAGTATTAGTGCTGGCGTGTGTTAAGCTATGCGGCATGAAGTCAACAAGTCCCTGCAGTGTAGGGAGATCGCACATTTTGCGGAGCATTTGAAGTTGCAATAAATGCAGCTGAAGCGATGTGCGCGTTGGCTGGTGGGAGAAAAGTTAATATAAATCGAAACAAAATGTCTGCCGAATAATTTTGGAATTTCGTATGCATTAAAGCAAAAAGGAAGCAAAACTTAAGCTGGAAGAGCAAAACAAAAACATCGAAATTAAGCAAAAACATTTTTTTTTTTTAAAAACTAAATGAAATGCTGTTAATATGACTTTCTATTTTTAGAAAATTGTTTTGTTTCATAATTGCTGAGAAAAGTTTAAGATATTTATTTCTATGAAAATTTATGTTCCCTCTTAGCCAATAGCTTTCCAAGTTCTGCCAACAGTAGGGATAGAAAAAGCGAGGCCCGGAATTTTTGAGGCAGTACACGAAATTGTGTTTTTTATGTACTTAGTAAAAGTTAGCTGTATATGAGAACACATATTTCCAAGTTTCGTCATTACTAGCCATAAGGCCTTTAGTTTCGAAAGTGTCTAATTATTCTGTAGAAGCTTTTGAGATGAGAAAGACGCGCCATCTGTTGTAAAATATTTGCACATTTCGGTGGCCTCATTTCTTTGAAAAATTAGTCCCTATTGGCACCGTCTTGTTGCAATATTTATAGTATGTGCTCCAAAAAATCAGAATAGTTCAGAGATGCCGCTTACACCCTTTGCTGGTTGTTTGCCCGCGTTTCTTCTCAAATTCGTGGTGTGCATCTTTGATGTTTTACCTCAAATGGACGACCTACAGAGGTTTTAAAGTTTGGCTCTAGTCATATGCCGACCCATTCTGGTAGAGCGATCTCCGCAGATCTTTGTTTTAGTTAAGGGGTCCCGGTGGTGTGGAGCTCGAAAATTTAAGGTATTTTCAGCAATTTTTTTTTAAATAAAAAAAATGAAAACGATCTTTAAATTGTTTATACTTTTGATTTAACTTCTTTTACATACAAAAAGGCTATTTTTTATTTTTTTTATAGCCATTGATGTTGTGAGCAACATATTAAAACTTCAGGCAATTCGGTTGAATAGTTTTTTTTTTGACACCACCGTTTCGAGATCAATGAGTTTAAAGTTCGAGGTACAGAAGCGCGCGGACCACTCTCTACCTAGTTAATGGGCTGTAGAAGCTATAATATTAGGAATTTGCGCATGAAATTTTCACAATATACATATTCTTAAGATACTATATTTTCGAAATATTGCAAAAACAAAACATTGATTTTTTGAAACTTCTAGACAACCGGGTCCCCTTAAGCTTTTTTCTGAAGTAATGGGAGAGGCATTATAAGCCTTTAGGTGATGCTTTACCAGCATTTTTTAAATACTTAAGACTATTTTTTTCACATTAAATCCTTTTCTTTTCATTCGTTAAATGCTGAAATTTTTTTTTACATATTTTAAAGTTTTTTTATACATTTAACATTAGCATTAAAAGAAAAATATTTTTATTTATTATTTTTACAAATTTAATTATGTTTTACTGTATGAGTGCAACTTATCCTTAGTTCTAAGAGATTTTACAGAAAAAGTGGTTATAAAGAATTAGAAAAAGAGCTTGTACAAAGTGGCGCAAAATAAATCATCCAATTTCGTTTTTGAGTAAACTTTTTACTAAATATTCTTAAAAAAAAAATATTTTAAGTGTTGAAAATCTCTATTGCGACCTTTATGCGCTTCATTGCTTGTCTGTTTGTATACTGCAGTGTTAAATATGATTGTCGTACGATGCCATTTTCAGAAATTATAAGTCTTTAGATTGGGTGATTAATTTTGCGCCACCGTGCACTTATGTTGACTAAAATAATAATTTGAATGAAATCTCGCTTAAATATTTACTTTTATAATTAGCAACATTTTAGGGAAATTTGGAAAATTTTGGAAAATTGAGAAATTATTTTTTGCTAAATGAAATTACAGAAAAAATAATAATTTGATTCCCTTGAGCGCTTCATATCTTAAAGTGGAATGAATATTTAATATTCTTGGTTTTTTTTAACAAAAAAAATAGAATTTTTGAAATTGTAATTTATAGTCTTTATAGATAAAAATGAATGTTTGCCTGTATGTCATCGATGAACTCAAAAACTACTGGACCGATTATTATAAAAATTGGTATATATATGTATTTTTCCGCGGACAAGGTTTTTAGAATATGCTAATTGATGCCACTCGCCACCCGGTGGCGCTTCAGAGTAGCAACTTCTGCCCCGTTCAACCAATTGTGATCATGAAAATCAATATGACCATGTATTTTTACACCGAGGAAACGAATATGACATGTTCATAGATGCAACTCGCCACCAGGACGAATGTATAATACAATGTCTAACAAGAAAGCATTGGAAGCGCTTGATTTGAGAGGAAACAGTCGGATCTTCGGTGGCGCACTCATTTTAATGCCTGGTGATTTTCGGCAAGCACTGCCCATTATACCACGTTCATCACCCGCTGATGAACTTAATGCATGTCTTAAATCATCTTCGATGGCGGTCCCTTTGTTTGGCGAATAATACTGAAGTGTCGAACTCTTTTTGGATGTCTTTGCTAATTTTTGTACTATTTGTATTCAAAAACCCGTTGGCCCTTATGGACAATTACATACGCCGCACAATATTTAAATGTTTCCCACTCACTTTAAAACACAGAGGGGTTTTTTCCACCTAACAAAATTGAACATAACAAAATTTGCTAAAAATCTGGTGAATTTACAAAATTTTACGTTACATTTTTTGCATTGTTTTTTTTTTTTGGAAAAAATGTATTTTTTTTTTCTAGTACACGAATATAGCAAAAATATTTATCAAAATTGTTGTAAGTCTAACGCACGGCGTAGCTAACCAAAAAAGAGTAGCGAAGCGGTTTGTGAGTAAACGGATGGTCCGTTGGCAAGCAAGAAATAACCGGACATAACAATAGTTACACATCCAGACATAAGTGTGGGTTCTAGGCATACTTATATAGGGTTTGTTAATAAGTGGTGTTATTTTGATATTCAATGAAAAATGCTATTTTTTAATATATTTAAATAATCGGATGTTTATTTCATTATAAAGAGGAAGATATGCCGTTAATAGTGGAAAATAACATCAGAAAAATGACCACCACGATAACGCTTACAGGACAATATCCTTTTCATGAAATTTTCCTTAACCGAATTGCAAACTGGCTGCCTTATGTCCTCGTTAGCCACACGAATTCCATCTTTGAGGTCTTAAATCGACTCTGGGCTGTTGGCGTAGACCTGCTCTTTCACGTGGCTCCACAAAGAAAAAGTCACAAGGTGTAAAATCACAAAATCTCGGTGGCCAATTGCGATCACCTATTCGAGAGATAACACGGTCCGGAAACTTTTCCCGTAAAAGATCAATGGTTTCGTTGTTTGTGTGGCACGTAGCGCCGTCTTCTTGGAAATAAACGTTGTCCAGAGCAATACCATCCAATTCCGGCCATAAAAAATCGTTAATCATCTCTCGACAGCGCAATCCATTCACCTGTAACGCCTGGTATTGGAAAACCCTTTATATGTACAATGAATATGTGTACGTATGGTATTTCTGTATGTATATTTGATGTGAAAAACGCTCAGACTGCCTACAATAGCCGGGCTGGGCAATTTCAGCTATGTGCACAGGTGCTGGCATGCAAATAGAAAAAAGAAAAAAAGAAATAATGACAGCGTAGAAAACATGCATAGGGCAAAAGTAAACTGAATAAAATGAAAAGCGCTAAAAAATGCAGTTGTATGTGGTGAAAAATGTAGATTTTTATTAAAAAGCAAATAATGCGCATTTGAGTGTGTGTGCGTTTGCGTTGGCATTTTTACTGGATTATTTCACTTACTTAGTTTAGCAGCGGTAAACTGCGTGTTTGGGTGGAAATAAATTGTTTGTTTTTTTAATATTTTAATCATTTGGTAAATAAAAAGTATAATTGGGCTAGCGCGACTTCCACAACAAAAGCAAAAAAAAAAAAAACAAAAAAAAAACAAAAGAAAAAAAAGCAGAAGCATCCGTTAGTTACTTAACACCGCTGCTACCTGCACAAAAAGCTATACTTTTTCATTTCTCTGCTAAATACCCGGATTTTTCGGCGTTTTAATCCCTTGCTGTTCCTTGTTTTGCGTCCTTGCCACTGTGGTGCTGGCCGGAAGAGGGCAAATGGCGTGCAATAAAATTTTGTATGCGGTTGCATGGAGGCTGCGCGTAGAGTTGCAACTGCAAGCTTTTTGTTTTTGTTTTTGATGACAGTGCATGGATTGAAATGTATTATTTAGCATTTTTTATGTAATTCTCAGGCGCATATCTATTGGGGTTGCTGAAATTCAAGTAGATGGTTGATGCCGAAATATCGCAATAGATTCGGGATCCATCCTGGAACGTAAATTACTTAATTTCGGTAAAAGATAACAGCAACCTAATACTTTTTATAAGAAATTGGAATTTATATAAGAAATTATAAATGCTATAGTATCAAAAAGCGTTATTGAATTTGAAAAGATAATAGAACCCTGAGTAAAGGGCAGATCCAGAAAGAGAAAACATATACAAGTATATTCTTAACACATGGGCTGAAAAATACCGGGGCTAACAAAACAAAAAAAAACGTTTTTTTTATTCAGCTTGGCTCATCAACGTAATTTCCCTCAAGAACAACGCAATCAATCTAGCGCCGCTCTAACATTTCAATACCACTTTTCTAGAAAGATTTATCTTTTGTCTCAAAATAGGCCTGCATTTCAGCGATAACCTCTTTATTCGAGTAAAATTGCTTACCGGCGATAATTTATTTAGGTCTGCGAACGGCCTGTAGGCGCTGGAAGCCAAATCTGGCGAATACTGTGAATGTGGGAGCAACTCGAAGTTCAATTCATGTAGTTTCGTCTTTGTTTCGATTGACTAGTGATGCAGTGTGTTGTCTTGATGAAACAAAACAATGAGTAAACGCGGCACTAACTTTGAACCGAGCTTTCTCATAGTCAAAAGCTTATGCAATGTACAGCCAAAACGTTCTTTTGATATCCTTACGATGTCAGCTAACTCACGCAACTTCACTTCTCGATCATCCAAAACGATTTTGTAGATTTCTGTCATGTTTTCTGGTTCTAATTTGGATGCCCACTGCGCTGTGCATCATCGGTGTCTCTACGACCACGTTTGAAGTCAGCAAACCAACGTTTCATTGTTGTTTCGGATCCGGTTGATGAGCGGAGTTCCCATAACACTTTTCAAGCCATGGCTTTGCTTGAACGGTATTTTTTTCCATCAAAAAACAGTGTAAAATTGAAACACGAAATTCTTTTTGATTCATTGTTTTGAAAATAACTGACACTGCTGTCAGTCTTAGCACAACAACTCACGATTCTCATGAACAGAATATCATGAAATTTTAACAGCTGCCTTTTTAAGGCAGATCTCAAAAACTTCTAGGACAAAGAGAATAATTATGAACTACTATTTTGTGGCATATGTTCTGGCTCGCAGAATTTATTGTAATCGTGTCAGTAACAATTCCATCAAGTGCCAGACTATGGATGTACTAATAGGGTGGCCTTGTACCAAATCCTTTCTGAGCACTTCCAGTAAGCCGGACTTGTGTGGTACGCTCAACTACCAAGTTGTTCGCTCAATTGGATTAAGTTCTGGATTGTGGCAGTTATTGAGCATTTAAGTTCAAAAAATTGGAGGCAATCACCTTTATGCAAAAACAAGTGGGCAAACTTGGCCAGAATGGAATCACGGCCGCACAAAATTTGTAGTCAATCTTAAGACACAGGATATGTGAAATATGATTGGGGTACTATCTTTATCTTTATCTTTATCTTTATCTTTATCTTTATCTTTATCTTTATCTTTATCTTTATCTTTATCTTTATCTTTATCTTTATCTTTATCTTTATCTTTATCTTTATCTTTATCTTTATCTTTATCTTTATCTTTATCTTTATCTTTATCTTTATCTTTATCTTTATCTTTATCTTTATCTTTATCTTTATCTTTATCTTTATCTTTATCTTTATCTTTATCTTTATCTTTATCTTTATCTTTATCTTTATCTTTATCTTTATCTTTATCTTTATCTTTATCTTTATCTTTATCTTTATCTTTATCTTTATCTTTATCTTTATCTTTATCTTTATCTTTATCTTTATCTTTATCTTTATCTTTATCTTTATCTTTATCTTTATCTTTATCTTTATCTTTATCTTTATCTTTATCTTTATCTTTATCTTTATCTTTATCTTTATCTTTATCTTTATCTTTATCTTTATCTTCATCTTTATCTTTATCTTTATCTTTATCTTTATCTTTATCTTTATCTTTATCTTTATCTTTATCTTTATCTTTATCTTTATCTTTATCTTTATCTTTACCTTTATTTTTATCTTTATCTTAAATCATATTCATAAATTTTTTACAATATTTGAAAAAATTTCTTTGCTTCGGGCTTGATCGACTGACGTATATTTCGCAACCAGGATAGTTTTTTCTTCCGATGCCCCGTCAATCTCTCATTGCAGTGTAAGTTGCAGGAGATTATACTTATAATTTCGCCATATATGACCCAGGTTGGCTGTTTTGTTTGCGTTTAATGCACCGTAGAAGCTTCTAACGCTATTTACTTTTTGAAGTACTTCAGAGTTGGAGCTACGGACGATGCAGTCTTCGGTGGAGTCTTCTTAGTATCCAGATCTCGAATGCTTCTATGTGATTCATATCAGAAACTTTCATTGTCCAAGTTGCCATGTCATACAACAAAACTAAAATAAATTAAAACGTTGGAATTGAGTTGAAGTTTTTTTTTTCATTTTAACTGGTCTAAAACTGGATATTTTTGAAACTAGATTTTTTCTTTCTTTGCTAATATGAACTGGTATTTTGGTGATGCATAGCTTAAGCCGGACAAATGACATTTTGTAGGGCATCGCCGTGTTAAAAATACCGCTTGCTGGCATGAAAAATAGATAGAATAGATAAAACGCGAATTGGATGAACTGAAAGTTGAACTGGCAGTGTTCTACTCAGCAACTAATATTCTTCCCTGCTTCTGTGCATGTGTACTTATTTTTAAAGTAGCATACACCCTTTAATATATTATATATAAATAAGCCCTCGAAATACATGCGAATATTTAAAATATTTATTTTGTATTTTAACTGCTCCATCAATTGGCTTAGCGGCAGATGCGTGTACATTGTTTTTGTAAATTTTTTTAGTTTATTGATTTTGCTGTCAATGTAAATAAGAAACCAAAATATTTTATAAAAATACATTGTATGTTTTACTTGCCATACAAATTTCATGACTAACTTATTTTATCTCTTTTCATTACAGGTTTGTACTCATTGTTGATGTAAAATATTCGCTTGAAAGCAACAGCAACATGGCTTGCGAACCATTAGTTGTAAATGTACATATGTATTATGCATGCATGAGTTTTACAAAAAAAAAAAAAAACTGAAAAAAAAAACAGACAAAACACGGTAAGAGCGAGCTTTTCTATGTCATAGCTTTAAATTTTAAATGCAACCTCCATACACGAATCAATTGAAAAGATTAAACTGAAAAAAGAAAAAAAAAAATGAAATAAGCTCTAAATGGGGTTAAAGCGGGTTAAAAAGCAATAATAACATACAACTGGATTACAAAGTAGTGCTCGAAAAATGTTAGTCACATTTCAATCAAATTGAAAAACTGGTGTAAATTTTGAAAGTTTTATGTACAAGGTGGCACAAAGAGTGTCATTCTACAAACACTTTACAGTCAGAGGCTGCTGCAATTGAGTAACGAAAAGTCAGACTTTTTAGGGAAATTAGTGATGACTAATGAGGCTCATTACAACCTCTTTGGATAAGTAAGCAAATATGTGAAGAACAATTATTTTCTAATAGCGGTTGCCCCTCGGCAGGCAGTGGCACATGTCCGAGTGTATTTCTATCATGAAGAAGCTCTTCATGAAAAACAGCCATTTGCCGTTCGGAGTCGGCTTAAAACCTTAGAGCCCTCCATTTGAGGAACAACATCAAAACGCACGCCACAAATAAAAGGAAGAGCTTGGCCAAATAGCTAACAGAAGTGTACGCGCTAATTATTGATTTTTTTATTTTATTTTAATCTTTAAAACTTGGCCTTTATCTTGGCAACCTTAGCTCTTAAAAAATCGTCAATTTTTAACCTTTTAGCGCATTTTTTCGAAAAATGAGAAATCGCTTTAGGTATTCGCGAGCTCTAAGACGACCGAGCATCAATATATAGAAAGTGTAGAGCAATATCTTCACGGAATTGTAAATAAGTGTTTTTCTTACCAATTTTAATTGATAACAGTCCCTTTCCCTGCATCCGTATACCAGAACATTTAGTAAATGACCATCTGGCGTCCACTACTCATAAAGCTTTATTCAATATTTTGATTTTTTACTAGGAATGTATTGCTTAAAACTTAGGCGTCCACACCATAGCATTAAAACTTCCTGCAAAGACAGATTCTCGCTAGAATAGTAAGTCATTTGCATATTGCGCAAGATATGTACCAGCCGCACTTGGTCAATTTTGTGCAACCGGCTAGAAGTTTCATCTCTTGGTCTATAAAAACGAAATTTCGAAGTATTGTCTCAAATCTATTTCTCCAGATTACTTTGCCAAAGAAGAATATTTTCCATAACGCACAAAAAAAAAATGCTCTATTTTTCAGACATAGTTGGAGTCCAATTGTTCTGATTTGACTTTTGTGACTTAAGGTGTTTTTCCTTACAAGCGCATCAGCTCGATAGTTTGTCCAATCACGACTATTGTTGAGTAACTGATTATCAAAAATCATCGAAATATGTCCATAGGTGAAGGATTCTTCGTCTTCTGAATTGGCGTGATAACCGTTTACGCGATTATGACCGTGCTAACCGGCGCCAGTTGGCCTTCCTCTTCCTCTGCTACCTCCAGCTGGTATCGCATCGAATACTTTCAGAGCCGGAGCGATTGTATCCATTCGGACGACATGACCCACCCAACGTAGCCCACCATCGCCTGCGATATTCGCCGTCGCCAAGGATTAACGTGAATATTTATTTTTAAACCTGTCTGCTCATTGAAAATATGCACTTAGGGATCTGTTATCTGTCGAGTTAGGTACACCTGGAGTAACACTGACGTCAGAATTAGCTGCTGCATATACCTTTTCTGATTCCGAAGTCTGAGTAGCTGACTTATATTTTAAAGTTAACTGTTATCTTCGGACCACTTATCACAAATTCTGCATCTACCGACTTGCTCTCTGCAGCGAATGGAGTTATAATTGAACTAAGGGGTCCCGATGGTCTAGAGCTCGAAAGTTTAGGGTATTTCAGGAATTTTTTGTACAATAAAAAACGATATTTAAATTTCTTAGGCATTTTGTTTAACTTCTTCTTCATACAAAAAAGAAAAAAAATTTTTTTTTTATTTCAATAATTTGAAAAATAGCGCGAAGTTGACCCTCCAAAAAATTGGACCTGGACGGTGTTGTCCATTTTGAGCCTTCTATTTATGTGAAACACGAAAACCAAAAAAAATTATTAATCAGTATGACTGTAGCTATGTCCCGCTACTAGAATAAAAAAAAAAACATTTGACGAAATGGCGCGGTTTTGAATTTGATACTCTAAAAATCGGGTTTTTTCAGTTTTTGAATCAAAGTAATACGAAATAATTGAAATAATAATATGATTCTAGTACGGGCGATAGCCATTGATGCTGTGTGCAACATATTAAAATTTCAGGCAATTCGGTTGAATATTTTTTTTTTGACACCAACAAAAAAGTCGTTTCGGGATAAATGAGTTTAAAGTTTGAGGTACCGGAGCGCGCGGGCCGCTCTCTACCTAGTTAATGGGCTGTAGAAGCTTTAATATTGGGAATTTTCGCATGAAAATTTCACAGCATAGTCTTAAGATACTATATTTAGAAATATCGAAAAAATAAAAAATTGATTATTTGAAATTTCTAGACCACCAGGATCGCTTATTTGTGTCGACGGCCCCTCATGGAAACGCAGCTAACACATATACGAGTATGTGACGCTTGGTAGCGAGCATGCTAAGCTTTTCTCCCTCAAATTTTCTTTCTTTTCGCTTAAAAACGTATCTGCTGATTGCTTTTCTCCCTTCCTTTCAGCCTTCCTCTATTTCAGTTCGTATCGCAAATGACTATATCGTGACTCGCTAAGTTGCCACTTGTGAAGTCCATAGAGAGCTTACTATATATTTTCAAAGTGTTCATCCTGTCAAGGAGCTTAAGTGAATTATGAATTCTGAGTATGTGTCAAAATTACGTATACATATATACATACATACATATGTATGTATGTACGTACTCAGCTACTCACTATTCTGCTTATAATTCTACCAACTTACATTTCGCCCTCGCCTTGAAAAACGCAAATTTGCATACAACCGTTTATTTTCATTAAGTTTTACTTCAGAGCTAACAGTCACTTTGTATTTTCAGAGAAAACAGTTGGCCTTTATGCATTTAATTTCCATAAACGATATCCAAGCAACATTTATCTCAGCTGTGGCAACACTGTTGTAAGAAAAAAATTAAAAAAAAAAAAAACAAAAACAAACATAAACTAAACGAAAAGTATAACGAAAGAGTCGAATAGTAGAGTACGAAATAAAGTACGCATATGCAATTAATTGCAACTTGTCCACAGGAAAAACTAAGAAAATTTATGATAGCAACATGATAAACTTCTCTAAGCTGTACAAACGCAGAACACCCACACACATACATACAAACCTGTAAACAAATATTTAGACACATGTGAATGTGAAAAAGCACACGCACAAAGAGGATGAAAGGAAGAGAAAACACACACACACACCTATGGGAAGAGGTGAGGAGAGAGAGGTGGGAGGAGGTATGCACTAGAAAAACTTGTTAAGCATAAATGGTTGCATTTCCATCGTTTTGCGAGCGCCACATTTGTTTAAATGTGCAGAAATTTCGCTACGACCCACAGTGAGAGAATAAATGGATAGTCAAATGAAATGCAGAAAATTGCGAATACCTGCATGAGATGGTGACTGCACGAGATGCGTTCTACTAGGGTGGTCTTTTTAAAGTGAGTTTTACACTGGTTTTCACTCTCTTTCAATTGATAATCGCGTATAATTTGTCAGTAAACGGTTATCCTGGGAGTGTAACACAAGGGCAGCTGTCTTTCTCTGAATTTTATAAAAAAAAGAAAAAAAAAAATTTATATCTAAATCTTATAAAATAAAATAGAATAAAAAAAATTGAAAATATGTGCTTATGAAAAAATTAATAAAGATTAAAAAAATCTTATAATTAAATAATAAAAAAAAATTAAGTAAAAATTGAAAAAAATTTTAATTTAAATCTTATAAAATAAAAAAAAAAGTTGAGAAGATGTGCTTACAAAAAAGTGGATAAGGATTAAAAAAAAGTTTTAGTGTTTTAGTAAAAAAAAACAGTTTAATTTTTAAATAAAATAATTTAAAAAATAAAAAAAAATTAAAAATTAATATAAATAATTTTAAAGAGTAAATAAAATTAAAAATTTAAAAAAATTTAAATCTAAATCTTATAAAGTAAATTTAAAAAAAATGGAAAATATGTGCTTATGACAAAATAAGTAAAGATTAAAAAAAAAATGTATTAAGTTTTTAATTTAAAATAAAAACATTTTAATTTTTAAATTAAATAATTAAAAAAAAATTTTAAATTAAATAATTTAAAAAAATTTAAATCTAAATCTTATAAAATAAAAAAAAATTGAAAATATGTGCTTGTGATATGTTAAAAAAAAATTTTAATTTTTAAGTTTTAAATTTTTAAGTTTTTTTTTTATTAAAAAAATGTTTATTTTTAATCTTTATGCGTTTTTTCATGAGCACATATTTTCAAATTTTTTTTATTTTATTTTATTTTATAAGATTAAGATTTACATTTTTTTATTTATTATGGTTTTTTTTAATTAAAAAAATTTTTTTTTATATATTTTTTAATAAATATTTGTTCGCTAATAACTATACACCGAATGTTGCAATTTGCGCAGGGTCTTTTGTGTTTTGAAGCTAAGATCTCTTAGAATTTTTTTGAACATAAATTTCAAGAACTTTCAAAAGACTAGTGTCTAAAATCTAAATTAATTTTCAAACCGCAAGATATCAAAAACCACAGAACTAATTAGAGTACCCTTCAGTATAAAATTTTGATTAGTTTGATTTTGATTAATTGCATTGATAGAATTTTCAATTATTTTCTATAACTAATAAAAATTTAAAAGCAAAAAAAAAATTTACTATAAAAATTTTAAAAACCATTCAATTTTTGTTTTTTATGTATTGTGTGCTCGTTGTGTACCAAATTCCACTAAGCAGGGTAAGCGTAAAAACACAGGCAAAGCAAATATGCGAAAATTATGCTCTCTGATTTCTATATCTGCTGATTTGTTGCTGTGTTGCTCCCTAGTCTTTTGTATATAAATATTTACTTTGCCTTACTGGGCATTTATACCTGCTGTGGGTACTCTCGTGTGATACATCGTACGAGATATATCGCTTGTGTAGACCGTTCCTGGCAAAAGGTATGCGATTTCAATAAGATTTATCGTATGCTTTTGATTGAATGCCACGAACGATCACATTCAAGGTTTGACAGCTAATTCGGCAAAATTACTTTGAAGTCGATGAAGCGGGAAGCAGTAAAATTCGCGGAATAGTAACATCTGGATATTCAATATTTTCTAAAAAAGTTTTTTTTTACCTGTTTTTGTAATATTTGCAATAATTTTCGGGCTAACATTTTTTTAATCTTAACGAATTTATTTTTGTTGGCTCTTTCGTATGCGAGAAAACTGGCATACAAACAATCGGCTATCGCAGGTATGGATGAGCAGTTAAGGGGTTATATACTTTGTGAGCCCGAAAAAATGGACGATTGTCATAATTTTTTTTTAAATATGTTTTAGAACTTTTATTCAAATCAGGCGTATATCATACTGAAGGGTAACTCTCGAAGAATACATTTTGTTGTTTTTTCATTTTAAAAAATGTTATTATTTATTGTTGGTATCGCCCCTCCCCCGAAACGCCGTTTTTTAGAAGAGGCTTGCGGTGATCACGGTAGTGCATGAGCTGCTCAACTGAAATAAAAAAAAATAAATGATTATTGGAAAAATGTTTTTTAGTGAATCTGAACGATTTATTTACCCAAAAAAATTTTTTCTCTATATGAAAACCGTTTTGCACCAAAAAACGATTTTTGAGGGGTTGAGGGTATTTTTAAAAAGTGAACCGTTCAGATTCACGAGGTTGTAACTTCGAATAATAAAAAAAAGAAAGTGTGTGGTAGTTCACGGAACCCGCACGATTGAAGTGAAACTTCTTTTATCAACAAATCAATAATTTAACTATTATTTCAATATAATGCATGCAGAAGTCATGGAAAGCATGGAATGGAATTTTATTAAACAGAATTATTTATTTATTTTAATATAAAAAGAAATGAATTTATTGTACTCAATTACATTTGGTTCTCGGCATTGTCATTATCATTATTGGATTCGTTTTCCAAAAATGAAACAAGGGCTTTCTGGTAACTGAAATACGTAAAAAATGATCTACATTCTAATCTATCAAGGTATCGATGAAATACTGCATCAATGGTAGTTCCGCATCTTGTTCTTGGTACTTCACAATCATTAACCATATTTAAATTTAATTTTTCTTTGAGGAAACTTATTAGAGTCTTTGATCGCTCTTCTGCAAAATTGACATTAAAGTCGCCACTTAAAATCATCGGAATTTGATGATCATGTTGTCCTAGCAACTCAGACCCTGCCATAGTATATGGTAACAATATTTTATGAATAAAATATATTATATCGTCTATTTTCTTATTTACATGAATATAAAGAGAGACAAGTAAAATTACTTGTCCATTTTCAAGTTGGCACTCTGCAGCACATAGTTCTCCAATCGTTCCCAAATTGACGGATACATTCTGTACAGAATGCATGTCGATATCCATATGAGGAGTTAATATCCTTGAAGTGTCAGTGGAGTTGTGATATATCGCGACACCTCCCCCTCGAGAGCCTGGATTTTTATATTTCACGATACAGTTGAAATTAGGAATGCTTTGTTCTTGTTCGTTATCTATCCAAGTTTCACTTCATGACGACACGCCACGCCAGTCTTTTAACAGATGGCGCTCGCATAGCCTCACATGTCGATGAAACGCTAGTTTTACTCCTCACAGCGTTTTATCCACGCCACGCTTTTAACAGATGGCGCTGGCGTAGCGTCACATGTCGATGAAACGCTATGGTTTTACTCCTCACAGCGTTTCATCCTTCGAGGCAAAAGAAGTTTCACTTCAAAAAAATGTATGCCAACCGGTCGAATAGTTTTTGATAAACAATGATTACCGCGACGGTAATTTTCGAAATATTCGCGTCTAAAGTTTTGCGTGCACTTCTCGTTCCAAGAAAGGTTGCGCGCTTCCACGGTCTGTAACTTTCGTTTTAGTGCTCCGATATTTATGATTTTTTTAATTTATATTTTAAAAATGATGTACTTTTAGAATATGCAATAAAAAAAATTTCGATTTTTTAGTCCAACACAAGGTATATAACCCCTTAAGGACATGGCAGCGCTAACCGAATATTTGCTAGTATAATAAAAATGTAGTTTCGATGCATGAAGTTTGAATTTCACATGCCAAGTTAGGTACTCTTCTTGTTCCTAATTGGCGCGGTAACTGTTTACCCATTTTAGCTGAGTTTAACAAAGCCCGCCAGGCATTTCTTTGTCGTGCTAACCGGTGCTAGTTGGAGACACCAAGTAAAGCTAAGTACTTCTGCACCTGATCTTTCCAACGCAGCGGAAACCTTCGTCTTCCTTTTCAATTTCTAAAAAAAATATAGGTGGCAACACTTGTTAAAAATATTTTTTTTTATTAAAACTTGTTTAATCCATATTCTAATACTCAAATGAAATTTGTACTAAGGTGCCAGTTCAGGTGGCAACACTAAGAAAACATATGTTTGGAATAGATTTTTCTTAAAAAGATGTTCCTTCATACTTATGGCGCAAAACGTTTGTGTTACTTATGTATTTTTAATAATTTACTTTCTTTCTGCAAGCAGATGGCAGCACCTTAATAAAATTAGTGTTACACTTGGGCTTTTCAACGGCGTAAAAAATTCTAAAATCGGGGCAGTAGCTTTTGAGTGATGCTCTTTCGAGAAGATTTTCTTTGTTTTTATACCAGGTGGTGCGCGTAAAGGTCAAAATAAAAATTCTCATTACTCAAAATGATTTTTTTTCATTTAGTGTAAAAGTAATTAAAGAACAAAAATGAATGATTTGGATGATTAATTTTGCGCCATGCATGCAGAGGTTTTTTATTTCGCTTGAAATGAATTTATATTTTACTGCTTGCGCTGCTGCGCGTTTCTGACTCTTATGCAAACTACTAAGTTGAGATTTATAGCCTTACTCAATCCGATTTACCATACAACCTCTTGACTTAGGAGTGCACATATTACGACTACTGTTGTTGTTGTAGAATCGTAAAAGTTCGCCATACATGTACGGAGAATGCTGTTCTTGGTCGGATATAAATCCGGGTCGTTCCTATAAAGTAGAACTGGCAGTCATGGGAACGAAAGCTCTTCTTGCCTATAGCTACTGTACAGGCATGAAGTGGTATAGAAGTATTCTCCTTACTTCTTCTTCTTCTTATAACTCAAACTTTCATATGAAGCTAATACTTAGGTGTCTACTTAGGTACCAACAAGTAGCTCACCCGGATACATCTCAAAGCTTTCACTGAATCAAAAAGCAAAACTTTCCTCTATACCCAACTGCGTTATTGTATTTTTGTTGTTGTTGAGCCAGCAAAAAATATTTTTACCACATTTTTGGATAATTATCTGAGGCGATAGTCCACTGACGAGTCGTGACATTGCACTTCAGAAGTCCACTACGACACTTGCCACTCGTCCCTGCAGAAGCAAATTTTTGACAAGATTATTTTGGAGTGGAGAAAGGGCACGCCTGTGAGTCCTACTCCTACTTCTGTACATAGCTTGATATTTCATTTTCGCCGAATCGGTTCTTCACTGCACTGCAGTTGACTATTTTACACGCCTAGTACTTTCATAGTTTTGGCTGTGGTATTGGATCTAGGCACTGATTATGATTTATGTGAAAATCTAGACTTGTTACGTCTTGCACCAATCCCTGGAGACGCCAATAAATCTTCTTCTTGAATGTAGCGCTATAGTATGGAAAAGGTTGAGACACCTCGGCCAGTTGCAGCCAGAAGTCCAACCCAGCTCCATCTTAAATGTAATAAGGGAAATGGGTTTGAATGGGTTCCTGTGATGAGTAGCGATCGAAGTGCAAACCTCAAATCAAATCTAATCTAAATGAATTCATTTTATCTGAAGAATATTGTGTCAAAGTTTCAATTGTTGTCCATTTGGAGAAACATTTACGAAGATGTGAGTATTTGAGTCTTTGTTGCTATATTTGAAGTTCGTGTACGCCATAAAAAACTACTGAACCAATCGTTTCGAAGCTTGGCTCAGGTAGCCGGATTTTATTAATTTCACTTTAAATAGTAAGGCGATTATTGTTTTAGCGAAAATTGGCTCTTTGGCTTCCAAGCGCTATGAAAAACTGAAAAATTATAAAAAAGGGATACCCCGAGAAGCATTTTCTTTAATAAAGGCATTTACATTTTTTGTTTCGTTTGATTTTGTTGCGAATTATAGTCTATACTGCAAAATGAGTTTTTTCTCGAGGCGCTTCCAGTTCAACACTGTTTCTCGTTTAATTTTCAATACTCAAATAAATACTCTTTGATTTTAATATCTAAACAAGTTTGTTAAAATTTAATATTTTTGAAGAAAATCTTATGATCGATCGCCCTACTTTCTACTTCATGCAAGTCCATTCGTCTTGGTTGCATGTGGAAGTCCCTAAGCAACTCAGCTAATTTTCATTTACACATACAACAGCAATAAATTGGCGGTAAAAATTTATTTTTATATAAAACTCATAAGACAAATGTACAGCGTGAATGCAGAATGCAGTTTGCGGTAAGCGCCTGAGGGTAGACTATAAAATGCCATACGCACGGTTGTTCTTGCTATTATTACTTTTTTGTAAAGAGGGCACACCCACTGTGTCTTGCTGCTTGTGAACATATGTGTGTGTGTGTATGTAGCTATGAAGTTGCCTTTAAACACATACACGCACAAGTTAACTCATCAGAAATTCACAAAGCTATAGTGGCGATGGCAATGGCGACGGTTACGGCACCGACGGTGGTAACGACGATGGCATCTGACTTACTAGAAAAACTATTTTAGCCACATGAAAGGTAATATTCTGACAGCGAAAGTTAAGTAAACGGTAAAGCAGCAAGAAAGCGAATAATTGCATAAATATGAGTACATTTCACATGCGCCATGCCATCCTTTGCAGTAGTGCCTTCATCTACCGCACTTAAACTACTTCTGCAATGCGTTACAACTGGGCAAATATTAATTTTAATTTCAAAACACTTTTTCACGCTTCAAGTATGCCGAGTTGTTAGAGTAAGAGTAAGTGTGATTTCACAGTAAGAAGAAAAAAAGTGAAAAGATTGCTTAAGCCAAATGGCAAAGCCGTTCACTCAGTCTGTCAGCCATCTATGTAGCCTGCGCCAGAATTGCAGTCAAAAGAAATTGCATAAACCACACCAAATGGTAACATTTAAACTGCCACACACACACAAACACAACAGCAATGGCGGTAGCGGTAGCGGCAACAGCAACAACGCATACGAAACGAAAAAGTCGACTATGAATTGCAAAAAAGGCTAAACTGTGCGCTGCACTACACAGCTGCATTTTGGTGTGTCTGTGTGTGTTTGTGTATGTGCTACCAGTTGAGGGAAAACGAATGAGTGTGTCAGCTTAATTTGCTGCTCGAGCAGCTTTCCCGACACATTTTGCGCTACATTTCTTCGCCCGCTTTTTCATTTTTATGCTCCTGCTGTGCGTTTTTTACTCTTTCTTTCTGTTTTTTTTCGACTATTTATTCGATTCTGTCGTCTTTTTAGCTCAGGTTAAAACGGTAAATGTGAAATGTTAAAAGGCGCCATGATGGCCATTACGCTTTCTGCTGCTTTGCGCGCGTGAAAAAAAAAAAACTAACGAGGATTTGGGGAACCGCCACCATGCATAGCTTTTGGTTAAAAATTGGAATAACAATTTGTTGCTGCGTTGAATTATAATAATGAAATGTTGCAAGTGATGCAAGAAAAAAATGCGAAATTCATATTTTCAACTTAAAATATCTGCATCTATGAAAATAATTGTGCTGACATTATTCCAACTGAATTTTTAGAAGTGAACGGTTTGTGACTACCTGTGTACAGCTTAAGGGACACAACTAGTATGTGAGTAGTAACTTGAAATATTCTATGCGAGAGTTTTGTTCCTCCTATTACTTAGGAGTCCCATTGGGCTTTCATAAAGACTTGCATGCGCTCCAGCACAACTTAATCCAATTTTGAAATGGTAGCTATTCCATGTCAGGTTATTCAAGTAGTTTAGATGGTTTTATAGATTTTTTTTAAAATTGGTTTACTTGTAGGCCTCAGGTTAATAAGAAGTAAACTTCAAAATTTTTTAGAAATTTTAGTTTTAAAGCGAAAAATATCTTGGATTCTTTTTGTCATTTCTGTATATTTTTTCTTTTTTTAGCTTTTAAGGTTAAAATATACGTAAATTTTTTTTTTGTTTTTTTTTTGAAAAATATGATTTTTTTTTTGGAATTTTTTTTGGAATTATTTTTTGAGAAAAAACAATTTTCCAATTTTTTTAATAAATCGAGTTTTTAAAAATTGGCTTACTTTTGTAGGTCTGATTCTATATAGAAAGAAGTAAATATGAAAAAAAAAAAATATGAAAAATTTTTTTGAAATACTCGTAATTGTGAGATTTTTTCGATGTTAGAAATTTTGGTATAGAGTTTTTAAGCGTTAAATATTTTGGATTCTTTTTGACATTTCTGTGTGTTTTTTTTTCTTTTTTAGCTCGTAAGGTTAAAATATACTTAAAAACTTGTTTTTCAAAAATTTTGATTTTTTTTTGGGAAAATATAATTTTTTGGGAAAAAAGATCGATTTTGACAATTTGTCTAAAAATTGTTTATTTGTAAGCCTGACTAGAACAAAAAGGAAACTTCAAACATTTTTAGAAATTTTTTAAATAATTGTGAGATGTTTTCGATGCTGAACATTTTGGTATAGAGTGTTTAAACGAAAAGTATCTGGGGTTCTTTTTGACATTTCTGCATATTTTTAGTTGTTTAAGGCAAAATATACTTAAACATTTTTTTCTGAAAATATTGTTTTTTGTTGGAAAATTTTGTTTGTAAAAAAATATTTTTTGTCAAAAAAATCGATTTTGTCGAGTTTTCGATGTTAAAAATTTTGGTATAGATTTGTATAGTTTTTTTGGGAAAAATTATTTTTTTGGGAAAAAATTTGTTTTTGTTAAAATTTTTGTTAAAAAAATTTTTTGGGAAAAAATTATTTTTTCTTAAAAAAAAAGATTCAATCGATTTTTCTAAAAAAATTTTCCTTTGAACATTTTTAGAAGTTTTTTAAACAATTGTGCGATTTTTTCGATGTTAAAAATTTTGGTACAGAGTTTTTAAACGTAAAATGTCTGGGTTATTTTTGACATTTCTGTATGTTTTTTCTGTTTTAGCTTTTAAGGTTAAATTATACTTAAACATTTTTTTTTCCGAAAATTTATTTTTTTTCGAAAATTTTTTTTGTAAAAAAATTATTTCTTGTCAAAAAAATCGATTTTAATAATTTTTCTAAGAATTGTTTATTTGTGGGCCTGAGTATATTAAGAAGTAAACTTCAAACATTTTAAGATATTTTTGTAAATAATTATGAGATTTTTTCGATGTTAGAAATTTTGGTATAGAGTTTCTAAGCGTTAAATATCTTGGGTTCTTTTTGACATTTCTGCATAGTTTTTCTTTTTCTAGCTCTTAAAGCATAGTATACTTGAACATTTTTTTTTCCGAAAATTTAAATTTTTTCGAAAATTTTTTTTTGTAAAAAAATTATTTTTTGTCAAAAAGATCGATTTTGACAATTTGTCTAAAAATTGTTTATTTGTAAGCCTGAGTAGAACAAAAAGGAAACTTCAAACATTTTTAGAAATTTTTTAAATAATTGTGAGATGTTTTCGATGCTGAACATTTTGGTATAGAGTTTTTAAACGAAAAGTATCTGGGGTTCTTTTTGACATTTCTGCATAGCTTTAGTTGTTTAAGGCAGAATATACTTAAAACTTTTTTTCTGAAAATATTGTTTTTTGTTGGAAAATTTTGTTTGTAAAAAAATATTTTTTGTCAAAAAAATCGATTTTGTCGAGTTTTCGATGTTAAAAATTTTGGTATAGATTTGTATAGTTTTTTTCCTAAGGTTAAAATATACTTATAAAATTTTTCTCGGAAAAAATTTGGAAAATTTCTTTTGGAATTTGAACTTGCTGGGATCACTGAGCATAGCCTCAGCTATTAAAGTAAAAAATAAGAAAAAACTCTAAGAGTAGTGCGTTTTAAAAATGACAAAGAAAGTCAATTTTCACAAACTTCAGTAAACATAGGTTTAATTTATTCTAAAAATGTGAAAAAAGAAATGTATAAATAAATGTAAATAGAATTAAAAGAAGTTTACAAAATTCTTAATAACAACCAAATATATTTCTCTTAAAAAACAATTTACCAAAAGTTTCAACATTGAAAACATAAATCTCAAAATTAAAAATTTTTTGTAAAAATTATTTGATTTTACTTCCGATGATTTTCCAAACAATTTGAACAAAAATTGGTATTTAATCATATTTTATCCATTGAAAATTAAAAAAAGCATTAAAAATATTAAGAGAAACCGAAATTTTTTCCCTTTAAAAAACTCAATAAATCTCAAAATTTTTAGTTATTAACTCATTTTCAAGATTTTTAAGTTTAATTCTCATTATACTCAAGCCTACAAATAAACTAGATTTAAGAAAATTGAAGTTAATGTCTACAATAGTCCGATCGCCCATAATTCGTTAGCACTTCTTTTACAGCAAATTTCTTCAAGTATCTGAACCAACACGAAAAAAATTCAAGGATTTCCTCTTTGTTGTCTGTGTCTCACAAATATGTCAAAGTTTTCAAATAGGGGTTGACGTCGTTGCTGCTGAAATGTCAGTTCAAACACAAATTTGTGATTTCGGTCAAAACAACCATGGCTAGTTAACGAAATTTTTAAATAGTTAGTCTGAATAACAATAATGATATTTTATTTTAAAACTGCCATTTTCGTGAAACCATCAGGCGAAAATCGCATCAAAGTTAATTTCATTAGTCTCTGTCTTCGCTCGATGGTATCAAACCACAAGTAGCCGTTTGTATATTACTGTTCCGTCTGTTAGGATCAATTTTCCAATAGAATGATCGAACACAAAAAATGCAAATAACCAAATAATCGGTGTTTGCACAATGTCTAACGGTATGTCGCATGGTTCTCTCTCTCTCTCTCTCTCTCTTAGCTTCACAGTCTGTGGTGGACCATAGGTTTGTCAAGAATCCTCCTCCAATTTAGTCCCTCTCTTGCCTCATTTCTCCAATTACGAACGTTCATCTCTTTTAAGTCTGCTTCTACGTCATCAATTGATCTCTTTCTTGGTCGGCCTCTCTTTCTTCCTCCAATTGGACGCAAAGTAAACACCCGTTTTTGGATTCTTTCGTTGGGCATTCTTATGATGTGCCCAATCCATCTAATCCACTGCGCTTTAATAAAATATATTACATTTTCAATTTCGCTGTTATAACGGTGCGATACGTGCCATTTTCATTGCTACTACGTTTAAAACCAGAAGCCTAAATTTAAGTTCGTCTTATGAAATCAGTTTTTTCCAATGAATTTTAGCACAACCTTAATTTTTTGCGGACCTTAATGGAGCTATTTACGAGGCGTTTTTGTTATTTAGTGCTCTGAGTGGCTAGCGTAATATATTGAAGTCTTACCAACTGGCTTCGTTGAAATTTTGACGCCAGGCTGTTGTGAACTCTCCTCTAAACCTACATCAAATTTAAATCTCGCTATCTGTTTCTAAAAAAATAATCTATTTATGCACTTAAAAGTAAAATATTTTAAATTTCAAGTCCCGAAAATATTATAACATAGTCATTCATATATATAAACATATCACAAGCATGTGGCTGGCGTAAAGACGAAGGGTCACCCTTCAACTGGCTAATTTCTTTCAAAGCAACCTTGCCCGAAGCGTTCCAGGAAATTGCTAATTAAAAATACTACAATTTGTATATAATATTTGTTCTCTGCTTAGACATATAAACTAATTTCTGTGTTCAAACGTGTGGTTTCACCTTCCCTTCCCTCTGTAATTTTACTACAGTCGATCTAAAAAAATGTGTAATGCTGGCTCAAAGCCATTTCTGTCGCTTGCTAATTTTACTTTTTTCTTACTTTCAAAGAGCAGCACAACAAACTTTTACAAGAACGGTTGACCACAATACGATTTTTGTTGTTTTATTAGAAAACTTACAGTCTTCTTCACAAGTACGCGCATTTACGTATGTATATTTGCAAACTTTCATTATAAAACTTTTTGCATAAAGCTTTGCCACAACTTAATGGCGATGCTGCTATAAAGATGTCACATAAATTCCGAAAATTAAAAAGGGCAATATGGTAAAACCAACAAATGAAAGGTGGCGAAAGAAAAATCTATGCAGGTCTAAATAATAAAATGGGGCACGCAAAGGCACTACCTGTGGTAGGAGGCACAAATTATGACAAGTACACAAGAAGGTGGAAATTTTCAAAAAAAACAAAAAAAAAAAATCAAATGCTAGAAGCAAAGGTACATCTGCTTTTTCTTTATTATCTTTCTCCTATTTCACAGTCGTTTTAGTTTGTACCACTTGGGGTTCCGTTGAGTATCTGCCATTTGTGACCGACCAGCAGTTGCTGGAAACTGAATGAGCTTTAAATCATAGTAAAGGTGAAAAACAAAAACAGCGGCAAATCGCTGATTTTTAATGAAGGTAAAATAAGGAAAGTTACCCTTTCACCACCACTCATTATTCCGACTATGGTATTTCATTAAATGTTGAAGTGCAAAAGGTACAAATAGCAAAATGGAAAACGGCGGGACAAGGGTCTATCAGGTGGACGGCAGCAGCTTTGTTAACGAAAAAAGGTAGTGAAACGCTATAAGCAACGCTTGAGTAATTGTTTAAATGAGTGTTGGAATGCTGGAAAACATGCAGCTAAATTTCAAAAATACATACACAAATACATACAGACTTACGTACTCATGTAAAAGGTGAGTGGGGTAGAGTCTGTTAAATGAAATATCTGTTGAGATACGCTAACATTCAAGTATGCATGTGTGTTTGTGTGTGGACTTTTTTTATGGTTGCTTAATTTTAATTATCGCTCAAGGGCATATTTTCGTTTTCCACATATACTACTTATATATGTGATTGTGTGTGTGTGCGTGTGCGTTTGCATTTAGCCTTTGATTGAGTTTTGGCGCATTGTAAATAGTTAAAAATTTAAAATAAAATGATATTTAATGGAGAAAGTCAAATAAAATAGAATAAAATAAAATGAAATAAGGGAAAAATAGAATGAATTGTAATAAATTAAACGAAATTCAGAAAAAGGAAAATATAATAAAATAAAACTTTATAAATTAAAAAAAATAGTACTAAAGAAAATAAGGAAATAAACAAGAGAAAAAATAAGAACGAAATTAATTATTAAACAATTTTTTAAAAACAAAAAAATAGAAAATGAAAATATGTTAAGAATGAAATTTAACAGAATAAATTAAAACAAAGTAAAATAAAAGGAAATTAAATGGAATAAATAAATGCAAACAAAGTAAAATAAAATAAAATAAAATAAAATAAAATAAAATAAAATAAAATAAAATAAAATAAAATAAAATAAAATTAAATTAAATTAAATTAAAAAAAAAATATAATAAAAAAATATAAAGAATTGAAATCAAAAAAGTTAAAAATGAATTAAAATATTAAATAAAACAAGAATATAAATAAATTAAAGTAAAATAAAGTGGAATAAGTGAAAATAAAATTTTATGATGAACTATGTACAAAGCGGCTGATAGCAGCAGGTTAATCCCTACCCTATCAGAAATCAAAAACAAATTAACGAAATCAACACAAGACTGAGTCTTGCCGATACCCTATGTTCGCGAGAGAAGTGAACAAGGAAAAAAAATGTAGAAAAGAGAATAAATAAATACATAATAAATAATGTAATAAAAACCAAACACATAAAATAAAAATACAAAATAAAGTAAAATAATTCAAAAGAAAATAAAATAAAATAAAAAACTTAAATAAAATTCTATGATATATTACAAAATAAAACAAATAAATAACTGATATAAAAAAAATAAAAAACAGAAAATATAATAAAATAAAATTAAATTGAATATAATAAATAAAACAAAGTATCAGAAGAAGAGAAATAAATAATATAAAAGAAAATAAATAACTGATATAAAAAATTATTAAAAGAAAATAATGAAAACTAAAATTTGAAATAAAATTAATTTAAAAAAAAGCAAAACAAAATAAAGCAGAAAATATAATGAAATAAGTAAGTGTAAAATGAAGTAAAATAAGTAAAAGAAATTAAGGCACCTTTCTGGTCTAGAGACGTGAAAAGAGAAGGCGTTGAAAATTGAAGAAAAACAATCGGTATCAATTGAAAATCGTTAGATCAATTCTTTATTTACAAAAGAAATATTTTTTCAATGTCAATAATAAAAAAAATTGTTTCCCCTGACGTAACACATGCCACTGGCGTAACTGATTGCGCTGATCAGGTAGGTCTGAAAAAAAATTCGATCGATTATTAATCAGTAGATATGTATGTCGCTATGGTGGGTAGCAGATTTACAAAAAAAATTGTTTTCTAGATCTTTTATCTGTTTAGTGGAATAACAAAAAAAACAGGATTTTTGTCACGTCCTCGCTCTTAAAAAATTGATTATAAAATTATAATTGTGCTACCCACGAGAGCCACAAGTCTACTTAATAACATATTAAAAATTCAAATCGGTTCAGTACTTTTTGAGAAATTATCAACGCCATCGCGGAAAAAATAGTTTCGAGAAAAACACGGTTAACGCGTTTATACCTGGGCGTCGTACTCCAAATCGGTCTCGTTTTAAAGGACTGTAACGTCTAAACTATAAATAAGATAGAATAGAAGTATGCCAATATTAGATGAAATAAAATAAAATAAAATTAATATAAAGAAAAATAAAAAGTACAAAAACTATAATATGTAACAATTTTGGACCTTCTGGTTCGCTGGAAGCAAAAATGGAGTTAATTTATATTTCTAAAGAACAGTTCTCGAGAAATTAAGCAAAAAATTTGTTCTAAAATCTTTTTGTAGTTATTGCCAAAACACTCCTGAAAAGTGAATAAAATTTACTTTTAATGGATATCCATTTAAAGGTATATTCCGTTTCTTTGCGTTGATATGCTGGAGCACTTGTGCTAAGTAACTGCCAAAGGGCAGGATTTTTTGTCTATGTCCCAAAAACGCTGTTTGGGAAATATCTTTTCAGACAGTCAAACAGCTATCAAGGCCTTACACTCCAACTCCATTTCATACAAACTAGTTTCACAGAGTAGAGAGGAACTAGAACAGCAAGGTCATTGGCTTCAAATTACTCGGATATGGATTCCCGATCATCAAAATATAGAGGGCAATGAGATAGCAGATCAGCTAGCAAGAAAAGGTACGGCACTAGACACAACAGAGGCGGTGGCAGTTACCACCCCATTAAATACAAAGAAAACATCCATAGTGTCACTACTATGCTTTAATCGAAAGAAGGTGGAAGCAGTTAACTACATGCGCCACAGCAAGAAAATCATGGCCGTCGTACAACATCTAGGCGACGAATTAATTGTTAGGATGCTCTCGCCTAAGCATTTCACGTATTACTGCAACTCTTACAGGTCAATGGAAGGTAGGGGATCATGCAGCCAGACTCAACCTTCCTTTCAATCCCATCTGTAGAAGCGGTCAGGCGGAGGGTGCGAAGGAAAGTCTTTTTCACTATTTATGCGAATGCCCAGATATAGCCAGAACAAGATTTCGCTCTTTCGGTAAACCTTTCCCACAGAAAATGATTGAAATCTCGGCAAAAGGGCAAACAGTTTGCTGTTATACTTGGATCTCACGAAATGGATCTGAATTAAAAACAAACCCAAAAAAGAAAGAGAGACATCACACGGAAGCAGTGATAATAAAACGGCGGTACGTGGAGTTAGTTTTTCCCTACTATTCTTGAACTTCTTGAAAGTCAATTGTTTAATTTTCTTACATTGGCGTTCACGACGAAAAACCAAAAATTTTGTATTGGGTTAAGTTTTGATCGAAAAGCTAAACAGTTGAGAGTTATAATGCCTCGAGATCCGAAAAATATTTAGTATACTTAGTCCGGCGCATTGATGAATTATAAAATGAACTTAGGACCGCCAATTGCTGCCTCAAGGATAGAAAACTCTGTCCAACAGCAGTACGTAATACGCAGAGTCCATTTTTTCTTTCAAAGTGGCGTGATTCCTCTAGTGCTACATTCAAAGTTTCTCCATTGATGTTTTTTATGAGAAAACCATTTAGATGACCAATATTTATTATTTCTACTTATCCTAATTAGATTTCTCGTTCAAAAATGCTACCTTTCTCAATATTTCTTTTTAGAGTCCTTAGAGTTTTCAAAACATCAAAGGGCAGGTTTGGTGATTTTTTCACTTACGAGAAGTGTAAATCTTTTATTTTATTTATAGTGTGTTGAATATTTATTTCGCGGTTCTACTGAGTTACGCACAATTTGCAGTGCTGATCTCCCATTTGGTCTCTTCTTCGATTGGAGGTGTCGGTACTTTGTAGTTTCGTGAAAGTAGCCTTTTTAAAGAACTGCCATAACACAACAACCCAGATCTCCCAGAAGTTTTTTTATCTTCTAGTCAAACACTTATCGCGCAACATTCTTTAAAAAATTGTTTTAAGTTCGTTTCAAACCAGCTTTATTATTTTTTTTTTTTTTGGGATGCAGGGGTTAAAATGTCTAATGCATCATCAAAGCTGCCATTGCAGCAATGGCATGTTCGGAGACTAAAAAGCTTCCCCTCGTTTTAAACGCGTCGCCCACCCTAGAACCGCGTTCACATTACTTCAGCGTTGCGTACCCTCTCCTGCGTCCAGGTCCCGCTTTTCCATCCGATTCAAAGACAATAACACAAAAAATATTTACTCTGAATGCATTTTTCGTATATAAAAATATATTTATAATTAAAGGTCGCAGGCTTGGTTTTCCAACGAAAAATGGGCTGCCTTTTTGTCTACTCTACACTATTTTTACTTCGAATATTTTTATTTCTTGTTTAGCATAATTTTAGCTACTTTTACTTTGTTGGCTAGAAATTAAGCGATCAAATTATGCGCTCATTTTTCACTTTATTCATTGCCATCCAAAGGGCCCTTATATTAATGCCCAATCAGCGCCTCGCGCATGCAGACAAATTAGATTGGACAGATTTAATGTAAATTGCATAGTCCAATCACCCTATCTCGCCTTACGTTTCGCCTTCTCGAAATTACTGCCTTCCTTCATGCAATTATACCTTTCTCTCTTTCCACGTCTGTGATTTTCCTCTTTTATTTGTTATTTTACTTTATCGTCCTTCTTCTACCTCATTTTATTAAGTATAGTTTCAATTTGCCCTTTTCTATTGACTTTCGCTGACTCGTAATGTGTGCCCTCATTAATTTTTGCGCCATTTACGTCAATTTTCGCACTTTTGTCGAAAAAATTTATTACGCGTTTTCTGCTCCTGCTCCGGCGCTTTGCTGCCCTCATCCATCCAACCAATCAACTCATCTTCATCATCATCACCGACTGCATCTGGTTGAGTGACTGACTAATATTTGACCCTCATCTTGACAGTTAAAAAGCGAAAATCAACTTTAACTACTGAATGTCTGGGCTTGAGTAAGATGTCAGTTGGCGAATTGTTATGGAAGTCGTCAACTTCATTAAAATTGTTCGTCGTCTGCTAACTACTCAGTCGGCTGCTCAGTCAGTGTATTGTTAATGTTAAATTTTAATGTCGACAGTCGATCTTTGACTCGCGTCAGTCAGTCATCGACCGAGTGGGATGGTGTGTTCAGCTTTACTTTTAGCTTTATCAAGGTTTGTATATGTATATATGCATGTAAGTGTGTTTACTTGTGCATCATTCGAGTAATGTTGCTTGTCCTTCTTCTGTAATACAACCGATAATTTAATTAACGGTTTGGCGGCCAATTGAAATTAATTTTATAAGGGTGTCATATTTCAGTTAATTAACTTGTATGCACACCTATAAATGCATTCAGTTAAGATATGATTTGTCAAACCAGATTTTAAGTTTCTAAGAAATACAAGTATTCTCTGTAATGAAGACATAACTGCTAATTACTTTGAGTTGCCATAGTCTCAAAAGTTGGACTCGGTCAACCATTAAAACTGGATATCTAAGATTCTCCTTGCTCTTGATAAATTCACCTGGACAGATGTTTAATGTCAATTTACGTCCGTATACCTTCCTTTCATGACAATCTCTCTGCCATTAGCGTGTATTTCTGCTTTCGTTCTCCCATTCTTCTTTATCTCGTATCTGCTTATCCAAAGCTTTCGAAAATAGCAGTATATGCACTTATAAGTACAATACATATATATGCAAATTTTTTTGTTTGTTTTTCTGAGCCTGTAGCTGAGATTAAAGCCGTTTTCAGTTCTTACAAAATTGTATTTTAATTAGCAGGGCCTTAAGACCTGCTCCAAAGTAGCTACTGAATGTAGAGGAATACTAAATGAGCTAGCTAAACGCTGCCCACGAAGCTCGTTTGGGACCCCAAAAAAGTGATATTCCTCAAAATTGCAACGCGGATGAGCAGGCTAGGAGAGAAACTGGTATTACAGTCCGGGCTAGAAGGAATGAGAACGCAACTAAATCACTCCTCGATCTAGACGGGTCTTCCATTTGTGAAGCGGTTGGTATCATCTTCGGGCACTGCTTAATGAGAACGCATGGGAAACGTACGACACTTCCCTCGAACGACTTCTGTCGCAGCTGCAGAAACGAGAAACGAGGAGTAATTGGAGCGTGGTGAACACTTTCTTTGCCACTGCCCCGCTCTTGGCAGAACGCGACATCGCTGTCTATTTTCTTACTTCTTTGGATGTCTGACAGGTCTAGAATTTTCAGGCATCTACAAAGTTTCATCGTTTATTATAGAGGCAAAGTGGTTTCACTAAAGTGCGAAATACAGGCCAAACTAGTGGTATCGCAATGGACCTCCATGGGCTCTACAAGTCCATGGTGAGCGGCAACCACTTCAATTTAAATTAACTTGGAAAGTAGTAGGACGAATACGAATACAAATACAAATGCGAATACGAATACGAATATGAACACGAATACGAATACGAATACGAATACGAATACGAATACGAATACGAATACGAATACGAATACGAATACGAATACGAATACGAATACGAATACGAATACGAATACGAATACGAATACGAATACGAATACGAATACGAATACGAATACGAATACGAATACGAATACGAATACGAATACGAATACGAATACGAATACGAATACGAATTCGAATACGAATACGAATGCGAATACGAATACGAATACGAATACGAATACGAATACGAATTCGAATACGAATACGAATGCGAATACGAATACGAATACGAATACGAATACGAATACGAATACGAATACGAATACGAATACGAATACGAATACGAATACGAATACGAATACGAATACGAATACGAATACGAATACGAATACGATATGAATACGAACATGAATATGAATATGAATATGAATATGAATATGAATATGAATATGAATATGAATATGAATATGAATACGAATACGAATATGAATACGAATATGAATATGAATATGAATATGAATATGAATATGAATATGAATATGAATATGAATATGAATATGAATATGAATATGAATATGAATATGAATATGAATATGAATATGAATATGAATATGAATATGAATATGAATATGAATACGAATACGAATACGAATACGAACTCATCAACTCATTCGGCTACGGCCGCCAGAATTTGCTTGCAAAAATACTTTAAACTCAGAAATATATGGCGAACTTTTTTTTTCCGTGCTGTCTAATATACATACATACATATTTTACCAAAATAGTTCGCTTTATTTAACTCTAAATCAAGTTGTTTGAAGTATGTTACTTGCAACAATATTCAGGCGAAAAATTAGTCGCACATTGAACTTACGTACAGCAAAATGAAGTAAATTTTGTTATATCTTATTTTGTTTTGCACCATTTTTCTCTTTCTTTTGCTTTGTAATTCTCCATTTACAATTCACCTCTCTTCAATTGTCAAATGCCAGTCGTAGTTAATAAATTATTCAAGATTTTTCGGTGATTAATGACTTCGGAAAATGAAATAAATTCAAACCCTAATTCATCATTGAACAGCCTCCGACTGGTAAATGTTTTCAGGTAGAAGTTAAATCTGAGATAAATCTGCAAAGAGTTGCGTGTATGGGGCATATTTTAATTTTTATCAAATCAATCAAAATGTGTTTCGAGGTCACGCACTGAACGACAAATTCAGACTTACCATAACATTTGCAGGTGTGTCTCACTGAGTTTCAGAATTTCTCCCGCATTTAAACAAATAAATACATACACATATACAAATGTATTTTATGAGTGTATAGGTGATGATCTCAGCAAACAATAAACTGCAACGACGCGCAAATGATCTGCCACAGCGTGACATTGTCATTAATGAGTAGCGAAAATGTAAGCTCATGTAAATATGTATTTTATGTAAATACGCAGTACCCACACACACATGCTTTGTTTACAAATACAAGCGCATATATTTAACTAATTCAATTTCTATTCAATTAAAAGTGAATGCATTACTTAAATGTTGACAATGTGAATGTGTTGTTGGTTTCAGCAGGAGCTTATAAAGTACTAAATACGCAGCTCTGTACACACTTATGTCGATATGTATGCACGTATGTATATAAATGTGTAGTGTAATTGTGCGCTTCGACGAAATGGGCACAACTGACACGATTCTACATTGTATTTGTAAATATGCTTCCACTCGCATTTATTTGTATTTGTTGTACTATTTTGCGTTGGCTTTTGTGTGATTTATGCCAGAACAACTTTCGTTCTCGTTGCAAGCGAAAAAAACATACGCACAAGCTGCTCTGCCTGGTTACAGTGTTGGGCGAAGTCTAAGCAGGTCTGCCTGCTCTGAAAGGCTGCAGCAGGTGGAGACAAGTGTGGGGAATTTTTGATAGATTACAGCATAAATATCCATTACGCGGCTTCTATTATAAGTCCACGAGACGCTTTGTGTTTACGATCAGCCAGCTTGGCACTTAAGTTATTACTTACTGCGCTGATTATTATTTTGTTATACAAGGTAACAGATGCTCAAAAAAGACTGAACCCAACCGCGCGGCGTTCATGCTAATCAAGGAATATGCACACTTAGTGCCTATAGAAACCCTGGAAACCTCAGCCTGTGGAGGAATGTTGAAAACCACACTACATTCAAACCCTATGCTCTAATAAAAGTATTTAATACTCTATAAATACTCAATACTAACTACACAATCCAGGTGTTGAGTTGTTTCTAACTCCTCCTCATTCCTGCAGCTACGACAGAAATCATGCATGTGAACGCCCAATCTCCTTGCGTGATTTCCTATGAGACAATGTCTTGTGAAGGCCCCTACTAAGGTCCTAATTTGAAGTCTACTCAATTTTATAATAAACTTGAACAGACGTAGATGTAGGCTTGGACATGTTTGCTTAGCAATTTCACATGTATTGGCACTAATCCATCTTTGATTTACAAAATTGATTAGTGCGTCCATAACAAGAAGCTTACAAGTTGCGAGAGGTAACCGCATAAATTTATTTATTTTTGGCATACGGGTACTTTCTCTTGCAAGTTGGTCAGCCCTACAGTGCCCTGGTATATCTCTGTGGCCTGGAACTCAGCATAAGATAATACGATATTGCTTGGCCATCTCATTAAGAGATTGGCGACAATGTAAGACACTCCTTGATGTTATTTGTAATGCATCCAGGGCGCGTAGGGGAGCTTGGCTGTCCGATAGAATGCTGATATCCGTTGATGATATTCTGTTTATCTCTAACCATCTTAAGGTTTCATGCATAGCGTTTATTTCCGCTTGAGAAACACTACAGTGATTCGGTAGTTTGAAGTCTTCATTGATAGAAAGCTCTTTGCAATATAACCCTGATAATACATCGGTGTTCATTTTAGATCCGTCCGTGTAGATTTTAATGGGTGTGTTGGGTGATGGATCTTCTTCAAGCCATTCCAGTCTAGAAAAGATTTTCATGAGAAGATTTTTCATGGCAGAAATACGCTCAGAGGCTTGCCATTGCCTGCCAATGGGCGACCGCTATTGAAATATCGACCTCTTTCTATCGTTTGATGTTTCACTTCCACAGTGAGTTTCAAACCCTTACCGAGTGGTAGAGGAACGCAAAAACACTTGGCTATGGCGGCGGCCTTATTCAACATATTATATATATATATATATATAATTGGCGCTTACACCCTTTTTGGGTGTTTGGCCGAGCTCCTCTTGATGTTGTTCAACATATTAAACCTATTTAAATGCCCCTACTTGTCGCCAATGTTAGACGCACCTGCAGCTTTTTCTTACCCTTTGTACTAAAATAGCGAAAAATAGCTCTATTATTGATTTGTTTCAAAAGACGAACACTTATTTCTGGCAAGACATTCTCAATGTGCTTAATAGCGAAAAAAGTTTCACATCTGCAAGGGCCATAACTAAGATAAAATCTTCTCTACCATTTTGTAAAAAATAAGCTTATATTCTTATTAAGAAACTCCGGTTTCATAGGTATAAATGCTGTTTGCGAAACTCGTGTAAGTTACTTAGATTTTGCACAACACTGTAGTTAAATATTTACACTAGCACATCCATTTATGGTAGTATATTGTCGTATATTTTTTATTTGATTTTTTTGCTTTTTTTTGTATGCTGCTACATTGTAGCAAATTTTAATTTACGATCAACTACGGCCATTACTGGTATCGATCGATTGCTCATTTCTATTCTATTTTTCTGCCATTGATTTCTATTTTTGCATTGGGTCAAACAATTGAATTGAATTTGCCTTCGACTCGTGTTCACTTTAATTTTACTCTCATTTGACATCACTTTGCTTTCCCAGGAAAAAAAATTACGATTTTAGCACCGATCTAGTTTCACTTTTTTCACGCTTTTACAATTTTTTTTATATTTTATTATATTTATTTTTTTATTTCATGTTGACTACATTATTTAGCTGGCAAAGCGCGTAAAAATTTTAGGCTTGCTTGAATTTTTGGCAAATTCACATTTTATTGAAAATTTAAATTGGTATTTAAAATGCCTACCATTTTGCGTACACAAAACTCAATTATAGGATTCAGTTTCACTGCCGATTTCGGTCAATGCGTGTAACGCTTTCACAGTTATTATGTAACGACCGCAGATAGTTGTTCATTTATTCAAATAACTGTAGCTATGCACTTGCCCTAGAAAATTTGCTGGCACTTCAGGACATTATTGTGCGGTTAGAAAAACAAATTGAATGGAATTTTGTTTTTTCACAATTCGCTCGTGGAAATATTTTACAAATTGTAATTTAATTTTATAGTAAATAACGAAATTGCTTTTCAACTACTCTCGAATACACAGCGCGAATTATTTGTTCTGTAAGAGAGTGAATCAATAATACAGGGCAACAATTTGGATGTCATTGCCTGGGGCGAAATAATTCCAAACTGGGGTGAAAGTATTAAGGTCCTATGGTATATCCCTAGAAGCTTTTTGCATGCTCTTGTAAAAATTTGTTTATACCCTTTTTGAGTTTTGTTATATGTTTTTGTTATATGAAGTCATAGTCTGGTGGAACTCACTAGAGAGGACGACATTGGTTAAAAAAGTGGAGAGAGTTCAGAGGTCGGCACTCATTGGAATCAGTGGGACGCTTCCAACGACTCCTACTCTAGCGCTCAACGCAATGTTAAATGTGGCAGGCAAATTGCCGCTGCACATACCGCAATCATTCTGAGGGGTTCGGACTACAGACTCAATCTCACTTATGGGCACTCAAGCATCCTTAGAAACTTCGAGTTCATCCCCCTGCCAAAGGATCAGTGTATACCCTCGCTTAGTCCAACCGGAACTATCTCCACTTATATTCCATCAATGGAAGAGTGGACGGAGGGCTACACTTGGGGACAGAGTCTGGTGAACTTGTTCACGGATGGATCGAAGTTGGAAGGAAAGGTTGGCGAATGAGTTTTTTGCGAGGAGCTCCCCATCCGAATCAAATTCAGGTTACCGGATCACTGCAGTGTGTTCCAGGTGGAAGTAGCCGCAATCATGGAGGCAGCTGATTGGCTGCTCACATACGTACTAACAGTCAAGAAAGTAAATATTTACTCTGACAGCCAAGCGGCAATAAGGGCCCTCGGGTCAGCGATGGTGCATTCGAAACTGATCAGGGAATGCCTGACCTCACTTTTGACTGCGTCCGAATTCTTTGACATAAGCCTCATCTGGGTTCCTGGTCAGAGCGATATTGCGGGAAACTGTGAGGCGGATGAGCTGGCCAGACAAAGGACATGTGAGGAGAGAATTGGAATCCCCTTGACTCCTTGCGGTCTGCTCCTGAAAAATGGGGCATCGCGCCAACTCAGCAAGCGTTGGGCAAGTACACAAGCTGGTAAGGTCGCGAAATCCTTCTGGCCACTTGTGGATCGGGGGCACTCGGGGGCGAGTTTCTGAGGCTGACAAAATATCAGCTTCCGAATCATTTGGCGGGCTTCTCACAGGTCACTATGCGCGAGGAATGCATGCGTGAGACTTGGAATTAGCTCAAGTCCGTTTTGCGATGGATGTATAGAGGATGAGGTGGGATCATTTCAGCATCTTCTTTTTAGCTGCCCTGCTCTGGCGGGGCTAAGATCTAGGCATGTTGGCTCTTACTTCTGTGCTGCGCCTGCTGATATATCTGGCGTTGACATTAAAAATCTTATGAATTTCATCAGCAGCACAAAGCGGTTGACGCAAATGCAGCACAGTTATCGTTCGTAATCCATACACTCTAAACCCACCCTCCTAACCATGCCAGCACCACCTCTCACTGCATTCTATCGGTCCTCCTCTTTCACCTCACCTCCTTCATAATGGTACCACAAAGGATGAAACCGTTTTTTCCTCGTCCAAGTATGCTCAGACCTTGGGCAACCATACCAACCTAACCGAACCTTTTGAGTTTTGGATTATGTGCCTATGCGCTTTACGAAAAAGTAGAAAAAAGGTTAAAATACTGAACTGATTGAATCTCTTTGCTTAAAGATATACATATCTTCACGAATTTCACGAGAAATATTTTTGTAGAATATTTTGACCCATTAACTCCCTCAAAATATTGACCCTTTTTGGCAGAAGTTTGCAAAGCAATGCATTTGTTAAGTTGATAGAGGCTTAAAGTGTTCTAGAAAATTATTCAACTGAAAATTTCTCTATGGGTAACAAAATAATGTACAACACCGTTCAGGTCTAATTCTTCGAGAGGGTCAACTTCAGCGCCATTTTTAAAATTATTAAAATTAAAAAAAAAAATACAAAATTATTTTCATTAAAAGTTAAAAAACAATTTTTTTTTTCATTTTTGTATGTAAAAGAATTTCTTTAAAAAGCCTATAAAATTTAAATCATTTTTAATTTTATGTATTGTAAAAAAAAATTCTTGAAAATACCCTCAATTTTCGAGCTCTAGACCACATGCCTACTCCTCGTTCTCATCGCCCACTCATCGCTTGCCACACCTTTGCTGGCTGTGCAATATTTGAATTAAAATAAACACATAATTACAATTTCGCTCAGTTTGTTAAATTAAACAAATAGCATATAATTTGTTAACAAATGCATTCGAATTGCTAACATTTATTTTACTCAACAATAATTGAGCTGAGTGTGCACGTAAGTGTGCACATAAGCATGGATTGTGGTTATTATTGATAATTTAATGTTTATGAACATTTATCGGCAAATAAATTGGCAAGCATGCACATACATATGCCTATATACGTATGTGTGTATGTGTGTATGCATGTAAAAGCCCTAACACTAATAGAAAAGCATAAACACTTTCCATCTCTTTTCCCTCTCCTTTCCCTTACTTACCACCATCCTTGCTAACCCACACACGCGCATGCCCGACATTTTCTGTCATTGCCTAGCTTTAGGCGTTGGTAAATATATTAAATACAATTTGAGAAAATTGAGTGTCAATTTGGAAAGCTGTAAACTGGTTTGTTATTCTGTTGCAATTACTAGGATCTAGATTATGTGTGATTTACAGTTATTTCATCAAATTGGTTAAAAATTAGCAAAACTAATTTCAAATATGTGCATGCGGTGGTAAGCGAAGTGAAATTTATTTATGTTAATTATTGTCTTTGTGAAGATCTTAAATTTGTCATACATTTGAAAATACCACTAAAGTAAATATCAATTTTTCTTGTATGCAAAGTTGTGTATGTGTTGAGCTTCTGTTGAAAATAATTTTTAATTTTTTTTAATTCATTACAATTTTTGTTAATATTATTCACACAGAGCCAAAATCACCTAATAAAATAGAACAAAAATGATAAGATAAGATAAGAGTTTATTAAGTAGAAAACGTTACAATATTTATGTTATCGCACAATTTACAGAATATGATATAAATCTTAATTCTACATCATTATATTTGTATATTTATCACAGGTTTGGTTTTTTAAACGATTTTTTCTTTTTTTCGAAGGAAAAAACTACTATGAAAAACCTCCGCTATACATCTTACAAGCTAGAGTTAATCTGTACGCATTTAAGTACCAGGGCCTAATTGAACATAAGAAAGTTCAGTTATTAGTAGATTGTCCGAAAAACTGGAACGAATTTTGAATCTTTTAGTCAAATTTTGTATTTGATCTGACAAAATCTTAGTTTTTGATTCATCATGAAGCTTTCTGGTGGAGAAATGCCATGGGAGTCGTAGCATCATTTTGAGTACCTTATTTTGGCAGATTTGCAGTTTCTTAACATGGGACTTTGCGATATTACTCCAGGCTGGACAGGCATATAATATTATTGGCTGAAATATAGACTTATAAATTATTAGCTTATTTTCATCACTTAAGCCTGATCGTCTATTTATTAGGGGATATAACATTTTAATCGCCAAATTTACTTTTTCCTGTATGTACTTTACATGATCGCAAAAAGATACTTTTTTATCAAAAATCACCCCCAGATATCGTACGGTATTGGCCCATGGGATATCATAACTACCTAATTTCAAACCTGTACTTGGTATAAAGCAATGACTTCTTTTTCTAGTGAAAAAGATAGCTTGCGTCTTACCAATGTTTAATTTTATTTTCCAAGTACACAAGTAGTCTGCCATGTTTTGTAGTGCATCTTGAAGTTTGGTTACGATTTGGTTACCAAACGCATGCGAATAAAATATGCCAATGTCGTCTGCGTACATGGCATATGAACAGTTGGCTAATTTGCGAAAATCAGAGCAATAAATAATGTATAGTAAAGGACCAAGTACCGATCCCTGGGGAACTCCAGCGGGTAATTCGATCATGTCAGAGTATTCGTCATTCAGAGACACGCAAAAGTAACGATTTTTTAAAAAGCAATTTATGATTTTTACTAGTGGTAACGGAAATTTTAAATTTATTAATTTGTAAATAAGACCATCATGCCATATCGAATCAAAAGCTTTCTCAACGTCAAGAAGCATTAAACCGGTTGATTTCTTGTGATCGAAGTTAGATTTGACGTGATTATAGATTCGTTTAATCTGATGAGTCGTACTATGATGTTGTCTAAATCCAAATTGCTCGTTTGGTATAATCTTATGGGTGTCTAGGAACACGGATATTTTATTTTTGATAATTTTTTCAAAAACCTTGCTTAAGCTGCTTAGAAGACTAATAGGGCGGTAGCTATCAGCTGCGTTTGCTGGCTTGCCCGGCTTGCGAATTGGAATTATTTTAGCAGTTTTCCACGCATTAGGGAAATATTGCAATTTGATGCAAGAGTTTATCAAAAAAGTAAAATATGTCACGGCCTCTTTGGGTAGGTGTCTGAAAAATGATATGATATCTCTATGGATTTTCTTCAAGAAGAAACTCTTCATATATTTGCAGAGAAAAACTTCTTAAATTCTTGAAAAAGATATTTTCGAAAAATTATCAGAGATTCTCTTTGATATATCTATAGAGGTATCATATATTACCGATAAGATGTTCTTATTAATACCTATAGCCAAAGAGATCTCACAAGTTATTGAGAAGATAATCTTATTGGTATTTTCAAAGAGATATATTTCAAATCTTAAAAGGAGCACCTTTTATTTATTTAACCCTATAGATACCTAAACAAAACATAAAATTTCAGTTTATTTATAAAATAGTATGGTTTATTTATTCTTATGCAAACATTATTATTACGTATTATTATAAATACAAAAAAAATATTAATTATTATATGTTTTGAATACATTTAGTGCCAATATTTTACAACCTTAATACTTTAAGTCCATTATTTAGGTCATAAAAATGTATAGGTGGCCCATCTAGTTCTTTAAAGTTTATTATTTTATATACATTGCTGGAATTGTATATTAAATACGATTGATATTTTTGTGAAAAACTTACATTTTTCCATTTTATGACGCAAAGTGTGACATTATTATTTTTTACTAAAAAATTAATTATTTCATAAATATTTATATTATTGCTCTGAGAGACTGTTACTATATGACCAATGTGAAATGCTTCGGAAGAAAAGTCTTCGGATTTTAATTCAAAAAAATATTGTTCCAAAAATGCCCATACTAGTTTGCTTCGTTGTAAGTATTCTGTATTAAAAACGCATGATAATTTTATGATAATATCAACGCACTTCATATAAGAGCAGGCTTTCCATTTTATGCCATCGCAACAAATATAAAATTCGGAAACATACGTAATATCAGTTCGATCTGCAATGTTTCTGGGTTGACATTTCTCTTTTCTTTCAGCAAATTGATTACTAATGTCCATAACTTTATGTTGAATATCACTCGTTGTTGCTACGAGAGTAACAAAATCATTTTAAGCATCGGCTATAGTAGATTTGTCGGTTTTATTAAGGCGCTTAAGAGGCAGTAATGCATGCAGAGGAATTGTGGTAATGCAATATTTAGTATCTATACAAATAATAATTAAAATAAATTGGAGCAATTAAGATGAAACCAAATACTAACCATTTAGGTGTTTTAAATATAACTCTCTGGAAGGGTAGTCCTTTATTTCTTTTTCAAAAATTTCCAATATGCCCTTATAAAAAAATTCCAATTTTAGAAACAATAAGTTTCCCTTGCCTGCGTAAAAGCGTTCAGAGTCTATTTCGATCTAGTAAAAAAATGAATAAAATTTTATAAATATAAAAAAAAAAAAATACTTAGTAGCAGATACTTACGAGATCATAACCATTGTAATTACTGTACCGTGGCCAATCCTTAAAGACGGCATCTAAGTAAACGCTTTTTTTAATTTCTGCAACTATAGTCTTTCATGTGACTGTCAAGTGCGTTATCACCTGTTCCCATTACCTGCAGTTGTGATGTAGCCAACACTATAGTTTTCGAATTACACTGAAAAATTAGCACTTTGATCCACACTCTTTGCTTGTTAAGCAGAAACTGAAAATATAATAAGCATTTTCTACTTTCATGGAAATAAAAAAGGAATGCAAGGAACCGTTATGTTGTGCTACATAAGTAAGCTTTTCACTGACATGAATATATTTACATACGCACATATGTACATTGATTCATGTGTGCCAATTACTAGAAAATTCGAAACAAAACATGTTGAGTTTTGCAAACCGACTGTTAAGTTTTAAAAATTTAATTAATAAGTTGTTCTTATAAAAATATTCATAAAGATACCTTCAATAAATAAGAAGTTTTCTCTTTTTTCATTTTTTCCAATTTTTTATCAGAAATTTTGAAAGGAAATGAGAAGATTTTCGTATAAATAACACGTTCAAAAAGAATTGCTACAAAATTAAGAAGAAATTGCCCTTAATAATATCAATAAGAATTTCTTAATCAAACCAAAGATAATTTCACATGATATTTTTTTTCGTTAAACACGTTTTGACTACCCCTGAGTCCAAAAACCGCCCATGAAGACAATCTTAGGTACATACGAGGAAAAAAGAAATCCAAAATTTTAATTTTGATTTTGCGCAAATCGGCAAAACAGTTTTATTGTCGAATTTTAGCTCCTGGGCTCGAATTACATACATCTGTGATTTCATCGACATTTGCGATATTTTCTTTAACATCAAAGATGCCTGTAATTAACTGTTACAGTATGGGCCCTATAAACACCATTGCACCAGACAGTCCAGATTGTTCACATGGCCCAAAGGCTTCAAGTATCCACACAAAAAGCTGTCCAATGGTGGATTTTATTCACAACTTCATGAAGGCCTTTCCATTTTACAATTTCTTAAAATAAAGGAGTAGGCAAACTTGTATCGCAATAATTCGATTCCGTCATAGTAAGACGGGGCTGTGGTTGTAACCAGAGTTTCTCAAGATTAACTTTTCCCAATTTCGGGTGTTATTGATCGACACCCTTTCCGATTGACAGAGATAGCGCCACCAGCTTCATTATGGAAAAAAATACGGACTGATAATTCCACCTAACTAAAAAACACACAAAATAGTCAGTTTAGCTGTTGCACCTGAAAAGCGATTCTTTCGAAATAAAATTTAATGCTTTGTAAATGTTTTGGTATATTGGAGAGGAAATGAGAGATAAGAATACATTAAATATAGCTGAAAGTCGGTGTAGAAATCATATCACGCTTACCGAAATCCCTTTTATAATCAACTATAAGAGTCGTGGGTTGTCGCCGCGTACACTTGCAATCCAGAGTTTCGCAACTGGTTCGAGAACCGCGATGTGTGCAGCCGAATTTCTAGAAATACCTGAGTAAAGAACTCTAGTGGCATGGCTTGCCCTTTGTAGCAGCCGGAAACTTCGCGTGCCTGGAACCTATGTATGTAGGATTGGAACATAGCCACATAGTCATCTGTCATTTCTGCGGTTGATCTTTTGGCCTTGATATATATTCTTTTTCCAGAAAAAAAGTATAATATCTCAGGCACTTCTTCTTCAGGATTGGCGCGATTTCGGCCGAGTTTAAAAAAGCGCGCCAGTCGTTTCTTTCTCGTGCTAACCGGCACCAGTTGGAAACACCTTGTGAAGCCAAGTCTTTCTCCACCTGATCTTGCCAACACAGAGGAAGCTTTCCTCTTCCTCTGCTACCATCAGCTGGTAACGCATCGAATACTTTTAGAGCTGATGCGTTTGTATCTATTTGAACGAAGTAACCTAGCCAACGTACCCGCTGGATCTTTATTCGCTGCGCTATTTCTATGTCGTGGTAAAGTTCATGCAGCTCATCGTTCCATCAGCTGTGATAATCGCCGTTGCCAACGTGCAAAGGTCCAAAAATCTTACGTAGAATCTTTCTCTCAAACACTCCAAGCGTCGCTTCATCGAATATTGTCATCGCCTCGTAGAGTGTGAGTTTTGTTCGTCGACGGCGAACTTTACTACTCAATTACCTACTTAGACAAAAGTAGCACTTGTTGGGAAGCACTTGTCAGGCACTACAGGGTGTTTAAATTTGTTTAGAAGACGTTTTGCTGGAATAACTCGCTATTCTCGTGTTCGCTCCGTCATAATGGCGCATGCCTTTTGCGTATAACGTAGACGTAGACGTAGAATAAAACCGCGGGAAACATTAAGCTCCCTCGAAAGGGTCCTCATTGATTTTGAAGCGTCCTCGTTAATGATCGCTAGCAGTGGTTGAATAAATTATGCAGTTGGGTCAATGCCAGAAAAGTTTCTTCTATCTTATCCGTTCCTACGTCACCACCTGATGCTTCCAATTTACGCCGAACCGTATGAATGATGTAAGGGCTGCACTTAAGAAAATTTGAGATTTCTAAATCGGTGTGATTTGCACATAAACCGATGATAACTACATGCTTGTTTTTCTTTGTTCTTTCAATCTGTGGTCCTCCTTGTCTTAACTCAAAAAGAGCAAAAAGAAGAGTAATGGCTTCGTGAAGTTATAGCTACATACATGCTTGCTTCCGGGTGTACCATGTATAGCTAATTTTCTAAGAAAAACAATAAAAACAATCAATTTAAAAATTGTATACAAAACTTGGAAAAATTCCGAACACTTTTGAGCGCAATTCCACAATTTTTAAATATTATTCCGAGAACAATTTTTGGCATGCCGCTTTATTTTTATTATTATACTATGTACATGGTCCAATAAGTTCATAAGGTGAGGCATAGCTGACGGCGACAATATCAAAAGCATATGGTATTTAGTGAGAACCGCCTTTTAGGAGCTACTTGTCAAATTTTCATGACATTTTGCTGATTAGTTTGTGACAATAATAAATTCCAATTAAAGTTTCTAAAAAATCTCGTTGATTTTTTTTAATTTTTTCTCCGCTGTGTTGCGCATTTTCTCCACACAATTTGCGGAAATTCCGAACACTCCACAATTTTTTAAATATTATTTCAAGAACAATTTTTGTTAGTTGTTTTATTCTATTTCATTTTTGTTTTTAATATAAAAGTTTCTAAAAAATCTCGTTGATTTTGTTCTCCATATAAAAAAATGTCGTCTAGGTGCACACCTCTCATTGTTTCTAGTACATTGCTTGATATTTTTGTAGCTCGTATGCTGTTTTATAAAGAATTCTCATTTTTGTATTATTATTTTGAAAATTCTAGCAATAAATAAGAAATCAAATTAATGCTTTTACTTATTGTCGTTATTTCGAATTCAATTAAAAGTTCTGTTGACTATGATTCAAGGCCTGCGGCTTGAAACAATACAACTCAGAAAGCATTTTATATGTAAGCTGCATATTTTTTGACTGTAATACTAAATTCTGAATATATGTTTTGTGAATGACAATTTTTCCAAATAAATTTAATGGCAGATGCCAAGTCGAAGTTATGGGAAGCGGGTTTAAAATTCAGAAAAAAGGTGAATACTTGCCACATATTCCTAGGAAAGCGAAGAAAAGTAACTGGATTTGCATATGTATTTTTAGGCTTTTTATGTATATCTCAAACGGGAAATTTATTATGTTGTCTGAAATGCAAAAATACTCACTCTGACTAATGTTGCGGAATATAAATGCATGCCTACATACCTACATAGGTACATACATAAATTGCCGCTTTTTGTTCGCTAACCCAAATTAATTTTAATTAAAATAATTTTCTATGCCATTTACATTCTGTGAATTCCATTGAAACTAATTTGAATTCTCTCTTTTTATTACAGGTATGCTGCACATAATTTTTGAATTTATGTATAAATATTTTATTATGAATAAACGGTAAGAAAGAACAGCTTTCTTTTAATGTTAGGTTATCTGGATTTTATTTTAATTTTTAAATTTTATTTTAATAATAATCTACAGTCCAAAGTGCCTTACAGATTAAGCAAAAATGTGAGAAAAACAAGCTAAATTTGGCAACTGAAATATTAGCGATGAATATAAATGCCATAACAAGCAAAGGCAAATTAATTTTTTTACAAAATTACATTCAGCGAAATTAAGCAGCCTAGAATTTGGTAATGAATTATAGTCGCAAAGTGCGAGAGTTTTAAAATTTTCCGCATGAAGGGGGTAAAAATTGACTAAGACTTCTTTCTGGAATATTAAACTTCTCCGTACACGTAGAACTGGACAGTCTGCGATGCCATTAACAACACTGAACATAAACGAAAGTGAAAGGGCTTTTCTTTTCTTGAGATTCTAGATTTTTTAGCTTGACCCAGTATTAAAGGACGGAAAAGGGGCCTCAAATCGTAGGGAATGTAAGACCTGCTTAAGAAATATATTTTGAATGCGAATATAATAGAATTTATCCAAAGTTGGTCGCAAGGTAAGTGAGAACGATCAAGAACCGTAAACAGCAGTTCGGATCAGAAAATTCGTCATCGCTCAAACCTCCAGAGACCAATATAAGGCTGCCTAAATAGCAGAAAAATGGTACATCTACGAGATCGATGCCATCAATTGAGAAATTTCGCGTCATTGCTTGGGTTATTTTAATTATGTAAGAGTGTAGCTAAAGATCATTCCATAAAAGTTGCCACATTGCAAACTGAGGGATTCTTAATTACCATGAATGGCTTGAACTCGATTGATCGGCCTTCTGCTGGAACTAACATTCATATATTTGCTCCAATATATCTACTATAGACTGTCCAGCCCACTGGATGAGATATTCACTATGACCAAAAATTGGACTCCATCTATTTGGAATTGCGCTAGTATATCTTTAGGAAAATGCTCCACATCCAAAAATTTAAATGTACATTTCAGATATTTCGGTGATATTTACCAGTTTGAAGCTAATTTTATTCTCAAATTTACAAGTATTAAATCCAATACATATTTTCTTATAGTTTAATTTCGAACCTCTTAGGATAGTGTACAGGTGTTTAGTACACCTGCTTTTTATGTATGATTAAATCCAACGATTAACCTAATCGTACCCAACCGACGTAAATCACGCAGTTTGCAAGGCGTAGGCTTCATTTTTGTTTTAACACTAGACCCAGAAAGGGCCTTTAGGTATTGAGGTCTGAAAAATTTTCTGCTGCAGAAAAAAATTCATCATATATTATCTACCCCAATAGCTACGAGAAGAGTTAGGTATGCGAAAAGGGGGGCATAGCACCCCGTAGTCAAATTAAGTACAGTTGCATATATTAACAATAGCTCACTTCTAGCGAAAAGTGGTAGGTCTTGGAAAAAGCCACATAAGCCGCTGGAAGTGCCCATGTTACGGTACTCGTATTTGATTTAACTGAATTGACTTGCATTGATTCCGATTCGAATATCGAAAAGAGCATGGCACTACTCTTACAAACTTTTTTTTCCTTGTTCACTCCACTCGGGAACATAGAGCCTTGACAAGACTCAGTCTTGCGTTGGTTTCGTTAATCTATTTTGCTTTTTGGCAAGGTAGGTGATTAGCCTGCCGCTACCAGTCCTAAATAGTGGTAATGCCCACCTGTCGTTCCTTATGAAAAACGCCTTCTTACTGTTTGGAGCGCCATCTGTGTTTCACATTTTTCTGGCAGAAGGATCGGACAGATGGTTCAGGAGTTCGCTAAATGTCGTGTGTCTGCGCTATTAACGCGGCTTCCCGCTTTCTCTTGCGCTGACTATTGTGCGGGAGTAAGGATGGAAAGGATATGATTGTTGGGGTTGAGGAATGCATTTTTTTCTTTTCTTGTTTTGTAGGATCTAGAAAAACTAGGAAACTGGGAAATTGGGTGAGTTTGAAAAATTGCGAAGACCGTGCTTTACGTGGGACTCGAACCCACAACCTCCGGGAACCCAGCCCTTTACAAAGGTATATATGCTAAAATTTATTTGACTTATGGCCGCAAATGTTTATGAGGGAGCTCACCTGTAATGCACCATCCTATTTAACCCCTCGCCTTGTGAATTGAGCTGCGATTGTGTGAGCCACTTTCGATGGGAGCTTTTCTCGCGCGTAAAAATAATCTCGTATTTGATTCGAACTTTTCATTTTTGTTTAGAAAAAATCATCGCATGTCTGATATGAAGTTCTGATTTTTGGCACGGAAGAAGGCAAAGGGTTAAGTAAGTCAGAATCCCGCACTCATGGCGTGATTTATGGAAGTATAATAAAAAGTTCGTGATGATATAGGATTTCTTCTTCATTTTCTTCATTTCATCTTCCCCGCATTTGATCCATTCCGAACAATACCCGGTTTACATTTTTCTGCTCGTACGTTTTCCAATTTTGAAGCTAAAAGTAAAAACAAAAAATAAAAAATTAAACTCATTCAATTTTGATTCATCTAATTTGAGTTGGTCGAATCACGACCCGTGAACGATACCAGGCGAGAAAAGTCAAGAACTTCCTTTACAACATAGCAACCCCCAAATTTCTCCCTGTCCTACCCTATGTGAATATCTCTCTCCATATCGGTATGATTGATCTACGTGACTTTTAAAGTTGAGAGGTACCGTGTGTGGTGGTTGATAGATGAGATGGGCGTTGGTATATAGCACGATAGATCCCCCAAATGGGCCCGTGTGGAGTTGCCTGATCTCCCATCGGGCGCGTCCCAGGTGGTGGATAGGGAAGCCCTGGCATCACACGAGGGGCCTTCCCTGATGGGGAGAAGTCCCGAACAAAAACCATCCTCGGTAATGGACATTACTCTAGGTGGAATCCACACAAGGGGCAATCCAGCCGCTTCGGCGGCAGGGGCATGGATTCTGGAGACCCCAACCATTGACCAAGTCTCTCAGCTCTGCGAGCGAGAGCGCATCCTGGAGGAAACGGGGGTTGCTACCGCAATCTCCTCTCCTTCAGAGTTTGAGAAATGTTTCCCTGTTTCGGAGGACCTGAGTTGTGAGGTCTCTTCGGTGGCTGCACGACCTCCCAAAGAAGCGAAGAAATCGAAGAACGTGGCAAGGAGGGAGAGAAGAAAGCGGCGGGCAAGGCTCATGCGGGAGAAATTCTCATGCCGGCCCTTCTGCGTCTGTGTATTCCAAAAGACCTCGGTCAGCGGAAGTGACACTCAGGCAAGCTACCGAATCCTCGGTGGGCAAATTCGCCCTGAATACCACGAAGAAGGAAGCTGGCGCTTATTGCGTGATAATGCACCATCTCATCGATCCACTCTTGTGACTGATTTAGTGACTAGAAATCGTATTTTAACCATCAGTCACTCACCGTATTCGCCTGATATGGCTCCCTGTGACTTTTACCTGCTCAGAAAATCGCATTTGGCCATGAAAGGAGAACGTTTTGCGTCCGTAGAAGCCATCCAAAAGGTTTGCACCGACATTCTGAAGAAGCATTCCGGTCAATGACCTGAAACACTTTTTCGAAAAGGTTTTAAATCGCGCAACACTGTTTTGAGGCCAGAGGGGACTATTTTGAATAAATAAACTCGAAGTTATCGGAGCAAAGCTCCTGTTGTTTCTATCTTAACTTAGTCTTGCTTATTTTGAACTTCACCTTGTACATATTTGGAAAAATGGCGTTCATGTATATTTTTATTTTTACAAAGTCATGCTCAAAAATTGTGTTAAAAAAGTAAAATATTTATTCGAAAATAATTGCTCATTTCACATATGAAATAATTTTACATGGAATTTGTTCATTTTACAGCAAAATATTTTTTTTTTAATTAAAAAAAACCACATACCAAACTAATAATTACTTAATTGCCCATACAACTCCTGAGTAAATGAGTAAATAAGCATCTGAATTTTCGGAAAAAAAATAGCATACCTTGGTGCTACAAAAACCAATTGATTTGCAACGTTAAAAATGTGCAAAATAAAAATTTGTGAAAAAAAGAAAAAGTTTTTCCAATGGCATTAAAACATTTCATTTCATAATACCAAATGAAATGTTAATATGTCACATAATTATATAATGGATAGCGATTTTATAGGCCTTCATGGTAATAACTCTGAAAAGAGAATTTCAAATTTGCGGGTTTCAGTAGCAAATTTAATTAAAAATTAAATGAAATGGAAGAAAAAGCTTAAAAAAATATGCCAATAAACTAAAGTGAAATTATTTGTTATTGGTGGCTTTGTCAAAAGCAAGCGAAAAATCGCACACTTCATAAATTGTATTTAAGTATTTAAAGGCGTTAACGCCAATTAATTATGGCAACGTTCAGCTAAATGATGAAACAAAAATCAAATAGAAACAAAAGGCATACAAAGCACACAGACAGTGGGCGGCTATTTGCAGCTTAGTCGGTTCGATTGAGTGCTAATTAAAAACAAACGCCAACCAAATATGGGCGCAATTTGCAGTTGAATAAAATAAAACTTGTAAAACTAAAATTTATTCACACGCAACCTAGAGTGCGGGCGCTAATTGGCGAATCAAATAAAAAAAATTTTAAGAAAAAACAAAAAACAATAATTAAAAGTCGCAACAACAGTTAGTTAAGTGAATTTATGCGCGTCTATTACTCATGGCCTGAAACGAAAGCAATACACTTTTGTAGCTATGGCCAGATTTGATCGCATAAGTCAAATCAAATTGGGTGCATTAGATTGCTCATACGCCCCGTCTGGCGTAAAGCAGCGATTTGGCGATTTGCTGGGTTAGCGAGGTGTAGCTATTAAATAATGTTTATTAAATAACAGAGTAAATTATTAGATATAAAGTAAATAACATTTAATTTATATGTAACTCTTATTTACTTATTCATATTTACTCTAGCTATAATGTCCAAGCGAATTTCCATCATCATTGAATTTTTACGAGTATTGGACTTATTGGAATGATATCACCCGAAAAGCATGTGTATGCAGAAACCTTAGAGGAATTTCAACAATTAGAAGAATTAACCATTAATACAGATAGTTAAAGTATTAAAAGCAATGCTTTGAGTATTATCGTATTATGGATTTCTATGGTTTTCATTGCCACGGTGCCACTTGCTTAGCACAGCACGTGGGATCCCATCAAGCTTATTAAGGTCATTTCCTTCACTGTTGATTTAACTTTGCTATTATTAAACTAATTGTAATTAGTGGGTGCTTTGTGTCTACTAAGAAGTGATATCCTTTCATTGCCTTCTACTTTTTTCGTGTTCGATTCTGAAATAAATGTAAAATTTAATTAAATCTGTATTCAATTCTAAAATGCCACACTCAACGAAGACGGTCTCCTTTGCGCGTTTGCTCCTGGCGCAGCTTTATCAGAAGGATTGGTTGCCCAGAAAATCAGCTGACTACTTAAAATGTTAATATTACGAAATGTGGGACAGTCAAAGATAGATACAAATTCGCAGTGTTTTGTGCACTATTTTGAGTAGGCAAACAAGATGTCTTTTGACGGGGTTGAGTGCAACATTGAACAATTGGTAGACCGTAGTAGGGCAACATTTCTTCGTAGAAACAAAAATATGATAAATAAATTGATGCAAGTAGCACTGGCTGATACGGGTAAACCGATGGGAGACTTAACTCTGTATTTTTAATAGTAAAATTTAAATTAGGCAACATTGAATGCCCCGCTAAGGCAATTACTTTAATACTACTTTCGATTGCAAACAATTTTGTAAATTACTTTGAAAAAAAGACCTTTCTGTATAACAAATTAGGAAACTTTCTTCTGAAAAACAAGCTTTGGCACTTTTATTTCGAAGAAATGTCTAATGGGGATCAGAAAAAAGCTCTCCAAAAAAGGATAGGAAATTACAGAATTATGAATAAAGTGTTTAAAAAATATGCAAAATCTCATTTTCCTTGTTCTGTCGCATGTTAAGAATAGAGTATTAAAATGGTCTGAACGTAAGTGTTAAAATTATTCACAAGACGCCAAGAAAAACACACATAAATTAAACGAAGCAAACTTCAGGCGCATAACCATCTGATGCTCAAATCAAAGGGAAAGTTCTAATAAGCCAGCCTTACCCTCTTTTTAACACCAAGCAAATATCTACAAAAAATGCGACTTGAATGTTCGAGCAAGAGAAGAAAATCGCGCAAAAAAATTTTTTGGAAATTAAAAATAATTTTAAATGATTTTAGAATTAAAATTTTGCGTCTTTTTCTCTGCTGAAAAATTAAGGAGTCAATGCATGCATGCGGTACATGTCGGACGTGTTTTTCTAAACGTTTTGCATTTTTTCTATATAAAACTTATTTTGATATAATATGAAATGACATTTTATTGTTAATATCAAAAATAAGTGACTTTAAGCTATACTTGTTATATTCTGAACTCAATTCAAATTAGTGTAAATAAAAAATAAAAAAATAATTGGCGCGTACACTTCTGTTAGGTGCTTGGCCAAGCTCCTCCTCCTATTTGTGGTGTGCGTCTTGATGTTGTTCCACAAATGGAGGGACCTACAGTTTCAAGCCGACTCCGAAGGGCAGATATTTTTATGAGGATCTTTTTCATGGCAGAAGTATGCTTTCACCGAGATTCGAACCAACAATCTCTCTGTGAATTCCAAATGGTAATCACGCACCAACCCATTCGGCTATGGCGTCCTAAATAAAAAAACAAGACAAATATGCCGTATGTATGCGGACAAAAAGTTGATCGTCCTCAAGAGAAAGTGCCGTGTGCGGAATGTCAAGAGTTCTTTCACCTTGACTGTGTTCGGTTTACTACAGGCAGATGTGGATTTCTTGCTCTCATCTGATAAACCGTATCTTTGCAAGACCTGCTCTGCTGATAGAAGCTCTTCCATTAGGTGGGAAATTTTATCAGTACTTTCGGCCGAAACAAAAAATAAAGATCATGATTATTCAAATATGCACAATAATAAGCAACAAATTACATTGCTTGTTGTTGTTAAAGAAATAGCTGCCCTTAGAATGGAAAATATTCGCATACTATCTGCTGTAAATGCTCTGCGTGAAGAAAAAAAAAACAAATAATGCAAAAATCAGATGATCTTCTCGCAGAAATTCGCTCATTGCATTCGCAGCTTGAAGCAAAAGATGTCACTCTCGCCACATTAACAACTGAGGTAAAAAATCTCAAAAGCATTGTTGCTAACTCTGCTAGCATGCTTGGTAGTGGAAATTCAAAATATGCGAGCTCCTTGCTCTCTCCTCTTTCTGTTCATTGTCCGCTTATTGACCATGAGAACAATGCGCTGAGCTCAAACAACAAAACCAAAATCTAAACAAAACATCAAACTTACTCTCCTATATCTGCTGTAAATGTGAATGCTATCTCGCCCTCTCACGGAGCTAGTGTGTTAAAAGGCATTAATACTTATGCTGCTGCTGTTGTGTTAAGAGAGATCAAGATACCACTGTTAGTGTATTGACGCCGACTTCTGCATCCACTGCTTCGCTCTGCTATGCTGCGGCTGCCGCTGCTAATATCAACATTTCAACTCCACCTACTCTCACTGCTTCTTCAACTAATGCTGATGCTGCTGCTGCTCACATCAACATGTCGACTGCGGGAGCCAAACAAAGCACTGTACCCGTTCTTAGTGATCAAATGCATACTCAAACTTCGTGGACAACTGTTCAAGGGTGAAGGCGTAAAAATAATAGAAAGCTTTCGGGATGTAGTTATTGGTCTTAATTCAAGTACTGAGCTTGATGTAGTAGCTACGAATAAGTAGTTACATCTTGCGTCCTTTAAACCTTCTGTAACTGAGGATTATATAATTTCTTATGTTGCTAAAAATGCAAATCTTAATAAAAATCAGATTCTATTTAATCTGATGAAAAATTATACTGATAGCCAAAGTTAAAAAAAAAATTATTTTAACCTAGGGGTTCCGCTTTTATTGTTCGATCACATTCGTTCGATACCAAACTGAAATTAAAAACATAAATAAATTGATTCTTTTGACAAAAAATATTAAATTTTTTTTAATTAACAATAATTTAATAAAATTTAATAATTTAATTTTTCCGTTTTCTTCTCTGCTGAAAAAATTAAGGAAAAATGCTTTTACATGTACCACGAAATTTATACTTCGTTCGATGCCAAACTGAAATAAAAAAGCAAATAAATTGATTGTTTTAGAAAAATTAGTGTTGATATTCTTAAGAAAAGTAAAACTTAAAAAATAACTTAAAAATTAACAGAAATTCCAATGAACCTTATTGCTTGACCACAAAATTTTCGACCATCTACATACAAAGAAATTTTGCTTCAATAACAAAAACAAGAAAAATAACAAAAAATGAAAAATTCAAAAATAACAACAAAAAAAAAAAATGTTAACACCAAACAGTTTTTGGAAGAAAAATTTAAAAGTAAAAAAATTTGAAGAAAATACAAACTCCTCACTTTATTTTTTCGACAGGACTTCATTTTTTTCAAACCACTATTTTTTTCTCCAAAAATGTTTTTTCTATTTACCAAATTCGCCAACCATAAAGTTAAAGTTTTAGTATTTGAGAGAAAATTGGAAATTTTGAATAAATTATCAGAAAAAAAAATAAATTGATTTTCTTCAAGGAAACAGTGTTGTTAATATTGGCAACCCTATATCTTTTGACAGAGATGTCAGATCGCTTAATGACATACCGCGTTTGAAGCGTCAGTCCAAGCAAATTTTTACCATGGAACAGTACACGCCACACGAGCGCTCCCAAATTGTTGAAATTTACATTCAACAAAAGAAGTCAATTGTGAAAACTCAACGTGCGTATAAAAAATTAAATAATGTGAAAAGTGCGCCTTCTAAGAACACCATTAAACGTTTGTACGAAAGGTTTTCGACTGGTGATGCTCTTTCTAATCCAAAGAGGCCAAATCGAAACCGACCAAGGCGATCGGATGAGAATATTGCTCTTCTAAGGGCCAGTGTTGAGACGTCGCCCAGGACATCCCAAAATCGCCGTTCTCAGCAGTTGGGCATTGCTCGGACCACTTTACAACGAATTATCCGCATTGCTTTGCATTTATTCCCGTATAAGATTCAATTGACGCAAAGATTGTTGCCTGTGGACAAGCCTCGTCGATTGGAGTGGGCCCAAAGAGTCATCGAAATCCGTCGGGTCCGTCGAATATGGGCAACCCGTACTCTCCTGAAATGTTTTTTCTATCTGTTTTCGAAACTCCTAAGTCTTATATACATAAATTACGACAACTATAAAGTTAAAGTGTTAGTATTTGAGAGAAAAAATGCAAATTTTGAATAAAGTTTTAGAAAAAAAATTGATTTTCTTAAAGGATACTCTCCTGAAATGTTTTTTCTATTTACCAAAGATCCATTTGTCTTCAATACAAGACCTTTTTCCTTTGTTTGGTGTCTATAGTATTACGCAACTCAAAAAACAAAAAAAAAACAATTTTTTAACTGGTGTTAGAATTCATTGTTCTTCGAAACTAAAAAACTTCGCCGTAATGGAAACAAAACGGCAAAAGAGGTATTGGTTTTTTCCACTTTCAATTTTTTAAAATATTTATCGGCTTCAACAAAACTTAATTTTCTCGCATCGGGTTATTGACAGATTTTTTGTTTGTTGTTGAACTAATATTCATTTCAATTCGCATCGGATTATTAACCGTATTTTTTTTTTTCTTTACAATGTTCATTCCAATAAAAATATGAAATTTATTGAAGCATAAATAAGCCTCTAAAGTATAACACGCCTTTCCATTTTCTAAATGCATTTCTGCGCAGGGTGATTTAAAATTTTTTTCAGCACTAAAAAAGCTACACTGAAAAATACTCTGCTATTCGCTTCAGGCAGCGAAAAAACAATTCTCGCATTCAACCGACTGCATTCGAGGATTATGGAATATAGTGTGGGAAGTCATTCAGCTATAAAACTCTATTATGTTGCAGCGCTATTCCGCTACCTCTTTCTCTACATCCCTCTCCCCTTTCCACTTCCTCTTCATCCTCTTCAATCTCTTTGTAATAACAGCTAAATTGCTATACTGCTTGTCGCTTTAGTAGTTTGTCTGCACTCGCAGTTATGGGGCGTCAAAATCAATTAACGCAGACAAGCACAATTGTGCGATGAACGCACATGCACACGCACGCTCAACCGCCGCATATTGACAGAGAGAGCATATGAGGAGTTAGTAAAAAAGCAAAAAAAAAAAAAGGAATTAAAAAATTTCTACTGAGAATGTTTTTGAGCCCTCGTAAAGTGCATTAATACACACGTATTTAAACAAATATATTTCAATCCACACAAATCTGCCAACAAGTGCTTGACCTGTGTGTGTGTGCATTTCTCTGTGTGCCTCTGCTTGCTAAACTGCAAATAGCGTCCATACAAATCTTTATTGGTGGCATTCATTTGCATAGCCGTGAATTTTAATTAAGCAATTAAAAGTGCAACTAAATTGCTGATAAGTATTCTGTGTACACACGCGGTCGCGCACTGACACACTAACAAATGCGACTCAACTGATTGTTTTCTACTGATGATATGTGCGTATGTATATTAGAGATGCTAATATTAGTGCTGGTTGTGAAACCCGTCGTTTTTCGTGATATTTTCAATATGATCGCGAAATATCGGGACTGATCCCGATATATGTTTTCTTAATATTTCTTTTTCTTTTTATTTTTGTTATCACGAAAACTTAAATGATTTTAATGATAAAATCAACAGATTTTATATGCAATAGAAAAAATAAGAAAAAACAAAACACACAAATAACAATTCTTAAAAACAGGACATAGCTCTTAAATGAATAATTCTTTTAAATTGTATTTATTTTTGATAGAAACTTCTACTTCTTCTTGGTTGGCGCGAGAACCGCTTACGGATTTTGGCCAAGGTTAACAAAGTACGCCAATCGTTTCTTTCTCGTGCTAACCGACGCCAATTGGAAACACGAAGTGAACCCAAGTCCTTCTCCACTTGATCTTTCCAACGCAGAGGTGGCCTTCCTCTTCCCCTGCTATCACCAAAGGGTATAGCCGGTACCGCATCGAGCAACTTTAAGAGTCGTAGAGTTTGTATACATTCGGACGACATGACCCAGCCAGCGTAGCCGCTGGAACTTTCTTCGGTGCCGTATGTCGATGTCGTCGTAAAGCTCTTAGAGTTCATTGTTCCATTGCCGTCACCAATGTGCAATTTTGCAATGCAATTTTGAATATATTTTTAGAAAAAAAAAGTGATTTTCTTCAAGAATACTCTTGTAAAATGTTTTTTTTTAAGTTAGCAAAGTTGTCTCTATTTTCGAAACACTCGACTCTTAAATAAATTACAACAACTATAAAGTTAAAGTTTTAGTATTTGAGAGATAAAATGCAAATTTTGAATAAATTTTTAGAAAAAAACTGATTTTCTTAGCAATGTGCAAAGGTCCAAAAATCTTCCGCAGAATCTTTCTCTCAACTAGAAACATTTTCGCTTGATTCTTAAAATTTTCTTTTGGAATAAAAGCACTAAAATACATACATCAGTAAAAAAAAATGGTAACTTACGATTTAATGTTTAGAAGAGTAAAAAATCATTCAATGCACACTTTTTAAATATATTTAACATCTGAAAGCCAAAATTGTGTAAGACAACTTTCCTTCAAAACGCTTTTCTTACACATCCTGAATGTGAAAATCCCGGACTTGCTATTTGGCTTGAAACTAACTTTCATTCATTCATTTTTTTACTCCAAATCTTTAAATAAACACATTGCCCTGCGATCTCGGCACTCCGGGATTGTCATCACTCGTATATGTACATCCGCTTATACAGTCATATATTTTTTCACATCGCTTTTCAGCTCAACGCCGCAATTTCCGGCAATTGAATAGCGTTTCAGCGTCAGCGCTTCAAATTATCAGCTTTGTAATTATTTTCTGCAATTCTATTAATAATTAACTAATAAGCACGACATTAAAATGCTTGGCATTTAATTGTTTTAAATTGATTTTTTTCAGCTAATTAATACATGAAATGTTGTAAAAGTCGTTTTTGTAACAGAAAACATTTCGCTTTATTATAAAAACTGTTTAATTAAAATTGACTTTTTTTTTAATTTTTTATGCTTTCCACATCACTGACACAAACAGCATCATGTGGACTTCGACAAACCGCGTATCTTTGGGTGACGACGAGTGAGCTTTTTTTATTTTTATTTTTTTGTTTTTGTAATTTCATTCGATTTAGCTAACTGACAGCTTGAGTGACATATTGATTGACCGCATGGCGCTTGGATCAATTTGCGCAATGAAATTTGAGGTAACTTTGAGGTCACTAAGGAAAGTGAATTAAGTTTGTGGATATTGTTTGAAAATGAATCATTTAAAAAATGAAAGGTAGTAAAACATGTGGAAGTATTTTATATGTTTATTTTTTCTTGTTGTTAATTTTTATTTATCAAATTTGCAAGCCAAAATAGTGTTTTCCAATTAAAGTAATTCCAGTTAAAGTAATCCATTTGCTCTCAGCTGACTCGTCAGCGAATTGATTACTTGAAATTTAAATGGAAATTTTGAAAAAGGCGAGCCAAGAAGCACCAACAGATTGGCAACTCCTAAAACACTCAGGCTAAAACGCACATTGCATTCAAAGCGCTGCAAAGTAAAGGGCTAGATAGTCAAGCAGGAAAGGAGAGAAGTGATACAGAGATAGAGATAGGTTGGAAAGAGATAGAAACAGAGACAGATATATCTAGTACAGCAAGAATTTTCCAGATTCTGGAAGTGAATTAAGTTTGTGGGTATTCCGTGAACAAAGATTCTTTGGTAAATCTGAAAATATCTTCCAGTTTGAGAGAACGAATATGACGCATTCTCATGACATCGGAATTCAAAATGCGTAGTCTTGCTCTAGCAAAAGCAGGACACGCACCGCGGAAATGCTCAGTGCTATCCTCCTCCTCTAAGCACGATGTGAATACATTGGGTGCGCAATGATTCCATTGGTAGTATTATGACGATCCCATGGGTTGTGTCCTTTAATAATACCGATCATCAACCGAACATCTTTCCTTCCAAATTTTAGTAGAAATTTAAACAATTTTCTGTCCGGGCTTGCCACAAAACACTTTGCAGTTTTGCAGCGTTCTAGACTGAGCCATCGCTCTTCATGTGAATTTCATAAATAATCGCTGACCCAATTCATGCTTCCTGCGGAACGGATTCCGATTATTGGCTCTGGCCCTCGTGGGGTAACCGCTGATTCACAGTTGACATGTTCAACGGTAATTCCATTTCCGTGAGCACCGCGGTGTCCTGGGACCCATGTAAGTATAAGCCGGTTCTGTCTTGCAACATAATTGCGCCTCTTCTTACATTTTTGAACAATCTTTGAGGTTTGATTTGCGTTCTTTGCGGCCCTCAGTGCAGCCTGACTGTCACTAACTCCTATGTTTCCTGCTCCATCTCCTTTCAATTATACATTCTGCTACTTTCAGAATAGCAAAAATTTTCGTTTGGTTGCCATTCCTTCCATAGCGTAATGTTACTCTTTGCTATCGTTTAAGTACCATCCCGCTAAAGACCCTATTTCATGCTTGGATCCGTCGGTAAAGAAAATATCTATCAAATTTCTTTGAGTGCCTTCTGGATTACTCCATTGCGTGATTACTCATTTGACATAAAATTTCCTTCCAAATGTAACTATGGGCGTAAGATCGTCCTTAGATGCCAAGAACAGTGGATACTACTCAGATAGCATCTTAAGGGGTTAGGGGTAGTCAGAGACCCGAAAAAATGATGATTTTCACGAATTTTTTTTTGCTACTTAATTAATTTATTTAACAAAAATAAAAACATAGCATAAAAACATCATGTTTTAACTTGACTTCACCAAAATTTCAAAAAAAAAATTAATAATTGCAAAAGTTATCGCTGTTTGTGTGAAGCCCGTTTCTCCAGAAGTCCCTTGCGGTGAACATCACAAGTCCTTGCAGATTCATCTAAAACCAATCGGACAAGAAAAATTAGTTTTATTAATAGATAATCTTGTGCCTGATCGAAGCTTTTTTTTGTTTGTTCAAAATGAACAAAATGGCGGCCTCAGAAAATTTTTTCCAGATTTTAGAGAAAAAAACCAACAGTTAATTGTTAAAAAAAATCGAAATTTTTGAAAAAAAAAAATCCTTCGATCAGGCACAAGTTTTTTATGTTTTTCAAAAGCTGTATAAATTTTATTGAAATCTACGTAGCGGTTTTTAAGTTACAGTGTTCACCAGTTTGAAAAAAATAGTTTTGAGAAAAACGCATTTAAAGTTTTGCTATCGGCTCCGGAGCGGCCGAGCGCCCTTTGTTAATTGTTGAATAACTTGAAGTATTTGTCGGATTCACTTCAAATTTTTACACAATATTTTTAAAGCATTATACTTTAAGAAAATGCAAAAAAAAAAAAATCAATTTTTTGAAATTTCTGACTACCCCTAACCCCTTAATGATTTCTTTTTGTTGAAGTTCAGTCTTCGTTCCAGAAACCATATTTATGGAGTCCATTCAATGCTTTTATTGCTTTCTGCTATATCTTAAGATCCAAGGGGAGCTAATCAAGCATATCATTTAGGGCATCACTGAAGGTTGCATTCATGGCACCCGCAATGCCAAAAGATACACTTCTTTGCAGTTTGTATAGTCTGTGACGTGTGGACTTAACCATCCATCGCCACCATAACCATTCGTCACCACCAAACCACAGAGCCATAAGTGATGTTTAGTGTGATAAGTGCTGTGTATATGCACTGTACCACAGCAGGTTTCAGGTTTTACCAAAGACTCTATGGCATTGTTGAGAAATATTTAACGCGAGTTTCACTTTCAACAAAGCACGCGTCTTCCAAGTTAGTTTCTTGTCCAAGATTGCTCCTAGATATTCAACTTCATCACACCTTTCAGTGATAGAAGCCCGTTTTCTCATGAACATATTTTTCTTTTTGTGATCGGCTAAGAGTTGGCTGACAAAATAGAGTGTGGCTTTTGAGACTAGTGAAAGCTTGTTGAACTGCAAGTGATCTAAAAACGAGTTGTTACCACTGAAATTCTCTACTTGTGACTAGAGGCTGCTTAGTGAATACCGGCATATATTTACTTAAATCCCAAATGCGTCTGCGGGCACAGAAATCGGAAGTGCGAAGCCAAATCATGCATTTTGACATGCAAATTCGCATTTCAACGCGTACATGAAATCATAAAGCAAATCTATTCTAAAGTGACAATTTTTTCGATGCATCGAAGGCCCACAATTTTCACCAAAATATTTGAGGTACTATTAGTTTGTCCCTTTACAAATAATTATCCAAATTTCTGCTGGCTTGTCACAGTTTTTACTCGCTTAAAGATTATTGGCGCACATTTTACTGCTATTTACTGGGCAGCTCTATTTCTATACATACAAATTTAATTTAACTTACTTCTGTTTCTCCCAGTCATAGCCAAAATTGCATTTCAACTTTTTTATCTAAATTTTTTTTTTATGTCGCTTGCTTCACGCAAATGCCCTCATGCCCTAGATACGCCTTCTTATGAGTGGCTAAAATTCAAAAACAAAAAAAAAAATTCGCAAATAAATAAATTGAAAATGAAAAGCAATTTTTAACAATTTTTACAGCAGTAGTTCAGAATTGCTATTTTTAAGTTAGTAACTACAAATTCGATAACATTTATCAGTTTGCCATTTTCCATTAACCACAAAACACGATTTGCATGACTAGACTCCACATAAAGTTTTGCATAGTTGCGAGTATTTCCGTCACTTTAAATTAGTATTTGACAAGCCGAAAAATATAACTGAAAAGTATCTGAAAATTTTTAGCATTACACCCTGCAAGAAAATCCATTTAAAACGGATGGGTATCGTTTAAGTCAACTACGTCCAGTTTTAGTCTATTTTGCTCCCATTATTGTGCAAGAAAGAATGAAGCGGGGGCTTTAGATTGGATGACGTCCAACGATGGCTCATTCCATTTGTTTTAATCACTTCAAGCTACTGCAATTCATCCGGTTTGTAATATTTAAACCTGCTATATCCGCGGATACAGCAAACAAGTGAGAGCTCAGATGTCTGAATGTCAGCCCGACAAGAGCAAGACAGCTGAGAAGAAGGTGCTGAGATGATGCCAACTCATGCTTTTGCAGAAAGGACTTGAAGCAATGCCAAGTTTCACCGCATGCATACCTTGCGAACAATGCTCGATAAGGATATGCCCCGAATTTGAGAGCTGCCACTTTGTTAGTCTCTTGAGCGTCCCCGATCTACACGTGGCCAGAAAAATCTCACGTCTTTGCACGTTTGCGCGACGCGAGGCCCATTTTTAATCTTCACATTTCGCAGTGAAACCATCTCCACGGTACCCTGGCGAGGCAGCTCATCAGCCCAGTAGTTTCCCTCTATGTCACTGCGACCGGACACCTAAATGATCCAAATTTCAAAGTACTCGGATGTAGTCGAGGGAGAAATCAGGTAATTAGTCATTTCCCGACTAATTTCGAACGTACAAACAACGAATTCGGGGCTCTAAAGTAAACAAAACATTTATTGCTTCTTTAATTTTCGATACCTCCGCGATTCGAAAACATTACAGTGATCCGGAAGCCCAAATTTGAGCTTGATGTAGAGCTCCTCACAGAATACCAACCTCCACCAACTCTTCTGTCCAACTTTGAGCCATCCGTGATGATGTTTGATGAAAATAAATTAGTCAAAACGGAAAATAGGTATTAATCTCGGTAGCGAATATGAAGAAACTTCTTGTATACTTCTGCATACCTATGAAATGAGACTCTTTTTTTTTCAATTTCAAACGTTTATTAACAAAAAATGGTTACAAATTTAATCTTCAAAATAATAGCCATCGCTAGCGACACATTTTTCCCATCTCTCAGCAATTTGCGGATGCCGCGCCAAAAAAAATTGGCCGTCTTTGGCCGCAAACCAGTCATGGAGCCATTTTTGGCTTCTTCGTGAGAATTAAAGTGCTGCTCGGAAAGTGTCTGGCCCAACGATGCAAACATACACCAGCGGTTCCCAATCGTACGTCTCTACCAATTCCCGGGTCGCTCTTGTTCGATGTGGCGGTGCATTGTCATCAAGAAAAATGACTTTGTGACGCCGATCGGCATATTCTGGGCGTTTTCGGTGTATAGCGCTGTTCAAATCGGCCAATTATCGTTGGTAGCGTGCACCGTCAACTGTTTCACGTGGTTTTAATAGCTCGTACCAATCATACCCAGAAAACACTCAGCATTGCCTTGCGGTCGAAGCGATTTGGTTTGGCTGTTATTTTTGGCTTGTGGCCGATCGTTTACGCTTGGGATTGGAGAAATACACCCATTTTTCATCACCCGTAACGATTCGATGCAAAAAAGACTTCCTTTTGAACCGGGAGAGCAGCATTTCACAAGAGGTTTTTCATAGCACGAAATTTGACATTTTTAAGAGCGACAAAAATGCATTGTTGTATGAAATGTAACAAACAATGAACTGAATATTATTGACAGATGACAGACGAAAAAAACAAGACATTTGGAAATACTCATAGCGACATCTATGGACTAATAGCTGAAAGTCTCATTTCATAGGTATACACCTGACAGTACACATTTTACGTTTTTAAACTCGAGCCGACGTGATCGCTTTGTTTTCTTTAATTTTTGTACGTATGTATGTAGGTATTTATATAAAAATCGCAAAAAGAAAAACGCGTTGCAAGTCCAGCCTTTCTCCAAACTCCTGACTGAGGCAGCGTTGCGCACAGAGTTGTATATTAAGTATGAAATATATGGTACTAGTGTCAATGAGTATATATTCTCTGATACTTAAAATGTATATTTATGTGAAAACCCCGATTTTTGGATCTTCTAAAACAGGTTCTCCTTTGTCAAGCGACGTACTGGGGTATTAAGAAAATTTCGGGTGCTCAACAAATTGCATTTTCGTTCATCAGAGCTCGTTTAGTATGAAGCTGTCAACCCTTCTAAGGCGAATTATATGCCTTTTTGTTTGTCCCAGTCGAGATCTTTTGTCCTGTGGATTTTATTTTTCTGTTCAAAGCAGTTTTTTGTGCATAACATCTCCCTTATGAACCCACATCTCTTAGACGCCTTATAACTAAAAGTGGGATCAAATCAATAACACTACAAAAATCTCTGCTACAAATTTGTCTCCATTAATTTAATTTTCCTGCCGGGCCTAAGCTCTTTTTCACACATACATGTGCACGTACATACATATGTACACTGTGAATAAGTTAACTTGAATTGGCAGCTGCGATAGCACCGAATAACTGGCACTATTGGCATGCGACAACGTTGGTTTATGCTCCCTTGTCCAACTGTCTAGTACCTGACAGCGGCATTCGCTCATACAAAGTTCATGCTTACCTCTTTATATGTATATGTATATGTAAGTCCATACAGACATATGTATATGTGTATGTAAGTACATACATATGTATGTATATCTACAATACAATACATACAAGCATTTGTGTATTTGCATTTGACTTTTCACTGCTTTGGCAAATATTTGATTTTCCAGCGAACAGCTAGAAATAATCGTAGGCACACACATACTTACATACTTGTGTATATTTAGTAAATATGTAACATATTTGTGAATTTAGTTGGGAAAATACGAGTATAGCATCACACTTATGAAGAAAATGTTGAAATGCCCAGCTGGAAACCGACACCTGACGTCATGCCAGCTGCGTGCGTGATATGGAAAATCGGCGATGGTATTAAAGCGGACAGCAACTGTTGCGTTTATCAGTGCAGGACGAAGCATGCATGACGCTCTGCATGACATGTCACCCTTCATGTCATGCAAACTAAATTGTTTTTTTACAAGTAATAGAGCTATTACTGCTTTTCTCGATGACTTGTCATGCATGACACTCAGTATGACATGCCATTTAGAATGTCATGCTGCATAATAAGGCATACTATTTCTCCCTCTTCAATGCATTAAAAGAAACCGAAAGTGGTGAAATTAGTTAGAAAATTTATAAAGTATTAAGGGCAGTAGCCGGGTCCAGACGGAATCATCCCCGCTGATCTGCAACATACAAGAGATATGATCGCACCTATACTCGCCTTAATCTTCAACGCGGCGATACGACTCAATTATATCGCCAAAAAATGGGCAGAAGTAAAAATGGTATTCATTCCCAAGGGGAGGAAAACCGCACATACGAAACCGAAGGACTAGACTAGAACGTTTACTAGATATGCATATCGCAGAAGAAATTTGCAATAAGCTATCACCGTTCCAACACGCATCAGCAAAGGCAAATCGGTGGAAACGGCGCTCCACGTGCTAGTTGACATGGTTGAGAAATCACTTTACTATAAGGAATACAGCCTCGCTGCTTTTCTAGACATCGAGAGTGCCTTCAATAATATATAACTGGAGGCTATTACAACTTCGCTAACGGATATGGGAGTAAACAGGGCACTTGTCTCGTTTATGTAACGAATGCTAACTGGGCGAATGATAAGCGCAAATCTGGGTGACACATTCAGCAAGAAATTCCCGATCAGGGGCACACCCTAAGGTGGGGTAATCTCTCCACTTCTGTGGAGCTTAACTGTCAATAATCTTTTTCAAGAACCTGAAAAAATGGGAGGGAAAATAATCTCATATGCCGATGATATTGTCATAGCAATCAAGGGAGACACCTTCCAACAAAGGTCCCTCAACAGACTAGCACTTTGGTATAAAAGTCGAGGACTTGAATTAAATCCGGAAAAAAACGGATCTGATACTATTTAGCAGAAAACATAAAACACCTGCTCTTAAACACATATTCCTAGGAGGGAAACCACTTAGAGTAACAGAAAAGGCGAAATATTTAGGACTTGTACTGGATAGGAAGCTAATTGGAGGCTCACAGTCGCAGATAGAGTACGCAAATCTATGATGGCATTGGACTCCTGCGGAAGGCTAATTGGAAAGAAATGGGGATTGAAACCCAGAATGATACACTGGCTGTACACAGCAGTAGTTAGGCCTATTCTCTACTATGGTATTGTAATATGGTGGAATGCCCTTGAGAAGGTGGTGAACATCAAAAAACTTGACAAGGTTCAGAGACTAGCATCTGTTGTCATAACTGGCGCGATGTCAACCACAGCATCGAAAGCATTATATGCGACATTAAACTTCCTGCCGGTAGATCTGCAGGCAAAATATATCGCGCGTGGTTAAATAAAAGCTACGGTCATGGCAAAATCCTGGCTGGCACTTCGGAGATTCCCGGATTGGTGGACTATACACTCCCGCCCACACTTGCCATTACAACGTTCACGACCCTCTTACCCTCAAGGGAAGAGTGGGAACGGGACGATGTAAGACAAGGCGAGTCTATCCATGTATACACAGATGGCTCAATGCTCGAGAGCAGGGTGGGCGGAGGTGTGTACTCCGAGCATCTGGGGATCTCCTTCAGTTTTCGGCTCCCCGACTACTGTAGTGTCTTTCAAGCTGAATTGATGGCTATAATGAATGCAAGCCGCGACACTGGTACAGTGTGATGCGATATCTGGAAATGACATCTACATTTTCACTGACAGCCAGGTGGCGATAAATTCCCTCACAAAACAGTCGACAACCTCCAAGGTAGCCATGAAATGCCGCACATCTCTTAACGAAATGGCTGAGTCATTTCGCTTAAAGATAATATAGGTTCCTGGCCATCGCGACACCGATGAACTAGCGTGACTCGGCACCAAGTTGATCGATGAGTACATAAACAATGACATAGGCATACCCTTACAAACATGTAACCTACTTATCTTTGAGGAAATCGTAAGGAAAGCAAACGATAGATGGCGTAATAAGCCACCTGCAAAATCGCCCATCAACTGTGGCTGACTCTTAGTGCTAAACGCACAGAATCTTTGCTAAGCCAAAATGAGCGCAGTCTTAGCACACTGATTTCAGTCATAACGGGACATTGTCTAATAGGTAGGGTAACCCAAAGGATGGGTGTGCCAGCACATGACTTCTGTAGAAGTTGTTTTGCTGAGGAAGAGGAAGAGGCAATCTTACATCTTCTGTGCCATTGTCCTGTTCTATCCAGACGGAGATTTGCTATTCTAGGAAGACAATTTTTTAACGAATTGGAAGATCTCCGTTCTGCAGAAATAGGAGGTATTCTAAAATTTTTGAAAAGCACGCACTGGTTTAAGGAGAAATTGAGAAAGCTCCCCACGCTGCATCACAATGGGCTATGAGCCTAGCCTGAATGTATCCCACAGGACAACCGCTTCAACCTAACCTAACCTAAGGGCAGTAGCTCCTCCAGCACTCTAAAATTTTCCATTGTTTTGCTTTAAAAATTCATTTACAATCTAAAGAATATCTTCTCAATGTTTTAAGCTTAATAGAAAGTCTAAAAAGCCACTATAAAGTCACTGAAGTGATGAGGGTAGAACGAAAACTTTAATCGTGTTTTTCTCGAAAAGTCATTTTTTCCGTTAACAAATCATACATATTTTTAAATTTTTTTTATGCTGTGATTTCCAACTGGAGTTTTACGCCATATATATACGTAGAAATAAGTAGAAGAGCAAAGTACTAACATATCCACGTGTTTGGTATTGAAATGCTGTATGTTAAGCAGGAGTACAGCACCGGTCACAACGCTTCTAATATTTATTATATGCCTGCATCTATGTGTGCTCCTCACCTGAATGCCAATGACATGTAGTTGTATAGAATTGTGGATAGGTTTACACCTATATAATTGGGCACGAGTACACATATATACATATACATACTGACATATTCAGATGTGTACCTTTAGTTGGACGCATTGTGGTTATCTTTGAGCGCGGCTTGTGCCAGCTATGCGCATCACCAATGTTGTATGCATGTATTTGTGTATACAAAATTAGTTGTGGCATGTTGTTGCAAGCAAATGTAAATATGTGCCTACAATATACATATATATAAATACATATTTGCACATATGAAGTGCTATATGTTTTTTGTATGACATTCACTCCAGCGTTTGCTTGTAATTCACCACCTCCAATGCGAGCTTAAATATTTGTTCATCAGTTCAAGAGCGTGTGTGTGAGCGTGAATTGAATTATCAAAATGAATTACATTGGTAATGCCCACCTATCGGATGGAGTGGCACACGTGTCCAAAGCAAATATTGGCTATAATTTTATCTTCTGGTATGCCATATAAATATTTATGAGTGTCATCAAATTAGTGTTGGGATTAAATATTCAAGTATCTGCATACATATGTATATTTATACAGCGCTTTATATTAAAGTTCTTTAATGGTACCATAATTACACGGGGCTAGTTAAAAACAAGACAATCTGCACTTACGGTATGCTGAATTGGATGGTGGTAAACTTTTCTAAAATTAAAAAAAAAAATGTTTTTGAAGTTGCCTTGAAATGAACATTAGATCGCGTCGTATGGTCGCATCTTTTGATATCATCAAGCAATCTCAACATGTGATCGCATCATTTGTATGATACAATTCATATCAAATTTAAAGTTTGATTTTATATCGTTGTAAGTCCATCGAAAATCTTTTCGCTCATACTGCACACAGTGGCAGATATACGAGTATTAGACATATGATGAGAACGTATAATGAGATCATATGACGCGATCCTGATTCGTAATGTGTTTCCTGATTACCGAAAACGTATTATTAAAAATCATTATTATTGAAATAATATTTATAAGCATCCATCATCATCATCATCAGACAGCATTACAACTCGGGGTGAGCTTTAGCTTCATTCACAATTTTCTTGCAGGCATCACAGTTTTTGGCAATTTCCCCACAGTTGTTTACCTTTTTCTGGTCAATGATGACTTGGTCTAGCCAGTGCGCCTTTGGGCGTCCTCGTGCTTTTGAAACCAGCGGATTATAAGTGGTCAAGGTTTTTTGCGGGTTCTCATTGTTCATGCGTTCAATATGACCCAACCAACGTATTCTTTGTGATTTGATGTGTTTAATAACATCTTCTCCTTTCCATAAGGATAACAATTCGTAATTGTAGCGTATTCTATATGTGCCATCACTTTTACGCAGTGGTCCAAAGATCTTTCGGTGTATTTAACGAATATTGCCCGAAGCTGTTGTCCCGTAACATCTCTTTTAAATTTTAAAATTTCGAAACTGGTAGCCAGATTTAGACCCTAGAATAGGTAGTAATTTTTGTGAATTCAATATCTTTAATGCATCCCACACAAAGCGAGCTGTGCAAAATTGCGTGTCATCTTGCAGAGACACCTCACGACTGCGGATGTGCCTGACCAGTAAATTAGAGTGATTCTACTATGTGAAGTGACCCAAATATTTTGGGCATGGTATTCAGCTTTTCTGAAATTTAGATTATTTATAGGCTGTACTATAATAAAAAGTAAACTGAGGAAATTTTGAGATGAATTTAATAATTTAGTGATTTTTTCAACGAAAAATTCGTACATAATTTTCAAAGTCAAATATCTCCGGTTCTTTTTAACATTTTTTCTTAATTTTTTAAGGTGAAATATTCTCTCACAAAAAAAAAATTGTTTTCAAGGAATTTGTAACATTTGTTCTTAATTTTTTTAGGATAAAATATTCTCCCACAAAAAAAAATTAGTTTTCAAGAAATTTTTGCGTACTGTTCCAAATTTTTTAGAAAAAATATTTTTTGTTTTATTAAAAATTTTTGAGAAAAAATGGGATTCTTTTTAAATTTTTGAGCAAAATATTTTTTATATTTTGTTCAAAATATTATTTTGTCTTTATATTGGAAAAAAAAAGTTTTATATTTTGTTCAAAATTTTTGAGTAAATTTGTTTTATTTTTTCTTAATTCTTGAGAATAAAATACACTTTTAAAAGCAATTTTTCTTTTCAGAAATTTGCAACAAAAACAAAAGCTTTTATTTTGTCTTAATTTTTTAGTATAAAATATACCCAAAAAAAATTTTTTTTTTAACAAATTTCTAAGTTTTTTTAAGTATTTTTAATTTCGTGTTAAGAACGTTTGGAAACAAATTTTATGTTTTGTTCATAATTTTTGAGAAGAAATATTTTTATTTCTTGTTAAACATGTTTGAGAAAATTTTTTTAATTACTCCCAACTTTTTTGGATAAAAAAAATTTTCAAAAGTTTTTATTTTGCCTTTATTTTTGAGGATGAAGTACTCTTAAAAAAAATGTTTCAACAAATTTCCACATTTTCTTGAAAATTAAAAAAAAAATTTATTTTTTGTTCACAATTTTTGAGCAAGAAATATTTTTTTTTTCTCGTTAAACATTTTTTGATAAAGTTTTTTTATAGGGTTAATTTTTTAGAATAAAATATACTTTTAAAAACAAATTTTTTGGAAGAAATTTTCACAAAAAAACAAAAATTTTTATTTTGCCTTTATTTTTGAGGATGGAATACTCTTAAAAAAATTTTTCGGAACAAATTTCTACATTTTCTTGAAAATGTTTGAAAAAAAAAATTTATATTTTCTTCACAATTTTTGAGAAAAATATTTTTTTTCTTGTTAAACATTTTTTGATACATTTTTTATATAGACTTGATTTTTTGGCAGGAAATATACTTTTATAAAGAAATTTTTATACAAAAACAAAAAATTTTGTTTTGTCTTAATTTTTCAAAATAAAATAAACTTTTCAATAAAAATGTTTGAAGCAAATTTTTACATTTTCTTGAAATTTATTGAAAAAAACTGTTATATTCGGTTCACAATTTTTGAGAAAAATATTTTTTTTTCTTGTTTAATATTTTTGATACAATTTTTATATAGTCTTAATTTTTTGGCAGGAAATATACTTTTATAAACAAATTTTGTGGAAAAATTTTTTAAAACATAAACAAAAAATATTTTTCTACCTTAATTTTTTGTGATAAAATAAACTTTTCAATAAAAATGGATAAAATTGGAGCAAATTTCTACATTTTCTTTAAAATTTGTGAGGAAAAGTGTTTATTTTCTGTTGAAATTTTTTGAAGATTTTTTTTTTCTTATTTTTTTAGATTAAAATATACTTAAAAAAAATTCTGCCACTAAATCAAAACTTTTTATTTTTTCTTTTACCTTTTTAGAAAAAAATATACCTTTTAAAAACACTTTTTTGCAAGAAATTTATACACTTTTTTAAAAAATTTTGAGAAAAAAATTTGTTTTTTGTTTATTTTTGGGGTTTTGTACAAAATTTGTGAACTTTGCTAATATTTTTTAGTTCAAAATTTTTGCAAACTTTTTTTTATCATTCACAGTAAACACCCTTTCACATTGTTTTCTTGTGTGTTTTATTCATTAATGGGTGAGACTATTCTCAATAATCCCTTGAAGTAACATAGTGGGATTCCATTAACTTTTAGAGTCATATTCACTGGCTCGTGGCACATACTCGAAAAGTTAATGGAGAAATTGAAGATGATGTCCAGGAAACTTAGATCACATGCCATGGAATCGCTCCATAATTGATTCAAGTAAATAATCTAGTAATAAAAGTCTCTCACTGTCACAGAAAATGATAGCCCTAATCTTCGATGCCGACTTATTCACTTTGAATACTATTTTTTGGTGGCCTTCCTTCGCTTTTTATCCAAAAAAATGATCCAAACTTTTATAAAAAAAAATAATGACCTTTAAAAACAAAAGGAAAATAGATAAAGCTGGTCGAATGTTTAGTTGCGTGTTGCGTTCTCGGTCTACATACCTATATGTATGAGGCTATTTCTTAGTATTTCTTGGCTTGCTCCTTTTACGTAACCTAATCGAACTTAGTACTAATTTAGGTAAACCTAGATTCGTTTAAAACGCAGTTTTTCTAGTGCATTTCTTCATAGCAAATAACATAACAAAAGAGCATTTTTATGCCAGCTTAAAAAAAAAAAACACAAAAGCAGATTTTTTGTCGCAAAAATTCCCGTGACTATTTTAACAAAGGAAAAAACAGCTGATAAAACTGCTGTAAATATTTAAATAACTGAATATACATAGTAAACATTTGTACATCTGTATTCACAAGCGTGCAAATATTTATGATGTTCATACTTATCACAGAACGGTGTGCCAGCAAGCGAAATAATTGAAACAGATATTGCAAAATAATGGCAACATTTTAATCGTAAAAGTTCTACTTAAGCAACACAAAGTAGACAACAAGTAGACAGTAAAGTTAAGCAAGGAAAGCAAAACCAAATAACCAAAAAAATGTTTTCTCAAATATTTAATCTGTCAGCCAAGAATCGACCATATCGAAATGCGGCACAGCTACATAAGCAATAGCAAAGAGTGTTGCCATAAAAGGAATCTTCACGAATGCTTGCAAGCGGTTCAATAGCTGATATGATGAAAATGAGGCCATAAAAGTGTGCTCGAGTTTGTATTTTTTATTAATCTAAAGCCAAATAAGAATTAAAATATAACCAAATATGTGGACTTGCTCTTTGTTATCGAGACTGATGTTTTTCCATTGTTTAATAGCCGCTTTGTTTTATTATAAGAATTTCTTAAACAACTGTTCAAACATTAAGTGAAAAGATTGGCAGTGGATTTTTGCACCAAGTGATGTTAAGGCAAAAATTTGATAGCTTTGTTAAACAAATAAATGCACCTTTTCCACATTTATTTGGCCTTATTTTGTTGCCATACAAATGCTTTGCTAATATTGGCCTTGAATAGCTTAACTTGGCGTTAGTTCAATAGAAAAATTACCAAATGTCATATGTGTTAATAAAGGGTCTTTTAAGTTCGGATTTCTTTCTAAACAGTACTCCGTTTCGACAGCTCACAGTCCCTTGGTGTCTGGTCTGACAGCTGAGTAATTCCATGGCAAGCGGTGCAAGTATTTTGGTTCTCAAAAGCTCCAAGCTCTGAGCCTCCGATGCTACTGGCGAGTTAGTTTCTAAGTTTATATAATAAATGCATTGTTATGTAAATTTATAATAAAATTAAAAATAAAATAAATATATTTTGTACAATTTTTGCAAATTTTTCTGAAAATTTATATATTTGCAGCCAAAAGGAGTGAATTGAAAAAAATTAAAAAAAGAAAATTTGATAATTTCTTTTGGTATAGACTTTTCTAAATTGAAAGAAATTCGGTTATTTTCAACAATTCAAAAAGCAAAATTGGTAAAAACTAAATTTATTTAATTTATCCAAAAACAAATTTTTTTATATATCTTTTTTTTTTAATTTTTTTATTATTATGTTATTTTCAACATTTAAAAAAATAAAATTTGTAAAAAATAAATTTATCTAATTTTTCCAAAAAAAAGATTTTTTAATATTGTTTGTTTTTGGAGAATTTTTTTATTAATTTTTGTGGAAAAAGTTGATTTATTTGTTAAAAATTTCGAGCAAAAGCTTTTTCTTGAAGAAGATTTATTTGTTTGTTGCAAATTTCTGGAAAATTTAGTTTTTTTATTTTCGAAAATTAGACAGACTGAAATTTCTTTTTTTTACAATGTGACCAATTTTAATATAGAGTTTTTTAAATTGAAACAAATTCGGTTCTTTTCAACATTTGAAAAAGTAAAAGTTTTGAAAAAAATTTTCTTTTTTTTAAACGGTGATTTATTACTAAATATTAAAAATTTCGACAAAAAGTTTGTTTTTGGAAATTTTATTTTATTTTTTTGAAAAAAAAATGTTTTTTGTAAAAAATCTTTCGGAAATTATGTTTTTCTAGTTTTGCAAATCAGCCACACTCAAATTTCTTTTCTGTTTTTTTTTTGAGATTTGTACAATGTTGAAAATTTTGGAATAGAGTTTTTTAAATCCAAACAAATTCAGTTATTTTCAGCATTTAAAAAGGTAAATTTTTTAGTGTAAAATATTGAAAAAAATGCATAGTATTTTTGGGGAAAAAATTGATTTTTTTGTTTTTTATATTCGAGAGAAACTTTTGTTTCAGAAATTTTTGTATTTTTTTTAAATTTTTTTTAAATTTTATTATTTTTCTATTTCTGAAAATCAGCCACACGAAAATTTCTCTTTTGTTTTAGAGTTTTTTAAATCGAAACAAATCCGGTTCTTTTCAACATTTAAAAAGTAAAGTTTTTTAGTATAAAATATTGTAAAACAAAAAAAAAGTTTCTTATTGTTTTCGTAAAAATTTGGTTTATTATGTTTTTAGTTTTGAGGAAAAGTTTTGTTGAGGAAACTTATTCATTTTCGTTTTTTGAAATAAAAAAATATTTTTTTGTCAAAAATTTCTGGGAAACTTCGTTATTTAATTTTTGAAAATCAGCCACATTTAAATTTGCCACATATTTTTTTCTTCTTTGAGATTTATATAATGTTGAAAATTTGGTAAAGAGCTTTTAAAATTGAAACAAAAATCGACATTAAAAAAATTACAAAATTTATTTACAAAAATTAAAAAAATTATGTACAAAAATTAAAAAAATTATTTACAAAAATTAAAAAATTTATTTACAAAAATTTAAAAATTTATTTACAACAATTTTTTTTTAATTTAGAATTACATTTTTTTTTTTGTTAAAAATTGTGAGGAAAAGTTTTTTTTTTACTTTTTTTAATTGTTCTTTAGGAAAAAATTGTACTTCTGTGTTAAAAATTTCTGTAACAATTTTGATCTATTTTTGAAAATCATCGCACTCAAATTTCTTATTTTTTTTTATTCATAGCTGAAACTACTCTTTGTTTAGTAGTCACTGAAAGTCCCATCGTGGGATTCCCTAACTTTTCGAGTTATATTCAAATACGTACAACGATTCAGAGGAAAATCAGTGTAAAATATCGCTCTAGTGAAGCACTAGCATTCGTATCCGTAAATGTTAATAAGAACCGAATATATTTCACCTGAAAAACCTCTGTTATAAGATTTTCAACGTTGAGTAAATCTCAGAACAATAAAATATTGTCCTTGTAGGCTTGTCGCGCGACTGTGTACGTGTAGTTCGAAGAATAATGATTACTATTTGATTCAAGTAAAACGTTCTCTTTTTTCTTTCTTGTTTTGGAAATTACGGGCCAGAACTCAAGATTGGGATGTTCCTTTGCCTTTGGATGCTTTATTTACTATCGAACCTAGTGTACATAACTCACCTGGGAACACATCCACAAGTTGGCGTACAAATCATTTTATATTCATTTCATTTTATTTGTATTTTACATAACCACAAACTTTGGTAAAAATATAAAAAGCCATGCAACAGTTGCTTCATTGACAGCGACACAAAATGCCTGTCACATTCGACACTTATAGTCTCACAACCATTAACGAGTGACATTTATGCAGTCAACGATTTCAGGAGCATCAACATAAGCGCCAAACATCTCCAACGGAATTATATTGACAAGTTATGTGTGTATGCTACACACACACACATACAGCCGTATAGACACATTTGTACATGCCCTTTTGATTGCATTGATGTCTGTGAAGTCAGTCAAATTAATTAATCGTTTTGCAGTCAGAAATCTGCGGTACCCAAAGCAAATGCGCAACAAAAGCTATAGCAGCATATAACAATAGCAACAAAAACAACAAGTAATCACTATTGACGCATTGTAAACCGCCAATTCGGACATCTATTAATTAGACCATATGCGCCAAATGTAGAGGGGGGCACCAGCAACTAGATTTACTATATACTCGTATTTTACATGCACACATACACCCCGCGACAAAACGATAACACATCAACTTTTGGTCGCTTTTTATAATTTTCATTTTTTAATGTCTCTTTGCCCTATAAATCCAGTCTAAAAATTTAATAAAAAAAAGTTAAAAATTCAATAAACACTTTATGTCAAACCCACGGGTTTTGAATATAATTTATTTATAGACGTTTCGTATGCAGCTTATTTAATTCTAGTACAGTAAAGTGCAAGTTTAAAGTTGTTCACAAAAACTGTTGATTTTTTAGAATTCTTTTGAGTGATACTAGAAGAAAATTTTATATATTTGCAACCTGCAGAAAATTCGCAGCACCGTCAGGGGAAAATATTATGAAAAATCAACGTGATCAAGTAAGCAAAAGGTACTGAAATTTAAAAAACATATAAAACAACTTACTACATTTTGTTCTATTGTAATTAAGTACCATGAATTGTAAAGAAAACTTGGTGGAATTTTTCTAATTTGTAAATGAAGTTTAAGCTTGGATTTATATAGTTTATGCAAGTTTTTTACATTCATAAAAACAAATAATAAACATTCAAACAAAGCAAAAGCAAAACAGAAGAAGCAGACGGTGTTCCAAATATTCATGTGCTATCTCACAGAAATAAGTTTATGTGCAAAGCTTTTTATACCGATATCTTTCTTGATAGTAACGGTACATTTTTGTTTGGTATGCCAAAGTCTGTATGTGCAGTCCAACTTAACTATTCACTTCCAAAATTCTTCTTTAGTCATTATTCTTAGTACCGTTATTACAAATTTGTGTTTCGAGATTTGGTTTTCAAATGAAATAATTGTGCAATCAGAGATCTGTATTGATTTGGCAAGCGTAGAGAGAAAGTGATCAAAAAATTTTGTGTTATTTGCACTGGTATCATAAAGAAAAATGTAAGTAAAATAGATTACTTCTTTTGAACAAAGAATAATTGAATTATCGATGGGATAATCTGAGAATGCCACGTGTAAGATATTTATCCGACGAAGAGCGTGGTCTGATTAAAGAGCTAAGTGAAAGTGGCAAAAGTATTCATGAAATTGCTGCTAGAGTAAATCGGCATAGGAATACCATGAGTAACTTTCTTAAAAATCCAGAAACATATGGTAGGGATAAACGCTAAAAAAACACTTTTTTCATGAATTTATTGTAGCGAAACGGTTCAAGTCAGTTTATTAAAAGTTGTTGCGTATTATAAAGTAACATTTCAAGAATATTTGATAAAATTTTCATGTAAAAATATTGCAAAATGAGCGAATGAGAGCACATTTACGTAGACGTCTTTTCAAAAATACATTTTGCAGTAGTCAGCATATCTCAGCGTAGAATCATCTGAAATCAAAAAAATCGAATAATTTAGTTAAAGTATGAGTTAAACTCCCCCCAACGTTTATTTTGACGATTTATTTTCATTTTCAGCCATTTGGTAGTCGTTTGAAGTAAAAAGTGATTTTTGACGAAAAAATGCCGCCATTTTGTAGGTGTAAAACCACCTTAATATAAAAAAAAAATGGTGAAAAAAAACGTTGTGGGGAGGTTTTTTATATGTAAAATATGTGTGCAAAATTTCAAAAGGATCGGTTGAGTAGTTTTCAAATGCCAATGACTACGCACTTTAAAAAAAAAGGTTCGAGAAAACCGCATTTAAAGTTTTAAGTTATGAAAACGTCAAGAAAATACTTTTTTCTCTCTACTTACACGGAGTCGTCGATTCCAGCACCATAGAGTATGTTTCCACTAGCTTTGTCATTGTCTTCAGCATCTTTTTTAGCAAGTCTACGAGCTATCCTGCCCTCCTTAGTCTGTTGGTGGCATTTTTGGTCAGATCTTTCGATGCGAGTTTGGTCCACTCTTCTCGCATATTCGTGAGCGCTTGTTTGAGGCGGCTCGGCTTTATGCTCTATAACTTAAAAAGTTTTGCTCGGATTGACTTAAAATTTTAACACGGTATTTTTGAAATGTTTTACTACAATAACATGCAAAAACAAAAAATCGATTTTTATCCCTTACCCCCCCCTTAGGCAACTACGCCAATCGCGCCATAACCGGAACCACTGTGGCGGGTCTTTGATGATTTGGGCCGCTTTCGGACATGGAGGAAAGTCTTCAATTTCTTTTATTACGACAAGAACCAACGCAGAATTTTATGTCGAAATATTAGATGATGTTCCCATTGAGTTTGCGGGAAACATATACGGAAACGACTGGGTTTTCCAGCAAGATAACATCCTAATCCATACGGCTCGTTTAACTAAGGCCTGCCTATCGTCAAGAAAAATTTCAGTTCTGGATTGGCCAGCACTAAGTCCCGATTTAAACTCAGTTGAGGATCTCTGGGGAATATTGTCGGCCCGTATTTATAAACATTTTCAGCAGTTTGAGACAATCAAAGACCTGGAAGGTGCTTTAGTGTAAGAATGGGATAAGATAGGTGATTTCACTCTTCAAAACTTGGCAGACTCTATGTCTAAACGTATTAATTATGTGCTTTCTCAAAATGGAAAACATATTAATTATTAGAAAATCGAATGTTTTAGATACCTTGAAAAAAAGTGTAAAGAGAGGCCAATGCACATTACTTATTTCATATGAAGTTATTTTAATTTCTTTTTTAATTTAATGAGTTTAGTCAAGTTGAGTTTTTGTTGTATAATTTTTTGTTCCTATTTTTCCTAAATATATACTAAAATTATTGGTTGAACCTTTCTCCTACTTCTTTATAGTTTTTCATTTGAAAATACCCTTGCACATATACTTATTTTTGTGAGGTATTATTTGGCGCAGCGTCTGTGTGCATAGGGGAATGCAAGAAGGTACTGTTGGTGTAGGTCCTACAACAAATAATTAATACAGCTGATATACTATAAATATATATAGAAGTATACATATACATATATGTATTTTATATTATATGTACATATGTATGCTCGATCGAAATTACTTGTTTTTGGTGCAACCACATCGAGACAGCGATAACAAATTAGTAGCTAAAATGTTGCAGTAAAGGCGGAGTAAGTGCCGGAAAATTTATAGCGCAAAGGGGGCTGCGTAGAAGTGGTTTACAAATTGCCGCTCGCGTGGATTAAGTGGCGCTTTGCTGTCTAATTATCGCTGGCAATTGAGCGATATAAATGTAACTACGAGTACTGAATCGTGTAGTGCCCGCATACTTATCAGTATTTAAGTAGTTGCCCTGCAGGAAAATGCAATTCTACAAAACTGAAAAAGAAAAAAAAAAAGATTTAAAATTATAAAATTATACTGTCTAAAAATATATATTATATATAGCACTTGTGTTCACAAATATCTGCTACTAACGGAATATCACTCGATGTAGTCATCATCACCGCATACAGATGTCGCAATTCGTCATATGAGTGGCGTTATGGTTCACGATCCTAATAATTCTGAACTAGAAATTTGCTTCAAATTAGTTGAAGTTTTTCCTGCAGGATATGCGCGCACCCACACATGTACATCTGCACACTACATCATTTATGTGTGAACGTAAGTTGTGTAATTATCAAACCTAATTGGTAGTTGCAAGTGGCACACAAATGTGGTCAGAGGCTGGTTTAAACCTAGCTACTAGCTGTATTTACATGCGCCTGGCATCCATGCAAAGCTGATAATATTAGTGATAGACTGGCGTATATACTCGCATATATTTTTTTAGGAATTTAAACCAAATTTATCCCTTAATTTATGGTAAGCATTTCGTGGTTTGTATTGTTCCAGGTGAGCTGGTATTGAAAATGAGTAAAATCACCACGTCCGCCGGTGATTATCAGAAATTTAAGCAATTAATAATGCAAACCTGCCTAAAATTAGTGTATGCAAGTGCATTCCAGAAAGCAGTAAGCTCATTTAAGAATTAAAGAAAAATTAGTGCAGTATCGCCTTTTTGTAAACATCTATAAAATTCCTTTTTTTCTTCCTAGCTATGATTGTGAGCAATTCTGATAAATAACTTAACTATTTCTTCTATAATATGCAGTTTCTCTTCTACGGATGTGGTGTAAAATTAATTAACCTGCCGGAAGATTTATGATTTTTGCAAATGGCGTCGTATGTGAAAATAAAGATCTCCATCATTCAAAATCATTTGTTTTGTTGTTTCATGCTCTTTATTTCATATTATATTCAAACCATCACAATGGCATAATAATAAATACGGAGTGTTTGAGAGAAAAATTGTGCGCAAGGCTTTTGGACCTTTGTACGTTGGTGACGGCGCGTATCGAAGGCGATGGCGAAGAACCACGACATAGACATAGCGCAGCGAATAAAGGCTACGTTGGCTGGGTCATGTCATCGGAATGAATACAAACGGTCCGGCTCTGAAAGTATTCGATGCGGTACCAGCTGGTGGTAGCAGAGGAAGAGGAAGGCCTCCTCTGCGTTGGAAAGATCAGGTGGAGAAGGACTTGGCTTCACTTGGTGTGACCAACTGGCGCCGGTTAGCACGAGAGAGAAACGTTAAACTCGGCCAAAATCGCGTAAGCGGTTATCGCGCCAATCAGGAAGACAAGAATCATAAATAAAAGAATGTACGACTATAAAATAAGTTGGCAGTCGGGGGTATAATAAATAAAAAGATTATTTTGGCACATAGTTATTGTCTTTTTTGAAGTGAAACGTTTTAGGCGCCGATGGATGAGCGAGAAGGGAGAGTAGAATTTCAATTTTCGTTCCGCGAGAGAGAAAAAGTATACAACGTAGAGAAAAAGGAGAGAGAGAGTGCTATACCTTATATATATATTAGATATACTTTAGGCTATTCACGTCTCCGTCACGCCGTCGCGACTGATCATGGCCGCTGCAACTGCGTCTACGAACATATTTTGTTGCTGTAGTTGCTAGGCTTAGACTTTGGGCTTGGACGACATACGCATATTGAGGCATGAAGTGAATGCGCTGTATTTTTGTTGTGTTCTAGAACATTTTGCAATGCGTGGTAAAAATTAAAAAAACTTTCTCAATATTGTTTAAAAAAAATGTTTGCTACAAAAATTTCTTGTAAAAGGCTTAGTTTATCCTAAATAAAGGGTTTTCCAATAAGAGGCTCCGTCTTGTTGAAAGTAAACGTTGTCCAGATCAATACCATCCAATTCCGGCCATGAAAAATCGTTAATCATCTCCCGATAGCGCAATCCATTCACCGTAACAGCTTCATTATCGAAAAAGTAAGATTGGACCATAAATCGCACCAAATAGTCACACGTTGAGGATAGAGAGGCTTTTCAACAATAACTCTTGGATTTTCTGAGCCCCAAATCCCCCAGATGGGCCTCATCACTCTAGATGATTTTTCGATGGAATTCCGGCATTTCAACGACCAAATCAGCAAAGACACGACGTTGTTGATGATCGGCCGGCTTGAGTTCTTGTGCTAACTGGACTTTATAAGTCTGTATCGCTGGCCGACAAGGTGCTTCACGATGACCCAAAAATGTTCGAGTTTTACGAACCGTCTCTGCCAAATTTTCACCATTTTTATAGTGAATTTTAATAATTTCAATGCGTTGTTTAAGCGTGTATCGTTCCATTTTTATTAATGGTTTAGTTTCTACTTGTAAAATATCAAAATATTATAGCTTCAAAAGTGACATCTACCGGAATAGTGGGCTGTTCAAAATAACACCTGTTATTGGAAAACCCTTTATTAAGAAAAAAATTTTTTGTCCAAAAATTTCTTGTAAAAGGCTTAATTTATCCTAAAAATTAAAAAAATTTGAAATTAAAAAAAAGAAAAATTCTACAAAAACTTCTTTTAAAACGTTTATTTTATTCCAAAAATTAAAAATAAAACAGAATTGAAAATCAAGTTTTTAAATTAAAAAAAAAAGATTCTTTTCCAAAAACTTCTTATAAAAAACAATTGAAAAATGTTAAGAACCCCACGATTTTTCATTTGAACAGATTCCATACAAGAATTCCCGCCATTGAATGAATTCCGAAATTATTAGATTTAGGTTTTATTTTTTAGTTTACTTCTCATTATTACCAAACCTGTAAATAAACTAATATTCGGAAAAATGTACCGTAATGCCCAAATATCCAAAAGACGTGGATCACTTAACATGGAATCGCTCTATAGCTCGAGACGACCATTTTAAAAATTAAAAATTTGCTCAAACTTATAAGTTACTAGAAAACAATGAAATTAATAAAAAACTAAAAGTTAAGAAAAAACCAAAATCCAGTGGAAGAAAGTGAAGAATAGGGTCTATGATTTACATACAAATTAATTTGTACCACCTTTACATTTTTTTTTCTTCAAATCCCATCGCAAAACTATTTCCTGCGTCAACCAGTTTTCATTTTACCTTGGTAATTTATGAAAATTTTAATGCAGTTACCAATCGTTTTATTGTTATTGTTGTTAGCCAGCCACGTTGTATTGTAATTTGTGGCATGTTTGCTACTACTGTTGCAACATGCAGCCAAAAGCATTATTGCCTTTTATCTACGCAACACTCCGCGCCGGTCAAATGCTTGTAATCACTGCGATTGCAGAATAATTCTCTGTATGACTGCTATTGTTGTTGTTGTTGGCTGGTGCTGAAGGGGTTTCGCGTTGTAATTGTGGTATTGGTGATTGGTGTTTGTATGGAGGACTTTATTTGTTCGAAGTTAAATGGCCGAAAAGTGTGTGTGGGCAGTCATACACTGAACAGATTTATTTTCGTATACTTAACCTGCAGGGAAAAATACGAGTACTAGTTGGGAAATGGAATACTAGCAGTGCACTTTGCAGCTCAACCAGTTCGAGGCCTATCTTTTTTCATATTAGCAAGTCGTATTTTCTACACGGCGATACCCTACGAAATGTAAATTTTTCAGCTATGAATTAACAAAATATGAGTTAAAATACCAGTTCATACGAGCCAAAAAAATCTATTTCGATATGTTATATATACCTATGAATATATTAGGCCGGGTCGATTTGTGGGGAGGCAAAAAAATCGCCCATTGCTCTGTGAAAATCATATTCTAGGGATCAAAATAAGAAACTTTGCCGAAGGAACCATACCTCTAAAACGAATTCTGATGTCCCCCAAAGAACTTTTTACTTTCTTTTCTCATGTAAAGGCCAAAAATGGTGATATTTTGAAATGATTGTATGAGGAACCCCCCAGGGGAGTTCCAGGTGGTGTGCTACTGGCATGGGTGGATCGGCCGTCCAAAGTTAGTGGGGGTCGGTCATACATTTGGACTCGATTGGAGCACTCTAAATGGGGCAAAGTGGGATTTTTCGTTCGACCCGAATTGGGGGACATCAGAATTCGTTTTAGAGGTATGTTTCCTTCGGCAAAGTTTCTTATTTTGATCCCTAGAATACGATTTTCACAGAGCAATGAGCGATTTTTAAATCGACCCGCCCTAATATTTATATAATGCGGCTTTCCGTTACAAACTTCTCATTAATCTTAATTACGCTTTTGTTCGAACCAGTCGTAGAATCTTGCCGTACCAACATCCACTAACCATCACAGTGTATAGGTGTATATACTTATATAGTCGAGTTAACGCTTTTTTATAAAAACAAAAATCAGGTGATTTACCGGTAAATTTATCATTTCACTACTGGCATCATCCTATTGTGTCCTATTCAATGACGAACTAGTACCTATAATTTTTTCTATTGAATACCAGTACCTGAACTAGAATATTTACATATTAAAACAGTTTGGCCTTTCCCAGCTGGGCATTTTTGTAATGTGTAACTGTTTGATGTAAATTATAATTGACATTATCATAACTGCATTTTCATTACAAGGCCCATGCAGTTTTTTCAGATATACCCACAAGTATATTTATTTATATTTATATTCACACGTGCCTATGTATTCGTTTCCATGTTTGTGGTTTAAAAGTACACCTATACAAGTGCACTTACACGTATTTGATAATATTAATTTATATACCTGAGTAAATTGTCCGACTTGCATGTAATTCGCATCTCCTCGACATTTCATTATTGCATCAATGCGAACGAGCGTGTAATTTAAAAGTGATTTTGTAAGTTGCATCATTAAATAAAATCAACTTACTACATTTTTCAATTGCAAAGGGTATCGGCTTGCAAGCAGCAATCACAAATAAATTGAATTTAAATGAACTTATTTTTATTCACAGAACAATCTGGATATTTTTTTTTCTATTTAATGGAGGCCTTTGTTATCACGAGGCAATTAAGTATTTGAAGTCTTCATTTTAGGGACGTAAAATAAAAATAGAAATTAGATTAAAAATACATATTTTTTTATGATGTGTCGTTTGCTTTTTTGTGTAATACCCGGAAGAGGCTCAGTTTTGTTTCAGTTGTAGAACTATTTCCATATAAACACAATTTCTGCATCTCCAAATCCGACGTGTACGCCGCAGTAGCAGGTGGATTTTCCATATTTCTGTACACAAAGTACAACTTTAGTCATAAATCTGTAGTTTAAAAAATGTATGGATGCATTCATACTTTACAAGCTTAAAGAAGATCTGGTGAGCTCCACAACATTAGGCCGCTTCTAATCTGAAGACACAGATGCTGCGAACTTTGGTAGATCCTTAAATTGTATATGTTAAAGTAGTATAATGGGGCTGTTTTTTGAAAATTTATTTAAATGATAGGGTAAGGAATGGAGTGAGGGTTGCTGCGCAAAATTCGAAACCGAAGTAATCAGATAGGTTTTCATAGGTTGTCGAGAATAGGACAAAGCTCCTAGTAGAAGGATTAAGAGAAGCTTGCGACGCTTCCATGCCCAGGCGAGTAATGCGCCAACACATATATCCATGCTACTGGTGGAACGAAAACATCAAATCACTAAGATCTCAATGCCTCCGCGCTAGACGCAAGATGAAGCGTAGTAGAGGGAGGCCTGATTTTGTAGAAAATGTTCAAAATCTTAGGTCAGCTAGGCAGGCGCTAAAAAAAGCAATTAGAACTGGTAAGCAAGAATGTTTCAAGAAACTTTGTGAGGAAGCTGATATCAAGCCTTGGAGCACCGTGTTTCGGGTAGTATTATCCAAAGCGAAAAGGGTGCATATACCCCAAGTTACTTGCCAGATGAGGCTGCGCAAAATTATTACTACTCTTTTTCCTTAAAGATCTGAAAACACTTTGACATCGTGTACACAACATGAAGCAGTTGACATCCCTCGTGTCACCCAGCAAGAACTCCAAGCGGCGTGTAATAATATAAAGTCTAAAAAAGCTCCAGGTCCAAATGGTATACCAAATATGTAGAGCCCTGAAATTAGCGATTTCCAAACGTCCAGACATATTTTTAGCAGTATTCCAAACCTGCCTTAACGAAGGCACTTTCCCAAAGAGATGGAAAAAGCAAAACCTTGTGCATTTACCAAAGGGCAACAAAAAGTCTGGCGAACCCGAGTCATACCGACCAATATGTCTACTAGACACAATGGGAAAAATTCTCAAGAGTATTATTTGCGACAGATTGTCATCTTTCTGGCAAAGTATACTGGAAATCCTCGCAAAAATAGGGTCGCCTAGTTATATTATCCGAATAATTGAGAGCTATTTCACGGAACGTGAATTGCGGTTTAGAAGCAACAAAGGCGCTGAGGAGTATTTCGTGGCAGCAGGGGTCCTCAGGGCTCAGTTCTGGGTCCACTGCTATGGAACTTAATGTATGACGGTGTTCTAAGACTGGATATGCCCCCTAGAACTAAAGTCATTGGATTCGCGGATGACATCGCGGTGGTAATGTAGGCAAAGCAAATCCACGAATTTGAGAGGATCGCCAGCGAATCAGTAAGCATGATCAAGGCTTGGCTAAGGTCTATGAAGTTGGAATTAGCTGAGTATAAGACCGATGTAGTCCTAATAAGCAGAAACAATAGTAGAAACTATAAATGTTGCGACGGTAACTATTAGTTTAAAACCCGCTATTAAATACCTAGGAGTGATGATTGATAGTCGTTTAAACTTGGAAACGCATCTGGAATATGCTGCGAAGAAGGCGTCGAACGTGCAGTATTGTCTACCTCGAATAATGCCAAACAAGCCACAGCAAAAGAATACTACATATATAGAAAGGTAGTCAGTTTAGTTCTCTTATATGCCGCATCGATCTGTGCTGACGCACTGAACATAAATAGCTACACAAAAAAACTGATAGCCGTCTATGAGCTAAGCGCTTTGCGGACTATCTGCGGCTTCCGTACAATTTCGGACGAGGTTTTTTTCGTCATAGCCGGTCTAGTCCCCGCAAACATTTTGGCGAAAGAAATGCAGAGAGTGTATATAAGGCTATTTGGGCCTGACGGTAGAGCAAGTCGTAAAAATATTGCAGAAGAAGAAAGACGTCTGGCAAGACTAGTGGAACAGATCACCGAAAGGTAGATGGACGCATGGGCGTGGTATGGGCATGGTAGATGGGGCGACGTGGTTAGAAAGGAATCATGGGGAAACAAACTTCCATCTAACTCAATGCCTTTCAGGGTACCGGGTGTGTCGAAAATACCTCCATAGATTCGGACATGACAGTTCACCAAACTGCCCAATCTGCACGGATAGGGAAGAAGCCGCTGATCACGTCTTGTTCCAATGCCCACGCTATGCTCCCGAAACTTGTGGCATTTTAAACCGAAAAAATATAATATATTTTATGCTAAAATCGAGTTATAACTGGAAGCGAATCTGCGCGCATGCAAAATAAATGCACAATGATCTAAGACGCGCGGAGGTTCGTAGTCGAAATAACTAGCAGCCTATGAGCTAACCAGCCCCGTGAGGTAATTCCTTTTTGGACAGTTCCGCGGGGTGAGTGGTAGATAGTGGAGACGTGTTTAGTACGTAGGTGTAGCTGTGAGGCGACAAGTCGTGCATACTGCTATGCCGGTATAGCAGTACTCATGAGAGTTCCCTCTTCAGGGGCGTCATCCCGGAAAACAAAGGTTGTGTTAGGATGACCTGGCTGAAAACCATCCCATATACCATCCCTTGGTGGTACCAGATGGAGTTTGACCTTTACGTTTCCTTGTAGTAGGCTTCTTGTAATATGCCTGCGTCTTTTGCGAATCTAAGTAAGCTCTGAAGCTGTAACCCCGAGAGGCATTCTAACCTCTCATATTGTACAGCTCCTAAACATTTTATTAGGGTTCTCACTAACGCAGGGCAAAAACATGGAAGGTGTTCAAGAGTTTCTCTCTCTTCTAGTTCATTGCAAAATCGGTTTTCATAATCCTTTCCATGAACCTTTTATTTTTGGGTGGGTGAGACAGGTTGTTTTTTCCTAGAATCCCACACATCCACTCGTTCTCCGACCATGACGTCGATAGGTATATCCCCGTTAAACACAAAAACTGCTGCGTCTGTGACAGCCTCCAGTGCTTTGCGCCTGGTTTTGCAGTTTAGCGCATCTCCCCATATTTCGTTGCCGTACAAGAGTATTGCGTCTGTGGTCACCATGATCAGCCTTCTTTTACTCTGTGTTGGACCATTGATGTTTGCCATTAGTCTGCTTAGCATTCCCGTACTCTTCGCCCCGTAGCCCCGTAGTAGTAGCCGCGTGCCGTATCTGGGCCCCCAATGTAAGCCTGCAATGAAGTTTTTGAGTCACTAGCGACGTGTCGCCTACTTACATGTTGATCTCGAGTGGCATTCGATCTGGTGTCATCAGATTCACTTCGGTCTTATGTTTAGCGAGCTTCAAGCTATGTTGCTCAAGTCAAAAGTGGTTCCTGAACATGACTTGGTTCGGCCTCCTCCTGACGTCCTCGGTATCTCGCACTGATATGACCGCTGTTATAACTCGTGATATATGTGTTTTCTGACATTTCTATGCACAGGATCTCGTCGCAGCTCTTATGCCAGAGATCGGGGCTGAGATTAGATCCTTGGGCTGCGCTTTAATTTTCTGGCCAGTCTTACAGAAATTCACGCTCGCTCAGATAGCTCTGGAAGATCCTTAGCAGGTATGCAGGTATGATCTTTTGAGAATGTAATTTTAAAGGTATTAAGGCATATTTTAAGCAAACAAAAATAAAACAGATTTTTCTGAAATTTATACAGTGTCCTAACCCCTTAAGAGGAAAATGCACTCGAAGAATGAACTTCACGCTGATTACTCATTTTTTTCTTCTGCAGCGAAAATTTGGAATCTAATCGATAACTTTCTAAAAGTCAAATTGAGCTATCGGCTCACCACCTATTATATATTGATGAAATGTTCTGAATTAGCATTATATTCTCGTGCCAACCTTTTTTCTCTCTATTAATTGATGCCAGTCGCTGCCTAACCGCAAAACTCATTATATTTTTGTTGATTGGAAAAAAAGCTTTGAATAAGTAATGATGCAAAAATGTGTATAAAGCAGTTCGATTGACTGGCTTTTAACATTCGTGGCTAATACATATGTAATCTAATAATTAGCTGGCAGCCATCACAAGCAATCTCTCTAATAGGCTTTCCTCTAAACTTTAGACAGTATTATGCAAAATTGATGAAATCGATGTATAAATTAATAGAAAAGTTAGTTGGAGCAAACCTAATTAAAGGCAAATTAATTAAAAAGTCCACAATGAACAAGTGAACGGATATTTTGTATTGAAAAAGATATCGATGAATAGGAAAAAAATTGATAAAAATATAAATATGAAAAACGATAAAATTTAATTAAAAACTATGTATACTAGGGCGGGTCGATTTAAAAATCGCTCATTTCTATGTGAAAATCGTATTCTAGGGATCAAAATAAGAAACTTTGCCGAAGGAACAATACCTCTAAAACGAATTCTGATGTCCCTCAATTTGGGTCGAACCAAAAATCCCACTTTGACTCATTTAGAGTGCTCCAATCGAGTCCATATGTATGACCGACCCACACTAACTTTGGACGGCCGATCCACCCATGCCAGTGGCACACCCCCTAGAACTCCCCTGGGGGGTTCCCCATACAATCATTTCAAAATATCACCATGTTTGGCATTTACATGAGACAAGAAACTAAAAAGTTCGACCCAAATTGGGGGAAATTAGAATTCGTTTTAGAGGTATTGTTCCTTCGGCAAAGTTTCTTATTCTGATCCCTAGAATATGATTTTCATAGAGCAATAGGCGATTTTTTTGCCTCCCCACAAATCGACCCGGCCTAATGTATACTCTTTTTTTTTAATATAAAATATTAAAATATGGAAAATTAAACGACAATTAAGATCTGTTGAAAAAGGTGTTCAGTAAAAGCGGCATATTTTTTTTTAAAGTTTTTTTCAGCTGTTTCAATTAACTACACAATGTTAAAATTTTTTTGCATATACACTTACAAATTTGCGCTGTCCACAAATTGCATATTTTTTGTTTCATAAAAAAACACTTGCCTATTAATGAGTATCATAATAAGCGCGTGTCGCACCGCAGTTGCAACATTTTGCGGCTTCACTGCAAAAACCACTCCACTCTAATCCGCACATATCGCGCGCCTCTAACGATCTGCTTAGAAGTTACAAAGTTGTAAAATATTTTCAAACCCGCAATTCGTAATTTGCCAAATACCATAAAAGTCACAACGATGGCCAGCGTTGGAAATAATAAATACGAAAGTAATAGCAAATAACACCAAAAAAAGAACAGTAAAAATACAAGTAACGCTGGTGGCAAGAATAAACATGCATAAATTCATACTCGTACAACTCACGCGCACGCTCAACATCATCATCATCACCATCCCATCAGTTATTTGAGCGCCTAATCCATCTACATCAAATTCGAAATGTACAGTCGAGCGACAACTTTATTACGTGAAAAATATGTACTTGAAACCGAAAAAGTTAGCAGCTGCACAATACGAAACATGGAAGTATGTTGCAAAATATGTATTGTGGCTAACAAAAATACGAGTAAAATCTCTGGAGGCTCTGACACTGCTAACCCAAATTTGGTTAAAAATTTTTCATATTTAATGCTTATGCTTTACCCTTTTTGCTCTATCATTACATGCATTTTGAATTGCGTTTCAAAAAATTTATTCTTGGAATATTTCAGATGTGATTTTTTTATGTTGCATTGCTAGTTCTAGTTTTTACTTTTTTATTTGCTGAATGTGATGTGGTATTTGAATATTTGATATTTTTGACTTATTTTTTCTATGGACATCATAGACTTAAATTAACTTACCTTCAGAGTCAACCTACTCATTGGCATATCACTAATCCTACGTGTCCTTCTGGGAAGTTATTTGTTGACAATAAATTTTGCTTAGTTGCTCATCGCTGAAAATTTACTTAAAGTCATTACTTAGGAACTTAAAATCAGCACTTAAAGGTCGTGGAGGATCTTCGGACCCTCCAGCTTCACTTTCGGTAGCCAAATGAGAGCACTGGCACTTCAGTGATGAGCTTAAGCGAGAGCTCCTCCCAGGCATTGCTGACCTCAGCAACGCATTTCTCCAGAAAACCCCTGGAGAACTCATCGGCACACTTGATCACCCTACAGCCACGACAGATATCTCCCGAGTCGAAAAGAAGTACCTGTCCTTGGTTTGTCATGAGGTATTGGGCGATCATTTCTGACAGCCGTCCCTCAATAGCACCCTAATTGGCCAGCACCTCTCTACCATTATGGGATCTTGCGTCTACGAGGGAAACTTGGAGGTGAGACCTAGCCACTTCTCTATAAGCAACCCTTGCAGTCGCAACCACCTCACTTGTTGTAGGGCCCTTAACGCCCTGAGTCGAGAAATTTTTAATTTTCTTGGCAACACGCCCGCTTACATCTTGTGATCAGTTACGCTTAGCTGCTTGTTGGTTCCGAGGGTTTGTATGTGATTGGAGGTCGATAGATTTTCTCGCGGCCATGGTTTCGAACTCCGAAACTACGGGCTCATATCTGAACTTGTCCCCTGCATTGCGATCATCTGGTGCACGCGACAATTTATTCTTAGCTATCGCAGTCAGAATGAAAGTGGCTTTCAGAGCAGCTACCCACAGGATTTTTTTAGTTTTCTTTTTGGCATCCCTACCAGAGGTCGCCGGAGAAAAGGATTGCGTTTGTTGAGTTATTGGCAATGGAGTGCTATGGTGCCTAGCCCACTCTCAGTTTTTGTTGTTTCCGTAATGTTTTTTGTTTTGTTTTCCATTTATCTAAATTTTGTTTCCATGAGCATGCACGGCAAGGAAATGGTACGCCGCGGCAGAGTCGGCATACCGCGGTAAGGCACTTGCTACAACCGATCTTGCCTGTGCATCGGGGGGGACCGTTAACGACTGGTATTTAGGCACAACCAGTTATGCAACTCTCGGCACTAGTACTTCAACACCTTAACTTAAAGTGCTGACAAGCTTATACCGCCTTGACTCGATCGACAGAGCCTTGCTTTGGTTTTACTTCAAAAGAATATGCATACAAGCAGATTGAATCTCTGTTATGTTACAATCATTTGCATGTGGGACCAAACCCCAAATGCGGAATGACACACAAGCACGACAAGCAAATATAAAATTATGCACTGTTTGGTGGTTGAACGATGCAATGACGATTGTGTTCTCATCGTCACCAAGCCGTTTCTGCTTCGCTCAGCCTATTATCGTTGAGTAACTCATAAATTACAGGCTGAGGTGTGGCTTTTAGTCGCCACCTACAACAGGCTTCCGTTACCTTGGGCGAATTCTAACCCCTAACCCGCGGGGGGGAGTTATGTTAATTTAAGTTCAAGTTAATATAAGTTGAGTTGGACTAGTTAGTCAAATTAAATTATGTTAATTTAAGCTAAATTAAGTTCAGTGAAATTTTTCTTAGTTGTGCTAAGTTAAGTTAAGCAGACTGTTTATTAAGTTGAGTTGCTTTAAGTTAATTCTATTCAATTTAAGCATCTATTCTATTTAATTTAAGCCCTCATCTTATATTCGCATTTTGTTACCTACCTTACAAAGTTTTCAAAAACACTAATTCATATATTTTTTTGTTTTTCTTTGCAGGTAAAAATACGCTTCATGTTGATATAGAGTTTCTTCATAAGTTTAGTAGGAATATTTTCTTATCGAAAATAACAGCGGTAAGTCTACCACAGAGTTTCATACATTCAAATTCCAGCCATTTGGGTTATAAATAATAAGGAAAAAAATTATTACAAAAATTTGCCTTTTATGAACTATGACCTATAGTGCCCAAATGTAGCCCAACTAACAGTCATGGACATGAGGATCATCCGACTGCAGGAAGTGCTGCTAATTTATGAGGTGTTGTCCAGAATAGAATAATATCATAAAGATATATAGAAGAATAATATTATGTATAGCAGAATATCCTCAAGAATTGGAACATACTTTTGCTTATGCGAACTTTAAATTTGTTATCTGCACCGGGGATTTCTTAATATGGCTGCGTATGCTCGTATTCACTGAATGAAACACATAAGTAAAGGGGGTGCCTTTAGTAATGCGAACAGCGATTACTATTTTTTAATAGAACTCAACACATACGAGAGGTGCCTTTTATATGTCGGGATTAGAGAACAAAAACAAATTTTAATCATCGAAAATCACTTTATTGTTTTTCAAAATATTCTCCATGAAGATCTATACACATGCGTTTGAACCAATTGTCGAAGCACTTTTGCCACTCTGAATGAGGTACCTCCAAAACATGCATTCTGAATGCCGCAACCGCTTCTTCAGGTGTCGAAAAACGTTGACCTCTCAGTTTGTTTTTTACGTACGGGAATAAAAAGAAGTCATTCGGTGCCACGTCAGGACTATACGGCGGATGACCCATTAATTCGATGTTTTGGGTGCTCAAAAATGCAGTTGTTTGAGCCGATGTGTGAGAGCTCGCATTGTCCTGGTGAAGAGTGATCCGTCTTTGGCGATTGGTTTTCCTAATTTCTTAGAAGACAGCTGGCAAACAAATGGTTGTGTACCACTCAGAATTTACTGTTCTGTGTTGTTCTAGTGGTACGGTTGCGACATGTCCAGTTTTTCCGAAAAAACAGGCGACCATTTGCTTAGAAGTGCTTCGTGCGCGAACAACTTTTGTTGGATTTGGCTCATCTTGAAACACCCATACAGTCAACTGCTGTTTACTTTCGGGCTCATACGCGTAAATCCATGATTCATCACCTGACACGATGTCATAGACGTGTTTCGAAGCCCCGCGATCGTATTTTTTGAGCATTTCCTTCGACCAATCGACACGAGCCTTTTTTTGAGTGATTGACAAGTTGTGTGGGATCCAACGCGAACAAATTTTTTTGACAGTCAAATGTTCATGCAATATTGAATGTATGCTGGTCCCACCAATGCCTAAGATTGTCTCAATCTCACGATAGGTCACATGACGCGAATATCAGTTCGCGCACAGCATCAATGGTTTTCGGAACAACAACTGATTTTGGACGACCTTCACGAAATTCGTCTTGGAGTGAACTACGACTACGATTGAATTCACCATACCATCGATAAATACTGGTCCTTGATGGAGCTTCATTGCCAAAACATGAATTAAGTTCATCATCGCCAAAAAATTAATTAAGTTCATCCATGCAATGTTGCTGAGTTAATCCACGTCGAAAGTTATAAAAAATAATCGCACGAAAATGTTCACGATCTAATTCCATTTTTGGACCGCGATGAATCTTTTAAGTTACTGTAAACAACACAAATAGCGCTGGTATTTCAAGACGTTCTGAGTACGTAAAAGCCAAAAAATGTCAAACTTTGCGATACTGCTGACAGTTGCCAGATTGCAGCACCAGGGTTGCCAAATCCCGACATATAAAAGGCACCCCTCGTATAGGAGGTAATGAGCTCGTTTTGTAGTTGGAAAAGCATTAAAGAGCCGTTCCGAATATGGGGTAGGGAAAAATAATTTCGACAAATACGTAATTAGTTAATAGACAGGGAGCAGATGAAGTTTTACCTAACTGAGTAATGAGTAATTTTGTTTTTTGGCGAAGTTCTTTCATTCCATAATGAAATCCAAACACCTTCAGTAGATGATATATATGTATGTGAGAATAGATTTATTAACAATTAAAATTACAAAATGTAGGAATTTGAATTTAAAAGCAAATAATATTGTACAGTGAGTAATTTAAAGAAAGTTAATGTAATTAATGTTCTGATCTACGGCAAATTATCGTTCTCCACGTTTATACTACGTCTGTTCTGCACGACGGTCTTCTAACGACTACCACATGTATACATATAGAGTAAGATCGGGTATTGTGGGCTATTCGTCGGGTATATTGGTCAATGTCTGTATTTTTTCTAATAACGAACATCAACTAGAAAGATTGCTTATGAACTTTAAAATTCATATATCGGATGTTTTACGCTGCACGCCTTTTGAATTGGACTCTTTAGTGATGAGCAGTTGACCAAAATATTATGTGAAGTGCCGTCGCTTTGTTTTTCAGTGGCGTGTAATATTAATGGTATTTTTTAGCAAGTGATTATTTTTAGAGTGTGAAAGTTCAGATAGAATTATTAAACCATTCTGCATTTTTTAATGCGGTAAGAAACTCTTTTTAAATTATTTAAACAACAGTTTGTAATACTTTTTTCTTGTAAGTGGTACAGTGGCTAATGTGGGCTAGTCAGCGTCGGATATTGTAAACTAGTAGCCTACATTACTCCCTTAGTATTTTCCTAATTCTCGTTATTTTTCCTATTTTGTATTTCCCAATTATCTATACATATTTAGACATACCAAAAATGGAGAAATAAGGAAATGGGACCCCGGCATGGTGGAAAAAGCCATTGTAGCTGTAAGGAATGAGGAGATGGGCACACTTTTTGCCGTCAAAAACTTTTGATGTACCGCATTTTATATTGCAAAGAATGGGAAGGAGTAATGTATCCCCTAATCCGCTTTTAAGAACCCCACTTGTACGTAAGCCAATACTGGACAAAGCCACAGAAAAAGACCTTGTAAAATATGCATCAGAAATGGAATCAAGACTTTGCGGCCTCACAGGACACGATATTCGTTCCCTGTTGGCTGCATGGGTTCCTGTGCAGGCACAAAAAAAATTTATTGGATCCCCCTTTGATCATAACTTGTTGAAGTCATCGAGGCATTGTTTTGAATAAGTTTTTTATAATATTTTGATCAAGCTTTGATCATTCGACATTAATCGCACGTCTAAGAGTTTTAGCGCTATAAAACTGTCTTCCAGTTTTGAAAACTGATTTAGAAAGTATGACCAATACATTTTCGAATGGGTTAAGGCCTGAGCTGCAGGCGCGCCATTAAAAAATTTATATTTTTTCGCTACCAAAAACTTGTTTGAAGCATGGCTGCATTGTCATGCTGGAAAATCCACTCCTTATCAAAATTATCGTAAAAAAAATGAAATAAGTGCTTCGACTAGAAGTTCCATATACCCGAATCTATTCATTTTTTGTAGATATGAAACCTGTAGAAGTTGTGCCTTTGAAGCTAATGGCTGCCCAAACCCTGATAAAAGCCGTTCCGAAATTACGAGCCATTCTATCCGCCTTTTTCTTCCGATTATTATGCCAATACATTTGGGAATCGTCTGATTTGTTCAGATTTCATTTCATTTCATTTATTGCCCAAAATCATTTTAACATAGGAGTTTACAAAGTTATGATAAAATTAGATTATTTAGCATTATCCCAACATACATTTGTATTTATCTAGGAGCTTAAAACTTATTTTTCTTTTGATTATACAATAAGTTATCATTATTATTTGGAATGTCTTTGGCATAATTTTAAAACTTATTTATATTCTCCCGAAAAGGGCTTAAAAAGGAGATAACGTATAATAAACTTCTATAATTTATTTTTGCATCGGGAAAATTACTCTTTCTCATTCATCTTCCCAAAATTAGTACTTCTTTCCAAATGTCAGTCTGGCATGTGTGTGTCCTGTGGTTAGCTTGGCTTTAGGTGCTCGTTTTAGATATTGTAGACTACAGTCCGTTTGCAAAATTGTTTGCACACAACGGGTAGTAACTTCGAAATTAAGGGTGTGTCAACTTTCAGCAGGGCTATTTGATTTATTTATTTATAGCTAAACGTGAGCGCTAAGTTTTGGTTTTCTACCACTCCTCCTCGTATATCCGTAATTTACTTTCTTTTTTATTTTTAAACAATCTCTCGCATTGTAAGGCCTCTCTCTCTCTCTCTCTTTCTCTTTCTTGATTGGCGGGATAACCGCTTACGCGATTTTGGCCGAGTTCAACAAAGCGCGCCAGTTGTTTCCTTCTCCTGCTAACCGGCGCTAGTTAGGCACACCAAATGAAGCCAAGTCCTTCTCCACCTGATTTTTCCAACGCAGGGGAGGCCTTCCTCTTTCTTTGGTACTGCATTGAATACTTTCAAAATCGGAGCGTTTGTATCCATTCGGATAGTATAACCTACCCACGCTAAATCTTTATTCGGTGCGCTTTGTCTATCTCGTCGTAAAGCTCATACAGCTCATTGTTCCATCGCCTACGGTACTCGCCTTCGCTAACGTGCAAATCTCCAAAAATCTTCCATGGCACTTTCTCTCAAACCCGCCAAACGACGCCTCATCGGATGTTGTCATTTTTCAAGCTTCTGCGCCATATGTTAGGACGGCATGGTGGCCCCTCTTTCGAAGCGACATTGGGGCATTCTTCTTGGTCTTATATTTTTTTCGTGTGGTGTATTCTGAGTATTAATCAAAAAACGGGTTTTTCAAATACCTCAATCGTATTAATTTTTAATATGTTTTAAAATGTCTTTAAAATTCCTGAAAATGTACGTCACTGGACCAGAATGCGACCTGTGGTGCGATTCACTAACACATTTTATCGATATTCGGTTTGTTATCTTTCCTTAACCACAATTTTTACGATTTTGCTATTCAGTAACCCATTTCATTACGAAAATCGACAAGACAAAATCAGCTGTTTGGTTAACCTGTCGATTATCGCGAACTAAACGACAATAATTTTGGTGTTGTTAAATCAATCGATAAAGAAAAATTAGTGATTTTAATCAAAACTGTGAAATTAGATGAAAAAAAACTTATTTAAAAAGCGTGAGTATGGCGTTTGAGTATTTGGCTTACGATTTATCGCGTGGAGAGGAGGAAGTGAGCCCTCAAATAGTTGATCGAAGTTTGCTCCGGCATGTGGACAATCCTTTCGATTTGGATGCAGGGGAGTTCCAGAAGTTATTCCGTTTAACTCCAGACTTGACTGAGGACGTAGTTTCGCAGCTTGACAGCCATCTGAGAGGTTCCAGAGTAACAGCGATTTCGACTGAAAAACAGGTAAATTTGGTAACATTCAAGCTAATTCAGTTCTAAATTCTGCCTTTATACAACTAGGTTCTAGCTGCACTGCGATTTTTTGCAACCGGGTGTTATCAACGACCCGTAGGTGAGCAATGGGGAATATCTATGAGCCAGTCGTCCGTTAGCCGTAGCATTCATCGAGTAACAGCTGCAATCAACAGCTCCATGTTTTGCGCAAAGGTGAGATTTCCCATGACCCAAGTGGAGCGGCAAGCGGCAAAAGAAATTTTTGCTTCAGCAACCTCCCCGTTTGTGGGAGGTACCATTGGAGCTATCGATTGCACGCACGTGTCAATTTTGGCCCCGAAACGTCATGAAGAAGCGTATGTCAACCACCACGGCTACCATTCGCTTAATGTCCAAATGGTAACAACATAATTTGTAAAGTATTCAAGAATCAAGATTCCCTTTTAATGTTTTACAGATATGTGATCCTACACTTAAAATTTTAAACGTAAATGCCAAATTTCCGGGAGCACGGCACGATGCATACATTTGGAGTTCCTCTGCGGTGCGAATGGTTATGCAACGGAATTTTGAAATTGGAAACCATAACTTGTTTTTGATTGGTAGGCTTTTTAATCTATTAATAAATATATTTAAATAAAAATAAGGGAATTAAAAATCAAAAATTCTCTGCAGGTGATTCCGGGTACCCTTTGGAGCCTTGGCTGATGACTCCTCTAACAAACCAACCGGAAGGTACTCCGAAATTCTTGTACAATGAGGCATTGTGCAAAGCTCGTAACCCAGTTGAGAGACTTTTTGGTGTTCTTAAGGCAACGTGGCGGTGCTTGTCTCAACAAAGGACACTCTTGTACGATCCAGGATTTACTGGACAAGTAGTCAACGCGTGCTCAGTTTTACACAATATTCGTTTAAGAGAAGGAATATACCAGACCGAAAATGAATCCACAGAGCCCAGAACAAACGACATTTTTGTAAACCAAGATGCACCATCCTCAACAGCAAAGCGCATCCAAGACCGACTGATTGCTAATTTTTTTACTTAAATACTATTTTCACTCATAATCATTCCGCATACATATCTATGTGAACACTCGGGTATAAAAAGTTAAAACATTTTCATATTTATTGTTAAAACCTTTTATTGAACAAAATTACATGCAGATTCAATAAAAACAATTCAGTCTTTAACTTCAGTTTACATACAGTTTTAGGTTACAGGCACATAAATCTATTTATGTATATAGGTATGCATAAGCGTATGTACACATGGTTTATAAATTCAAAGGTCAGTCTATTTGTAAAAACGAAAACAATACATTTTAATTCATTTAATTAATGTTACTTAACATTACCACAGCATGTTTACTTATAAAAAATAAAAATAAAAAGTAACTTCAGGTACTAAAAAAAAAAAATTATGTATATATGCACATAAAAAGGAACTGCGGAATTTGTTTCTAATCTACATATGGTAGATTGCATTCGTTAGATTGTTGAATGCTTCTGCGGTAGCGCTTAGACCATTCCCCAATACGGCTATTGCCTCCGCCAGCATTTTATTCGCCTGGGCACTTGCAGAGCTGCTTTCGGCTAAGATCTATTAAAAAATAGCAAGAACAATTAATAAAATGCCACTTTTATGTGTTGAAAATAAATTACCTTTAAAGCATCTGCTTGTTGTTTCGCGACTTCTACTGTTTCTCTACTCGACTGGGCTAGCATCTATTAAAAAACAATCACCAATGGAAAAACATAATAAAATTATTTTACATTAAGTTCAAAAGAAATTACCTTTAGTGCATCTGCCTGTTTTTCGGCTATTTCTAAAAATTTCTTCCGAGCATTACCGTCTTCTTCCATGCGCTTTCTTTTCAAGCTCGCCCGTGGTGTTCTCCTGTCTGAGATATGGGAATTACCTGACCTCAGTGTGAAATTCTCTGCCAGTGGCGTCCGTAAAGGCGACGGGGCTTCCGAAATCACCCTTTCATCTTCCACTTCGATACCCATTTGGATTACCTAAAAATTTACACACCAGTAAGTTACACTTTAAAACATACACTTCATACAATTTACCTCCTCCAGTGGAATATTTTCAGGGGTTGAATCGTGGCCCTTCATATACTCCTCCCCTATGAGAGCAGACACCCGCCTCTCGAATTCCGTTAGGGGCTCCTCACTGATAGGCCTGTTTCCCGTTAAAGCTTGTTGCCTTCGCCTATTCCGTGCTTTAATGCTGGTGCGGCTTTTTAAGTCCCGCCATACCTTTTTAGGGAAATTATTAACAACTCTCTACTTTTAAGTAATAACACAATATTTTCTTACCGTTTGCCATTGATTCACCGTCTTCACCGCTCCACCCAGACTATTTAATTTTGTCGCAAGCTCGCTCCACTTTTTATCGCACTCAAACTTACCATGGAGGCTGTGGAACCTAGATCCTGCTAGACCCGGGACTTCCATTAGGTAGTCAAGCAGGTGATTTAGCTGCTCGGATGGGGCACGGCTTCTTTTGGTAGCTGTCGATGTCATCCTAAAGCAATATACAAAAATTATTAATAAAACAATAAATTGAAATAAACAGTTATTTTATTGTACTTACTTTGTACATATATTATTCGTAAAAAACACTCACAATTGCATTTGGCGTCTATGTTTTTTTGTTTCTCTTCTTCATGTTATTCGCTCATTCTGACATTTAATTTGACAAAGATGCCACTCTTTATCAGTTTGAATAAATAGAAGAAAACAGCTGTTCAGTGTTAGTTAACATAAGTTAGTGAATAGCACAATCGACAGTGCAATCGACAAATACTGTCGACAAAACAAACAATTGTCGAATCGATAAGAGTTAGTGAATCGCACTACTGATTACAATGTTTTAATCGAACGCAAACAATCGGACACCATTCGGTAGAAAAATATGTTGTTGGAAACTAAGCTTAGCGAAATTCAACCTGCCAAACCTACCTGGCTAAAATTGGAAAAATATATTTTTGCATAACGAGATTTTCAGCTTAGAGCCTGTGAGGCTATTATTTGTGGCGTATTAGTTGCTATCATTCGCGCTTGTTTGCCGAAATTAACATCATCCATCTTTTGTACTTAATTTTGGTGCGATTTTCGTTAGTAATCTGCCATTGCTGCCGCTGTGGTGAACGAAAAATTGTGTGAAAATTCACAATAATATGATTTTAGCGGAATAAATACTCGTACATACAAACATCCATGTCGTTCGCCAAAGGCGAATGAACTCTAGTGCATGACTACCATTCGGTTGATCTCGCGTTCGATGCGCAATGGGGACACAGTTCATGGAATGAGAGATAATAGCGCTTGCCACATGGCAGGCAAAAGCAAATCTACGAATGCAAGTCTGCAATGGCAGAGATTCTCTCGAATTGCAGAAGAAGCGTGGCCAAAAATTGGAAAAGAAGCATGCGTCAATTACCTAATAGATGTATATGTATGTACATATTCGGCTAATAAAAATATATGTAGCTGCACACAGCCCTTCTTCACATGACCACAACCAGTTTCACACACACAGGTACACATTTTCAGGCAATCACAGACGCTCAGCGGCACAGCAACCACGCTTCATAACACCTTTAACTGTGTCAGCCGCGACGGCGCACCTCTGAACCGCTGCTGGCCACAAGTTTAGCAACAGCCACAACTACCAGCCGACTGCACAGCTACACGATTGTGCCACATTTCGAAACCCCCGTGCCACTACTATTGCCCTCGCGGCGCCTAGAAGCTGGCTTGCTTGTGCCGGTATTATTGATAATTAATGCCTATTTTTTGAACATTTTGGACGTACGTTTAGTAAAGAGTGTGTGTGTGTGTGTGTGTGTGTGTCACACATGTCCGCAGACGTCAATTCAAATTGCTGGTATATTTTGGTGCTGCGCTGCCTAGAGTTCATTTAACTTTACCTCAATTTATTTATTTTGTGTGTTTGATTTTTTATTACTCTAACGTTTGAAATTCGTACGAAATTTGAGATTGAATTGCTTTTTTTTTGGTTTATGCTGTTGATTTTCCATTCATTTGACGCATACAGTTGCACATTTGCCGCTATACTAATTTTAATGTGTTGCTCTGTATACATATATATGTATGTACATACATATTTATTTGTATGTATGTATATTTACAAATGTGCGTTGTTGGTATTTAATATGTGTACATGCATCGATTTCCTATGGCTTCATAGGCCTGCCTCTGCCCTCTGCCTTTCTGTTTCTATATTCTATATCGCTTTATTGCTTTTTTCAACACTTTGCTTTATTTTGACATTTCCATAGAGAACAAATTACACTTTGTTCAATTTTTATTTGAGGTTTCAACTGTTAATTGACTTTTACGTGTGGCTTTCATTTGAATATTTTCTGCAACATACAAAATTTCACCTGAATATTGTTGTATGTGTGAATGTATGTGATTTTATATACTTACATACATATATATATCTATATCTATGTGTAATAGTGTGTGTGAGATGCTTGCAGTATCAAATGAAAACTGGCTTCGAACGAAAACATTTGTTGTTTCACTGTTTGATTTTGTTTTGGCTTGAAAGATATTTCGGCAACTCTAAAAATTTGGGTTGTAAAATTCTTGCATTAGTAAATTTAGAAATGCAAGGTTTCTTACAGATGCAATAGAACTAACTGTGGTTTGTTAATGAACTTTTCACAAATTCTCAGCAACAATTGCGGTCCCCCTTCGAATTTTCTCATATACATCCCGTTGCAAAATTATAAACACGCCGCTATTTTAAATTATAAAATAAAATTATATATGTACAGTCGACTCTTGTTAATTCGAAATTCGAGGGTTGGTTGGTTGGTTGGTTTGAGTGGTGATTCTTCCAGAATTCAGCTAGCGCTTCCGCAACATTTTGTTGTAGTAGCTGAATACAGTGCCTGGATTGTAGCTTGGCTATCCGAAAGAATAGCGATATTGCCCTTAAAAGAGAAATCTGCGTTTAGTAGCCTACAAGCTTCCTCAATTGCCAGTACTTCCGCCTGGAAGACACTGCAGGCATTGGGGAGACGCCGTTCGGAGTCAGCTTGAAACCGTAGGTCCCTCCCTTTGTGGAACAACATCAAGACGCACACCACAAATAGGAGGAGGAGCTCGGCCAAACACCCAAAAAGGGTTTACGCGCCAATTATTTGTATACCTATATGTTCGGTGGGCCATGTTCTCCAATTCTGACCACTGTAGTCCAGTAGATTCAGATCTGTACTTCCAGATGATCAATCTTCTTCGGCTATGAACGGAGGAATATTGTGTTTTTGCCATTGCTGGGTGGTTTTTGCCTTACTGCTTAACTGCTTCTAAAACATCCTCCTGGTACAGTTTTTCCCCGTTCTTAACCCCGTTTTTGCAGAAATGAAGAGATATTACGTCTTTACAAGACACTCCCCACCAAATCATAACGGAGGCTGGATGGAGGCCACTAATTTGTTCTCGCCGTACGCGTTCGAAAAGTTGTCACAGAATTTATGGCAAGTCTAAGTAGATTCTAAGTATTCTCTAATATTTTTTCTCTGTAAACTGGATAAATTTTCTTCACTAAATAAATTAACTAAATTATAGGAGGGTAGGTAGGTGAGGTGGCTGTCGCAATGACACACTTAGACATTTCATTGTGATACCACGGGAACATATCCGTACCCTATGGGTTCCTTTTCTTTAATAAACGAGCAAAGCTTCGTTAGTTTTAAATGCGCTATGTCTGCAACATCAATTAAAAATGCCATGTCAAGAGAGCGGAGCCTCCTTGTCGCTAAGCTTTCACACTCACTTAAAAGGTGTCTGACTGTTTCCTCTTCTTCTGTATTAAGCAGCTGAAACGTAGTACGGATGTCCTAACCTTCTTGCGTGGCTGTCTATTAGACAATGACCAGTAAATACCCCTATCATTTTTCTTATAGCTTCTCTGTTAAATCTTAACAAGCTTTTTAATGCACCGCTGATCCATTTCGGCCATGTCTGTCTGCTTAGTTCGCATGTTGAGAGGTTTTGCCAACTTGTATTTGCCTTATTGATGGTTTCCCTATCTATAAGTAGTTTACAAGTGGCGATAGGCATGGGTATCAGCGTCTTATTAACTTGAATGTGGAGCGTTGTACCGGTTCGAGCAAGTTCATCTGCCTTGAAGTTCCCTGCTATATTCCTGTGTCCTGGCACCTAAATAAGGTGTACTTCGAAGTATTCTGATACGTCCTTTAGAAGTTTAAAACATTCAATGACTGTTTTTGACGAGTGTGTTTTAGATTCTAGCGCTTTTATGACAGCTTGACTGTCCGAGTATATGAGGACTTCATTTGTGGATAATACTGTCGGTTTTATTACCGTAAGACCCTCTTTTATGGCAGTGACTTCCGCCTGAAATACACTGCAATGATCAGGTAGCCGAAAATATCCGCTAACTACGAGTTTATCGGATTAAACCCCTTCACCTCAAACGTAGCCATTCGAACTCAGTGATACCTTTTTCATGAAATATACAATTGTGCTACATAGGATTCAGTAATAGGTTTATATAATATATCGGATTTGTTAAATTCAAAAAACAAGAAAAGAAAAAGTGAATTAGTTTTTCAAACTAACTAAAATGAAACCAGTTCAACAAGCAGAGCAATAACCTGAGCAACAAGGTGAACCAGCCAATAAACTCATGTCTATGTGTACATATATGTGTGTGTGTAGAAGCATTACATTTTATTTAGCAATTTGACTAATTTGAGTGCACTAGAGCGTGGAAAAAAGCACAAACATTGAATAAGTAGAAGTAGTAATAAACACTTTTTTAAAACAAGGCAAATGTGTTGGAATGGAAGAGTTTCGGGAGGTGTTAAGAATAAAGCATGATCTGAGGGTTTGATCCAATTACGATTTTATTTGTAAAAATTAAATACAATTATTGTAGCTGTTTTATTTTCTTTTTTACTGCTCAGGTGGCCAAACAGCTCTTCAAACACACTCTGCTGCTCCGAATGATAGTCACGCACCAACCCATTCAGCTACGGCGGCCATAGTAAAAAGAAATGCATTATTTTTGCGTAAAATTTAAAACTTTATTTGAGATATTTCAGATTGTCCGATTTGTGTCAAATATGCATCGTTTTGTTGCATAATTTGATGTCAGTTTAAAGGCGATTTCATAATGTCTCTCTCATACAAGGGGAAGTCCAAAATAAACAAGACTGGCGTCAAAAAAAAAAAAACTCTTTTTAATGAGTTAGTGTGTTGAAAGTGGCATCTCTAGCTGACTTCCAGTGAAATCTTGGTGATATTCGATTCAGTGGAAGCGAAGTTATTGCGTCTAAAGTGTCTGTATGTTTGTTTCATCGGTACAAAAATGAGTTTCGAACAAAGAGCTAATATCAGATTTTGTTTTAAAATCTGTAAAACGTTTACTGAAATATTTGAATTGATGAAAAAAGATTATGCCGATGATTGTCTATCTCGTGCCAGAGTTCATAAGTGGTTTACACGTTTCAGAGATGGTTGGGAGGACATAAATGGCAATGATCATACGGGGTGCCCAAAACCGCCCAAAATCAGTAATCCTCGAAAACTTCATCGAAATTGTTCGTAAATTTATCAAAACTGAACCGACATTGTCGTTCCAAGTCAGGGAATCGGAGTTGAATATCTCCAAAATATCGATTAATCGCATTTTAACTGATCATTTGGGCTTACGAAAGACCTGTGCACTTTTCATTCCGAAGTCAAAAATCAAGTTGATGCTCATTTGTTTTTACGATTTGAAGGGAATTGTCCACGAGGAGTTCATGCAAACGGGCCAAACAGTCAACGCAATGTTCTATCCTAGCGTTTTGAAGCGTTTCTTGCATCGCATTCGTCGAGTTCGCCCTGGATATCGCGAAGAAGGAAGTTGGCGCTTATTGCATGAAAATGCACCATCTCGTCGATCCACTCTTGTGACTGATTTTTTGAGTAGAAATTGCATTTTAACCATTAATCACTCACCGTATTCACCTGATATGGCTCCCTGTGACTTCTGTCCATTCGGAAATTTGCATTTGGTCTTGAAAGGAAATCGGTTTGCGTCCGTAGAGGTCATCCGAAAGGCTTGTACCGACATCCCGAAGGACCTTTCGGTCAATGACCTGAAACACTCTTTCGAAAAGCGTTTAGATCGCGCAAAACGAGGCCAGGGGGAACTATGTTGAATAAATAATATCGAAATTATTGGAACAAAGCTCTTGTCGTTTCTATTGTAGCTCAGTCTTGTTTATTTTGGACCTCACCTTGTAGAAGGTCTCGGAGAAGGTCCCTATTGGCGAAAAACTCTAGTAATCGATTTTCTCAATCTTCTTTTGGTATCAACATTTTCCTATCACGCAATGAGAGTAAAAAGTGGTAATCGCTTGGTGCCAGGTCCAGACTATATGGTGGTAATGCAGCCTTCTTCCAACCTCCCACCAAGCTTTCGGAGTTTTTGGCGAGTCACTATACACTTATGTGGCCTTGCGTTGTTCTAATAGAACACAACACCTCTCTGTTGGCCAATTCTGACTGTTTCTGGTGAATCGCTAGCTTCAAAGGATCCCGTTGTTGCAGGTACAGATTTGAATTTAGTGTTTGGACATACGGAAGCAACTCATAATAAATGATTCCTTTCAAGTCACACCAAACACGCACTTCCTGGTTGCCGTTGTTGTAGCAGCAATACTAAGCCCTGTCAGTGTAGTGTATATTACCGGTCGTCTTCGTCTAACTCAACTAAAGGTAGGCCCAGAAACTTGCTGTTTCGACAGGTTGGGTTCAGAGGAAGAGGGATGTTAGATGAGTTGGTTTAGTGGGGCATTTGAAAAAGTTTTAGTGTCGTGATTGAGTAGATGGCTGTTCATCTTGTCCTGGATCTCGTCGGCGTAATTAAGGAGGTGTCTCCTGACGTGCCTGAGAGATGGCTCTGGCTCAAGCAGGTATGTGCAAGTTGAATCCTGCGGTAGCACCCAAGTAGAAACTGTTTGATGAGTAGTTTATTGTGCTCCTTTACTGGGAGCATCTGTGCCTCGTTGTGAAGGCGTTGAGGAGGAGACATCAGGAAGCAACCAGTCGCTGTTTGAATAGCAGTGTTTTGACAAGTCCGGAGCTTCATCCACTGCGTGTTACTAGTTCCAGGCGCCCAGACAGGCGCAGCGTTGTTTAGAACCTTCTTGGTCGTTAGTCTTGGTTTGACCACTGTCGCACAATATGGCCGTATGTGACCTATTTCCCTTCCCCAGTCACCATCATCAATGACTGGCGCGCTTTGATAAACTCGGCGTTAGAGGTTATGGCGCCAGTTAAGAAGAAGAAGAAGTCACCCATCTCCTTAAGAAATTGATTGACATCATTCTGTATGGCCAATGCTACGCAGGTGGAAATTAGATCCAACATGTTTTTTGGTGTTAATTGGTGTGCCCCCGAACAGCGAGCTTCTTTTTGTGTCCAGCTTTTTGCAAATGACTTGAAACTATTTTATGGTCGATCTATTATTTCTGTTATTTTATGGACATTTTCGAGATTATCGACATTTTCTTTAAGATCTAAAATATCTGACCGGAGTCGACGAAATCAAATCAATTTAAAGAGAAAAATGTAAGAAATAAAAGTACTGTAGCACAGAGACTTAACAAATCTTCAACAACAATCAATTTAATTCTTTCAATTGAGCTTTAACAAAATTTTATGGAGAAATATTACTCATTTTTGTACAAAAACCATATAAATTTAAGTTTTAAATTTTGTGCAAATGTAAAACAAAAATTGGATAAATTTTCATTAAAATTTCAAAGATTTTAATGAGCATCTTTAGAAAAGTTGAATAAAGTGAAAACTTGAAGTGGCTTAAAAATTGCGTTGAATTTTGACAATTTTTTTTTTTGCATACGCTATTGAGAATTTTCTTCCATATAATAAAGAGGTCATTGGTGGAATATTTGGTGAGCTGAGTACAGCACTTTTTACGATAATAGCTTTTATCAATTTTAAACCGCTTGTGTATAGTCTCACATTGCATCATAAAATCTCCAAACCTCAGCAGGTATTCCCGCCAAATGACCGCTAAACACTAACAAAATTTGAGCGCTGTTAATGAAAAAACCCAAATCTACTGCAGACCTCATTAAAACAGCGCTGCTATTTTTATAACCTTCAATCACTACTTTCCCCTCTTACCCACAACACAACTTATTTCTAATAACTCACAAAATGTTACTAGGCTCCTCCGACTAAAATTATGAAAAGACCGGTGACAACATTGATAGTGGCTTACGAATACTAACAAAAACTACTCTGTGAGTGAAAGCAAAAAAAACGGAAGAAAAAATAAACAAAATATTTATGTAAGTTAGCGCATTGCACACTTGCAAAGCTAAAACAGAGATTTGATGATTCCCTTGAATCACTCCCACGCTACTGGCTGTTTGTAATTAGATCGCACAGCTTACTCCTACGCCTGCCCGTCTTTTGGATTTTGCAAATAAACAATCACTTCCACGTTACTGGCCGTTGGTAATTAGATCGCACAGCTTACTCCACAAATCTTACAGCGGTCAAGCTGATCATCAATTTACGTACGTGACTTTTGGCAGCTTGAGGAATGCAGCTGAGAATACATACAAACAAAGCTGCCGGCGCAACTACACCAACACAAACTCAATAGCTACACCGCAAGTAGGGATTTAGGGTAGATTGTAAGATTATAGTTTTTAGTTGAGATTGGAGTTTAATAAAGAACGGTTGAAAGTAGAAAAGTGGAGTTTAATAAAGAACGGCAAGAACCAGAAAAGTGGCGCCCAACTAGCAGGACAACCCAACTAGCAGGACAACCCAACTAGCAGGACAACCCAACTAGCAGAAATGATTGCAATACGTGAAATAATAATACTGTAAGTAATTGTTCGGTTTTGATCCAGTGCAATTAAAGAAAAATTATATAAAGTTTTTTGTAAAGCGAAATACCTTCGGCTCCTTCTTACCTTTTTTTTTTTTAAAAAAAAAAAGCAAAACAAAATTGATCCAGTGCAATTAAAGAAAAGTTATATAAAGTTTTTGTAAAGCGAAATACCTTCGGCTCTTTCTTACCTTTTTTTTTAAAAAAAAAAAAAAGCAAAACAAAATTAACATGAGTGTAACTAGGGAGCAGGTAATAGAAATTTTAAGACAACAAAATGACCAAAACAAAAGAGAATGGAATGTCCAGTTAGATGAAGTAATGAAAACTCTTCGGCGCTTAGAGCCGCCATCCGCGGAGAGTTACAATCCCGTGGAAATAAATCCAACTGTGGTCGGGGGCAACACAAATATGGATTTAATAAAATCTATACAAGAATTTAAGGGGGATACTGCTTCTTATCCGGCCTGGCGTTCCGCAGCAGAATTCGCCATTGGCTACTACAAAGAGGGTTCAGAGCAATATTATGTTGCCATGGGGATATTTAGAAACAAGATAGTAGGCCCCGCAAATGCAACGCTCGCTTCCTTCTCAACTGTTTTAAATTTTAAAGCTATAATAGCTAGATTGGACAAAGCATACGCGGACAAAAGACCGCTACATGTTTTGGAAACAGAGCTCAGCGTTCTGAGGCAGGGAAGTTTGTCAATCTGCCAATATTATGATACGGTAGACAAGCAATTAACACTCATAACAAATAAAAATATAATGACTCATTCAAACAATACGCAGCTTGCCGCCGCGCTCAATGATAGAGCTAGAGAAAACGCATTAAGAGTTTTTATTTCTGGCCTAAAGCGGCCGTTATGCGACATTCTATTTTCTGCCAATCCTAAAGATTTGCCTTCTGCACTGGCTACTGCCCAGGAGTTAGCGAACAACCGCATGCGTTATGATTTCGCCAGAACATTTGCGGTTAACAACGTAGCAACTACCACTAGCCCAAAATACCACAATAACTATCCTGGCAATCCCCAATTGCTCAAGGACACCCCTACTCCAATGGATGTAGACCGCGGATCCTCCGCATTCCGACGTACAAAACAGTCCAACCAGAGTTATAGAAAGGGAAATGCCGTGGGAGGGCACCCCAAAAGGGATGCTAATCAATACGTGAATAAACGGGAGCACAGAAGGGGAGATTCAGTAAATTCACGGAAGCCCCAGAGGCGGATCCACAAAAGAAAATTACTGTGGACCGTGACAGTGATTCGGATGTCGAGATCGCTTCCAATTTCGCGATGGAAGACGAGGTTAATTTTTTAGTATAAGGTCGCTCCTACCTTACATTACCAAGAAGGCGTCGGAGGGGCAGGAGCTTAGGTTACTGATTGATACAGGAACTTCAAAAAACTATATCAAAAATTTGAGCTTCCT